>OX596013.1:7985066-8180377 GCA_951394025.1 Heteromyza rotundicornis
TCGTACGCACCTCTGCCCGTCTTGCCACACCGTCGACTCCATGATGTACTTGCGTCACTACACCGTGGCACCATTGCTTCCTGGGTATGTTGGTGTCACATATGAGCACCAAATCGCCAACCTGCATCGGCCTAGTCGGTACGCACCATTTAGCTCGCCGAGTTAAAGTTGGCAAATACTCTACAATCCAGCGTTTCCAAAATCGATCTCTTAATTGACGCGCAATGCGCCACTGCTTACGCGATACCCGTGGTTCGTCTGCAGGGTCGCTCACACTTGGCGTTTATGCCGTATTTGCTGAACCGAGTAGAAAGTGGTTTGGAGTAAGCGGTTCCTCCTGGTCGATGGAAATTGGCAGCTGTGTCAAAGGTCGCGAGTTGACCACGTTCTCCGCCTCAGTCATAAGACACTGCAGCGTATAATCTCGGGGCGAAACTTCTTTCAGTGTATGCCTCAACACTCGCTTGACGCACTGTACCATACGCTCCCACACGCCGCCTGCTGATGGGTTACTGGGACAGTTAAATATCCATTAAATTCCCTTCGACGACATTTCATCCTGGATTCGCTCGCAGTCGAAGACTTCGAAGAAACTTTTCGCTTCTTTGTCGGCACCAATAAAGTTCTTGCCGTTGTCGCTGCGCATTCTAACCGGCGTATGGCTAGAATGCAGGCACCCGTGGACAAGTCGAAGGCGACCTCCAGATGAATGGCTCGTATGGTTATGCACGTGAAGAGCGCCACCCACCGTTTTTCTGTGCGACGACCAATCGTCACCGTGAGCGGGCCAAAATAGTCCAGGCCAGTGTAGGAAAATGGCCTCACGAATGGTGTTAATCGATCTTCTGGCAGCGGGCCCATAATGGGAGCCACGGGCGCAGCACTTATCCACTTATCCACTTATTGTACGCATGACTTGCCTCACGCGCGGAATCCAGAACTTGCGGCGAATCTGGCATATCGTCGATTCGATGTTTTGGTGTTTCATTTGGACGTCAGTGTATGGACAGAGCGTATAGAGCTGACTGCCCTTTTGTAGGTCTTTGCCGCTGTTGATTTGACTTAACTCGGTACCATAGGACTCTGCTTGGACCTGGCGGCACGACACAACTTCTGTTTCATCAAGCTCGTCGACAGTAAGACCACCGACATCTTTTGGACGACGGGCTTCACGACTCGACTATTTGAC
The DNA here is from genome assembly GCA_951394025.1 of Heteromyza rotundicornis. Taxonomy (NCBI): domain Eukaryota; kingdom Metazoa; phylum Arthropoda; class Insecta; order Diptera; family Heleomyzidae; genus Heteromyza; species Heteromyza rotundicornis. The sequence goes on from OX596013.1 coordinate 7,986,256, forward strand.
CGAGTAGCTTCATCAGCGACGTTCTCGTTTGTGGGCAACCACCTCCAATTAGATACCTCTGCAAGTATCTCAGCGATTCTGTGAGCTACGAACGGTTTGTAGCGTCGATTTTCTGATGCGATCCATTTGATGACTGTCTTCGAATCGCCCCACAAAACACAACTGGCGACGTCGAGGTTGTGTTCTTCGATAATAGTTTGCATCAATCGCACTCCGAGAACGGCGGCTTGGAGCTCTAGTCGCGGGATGGTTATCGGCTTGAGGGGTGCTCATTTTGTCTTAGCACACACAAAAGATACATCAACTTCGTTTTTGTCGTTTGCGGTTCTCCAGTATAAAACGGCTGCGAAGGCTTCTTCGCAGGCGTCCACAAATATGTGAAGTTGGAGCTGGCTAGGTACGCCGTTGAAAAAGTAGTAACGCGGAATTTGAATCTCTGCTACCCCTTTCACACTTTGACGCCATCTTGAATCTGGGTGGGTATTGGCTCATCCCAACGTGTATCATACCTCCACACTTCAAGCATCAGGAGTTTGGCGACGATCATGAAGTGGCTTAGAAACCCAAGCGGGTCGAATACTGACATGATGATGCTCAGCAACTCTCTTTTCGATGGAAATCTACTCCCTGTGATGACCGCATCGCTTACGAAATTTTATTATGTATTGAAAAGTATCACTCACCGGCTGCCAATACATGCCAAGGACCTTTTTCGTCTCCGTGGTGTTTCCGAGTAAATGTGCAAAACCGGGAGGTGTGACCAACGTGCCACCGTTTAACGCGTTAATAACCTCTGGCGAGTTTGAGGTGAATCCACGCTGTTCGAATCCAGCATCTTCGTGAATCGCGCGTACCTTTTTGGCGATATTAATCGCCTGCGCTATTGAGTTGAAACTGTCCACAAAGTCGTCCACGTAGTGGTGCTTCATGATCGCTTGACGGTGGCTTCAGCGTCAAAAACTAGTCGTAGTTTTCCCGGCTTGTTGGGACTCACGACTGCGAAGTGTGGGAGGTACCACGTTCTTGGCCCTACAATGGCGGCTTCTGCTGGCGGTAGCTTTCGTACGTACCCTTTGCCGATATATCCTCTGATGATATCGTTATACGCGTTTCCGAACACTTCGTCGCGTTTCATTTTTCGCTCTATGCCAATTAACCTATTTTTGGCCATTACATAGCTATCGGGCAGGCTCACATCGTCATCTTTCCAAAGGAGTCCCGTTTGAAACCTACCATCAATTTTCACTGTAGTTTCTTCAAGGATTTTGCGAGCGCGCAAGTCGGCTTTACTTTCAACAGGATGTGCTGGCCGCACACCAAATTGTGCAAATCCTGCTCACTAGCAGAATTTACCAATATGCAAGAATTCGAAGGTCGCGCTATCTGCGCAGTTGGGCCAAACACCACCCATCCCAACTCAGTGTTGACAGCGAACGGCCCTCTTCTCGGAGCTGTATTGATTCGACAGGCAAGCCCAAATGACAATGGTCTAAGCCTATTAGCAGTTTTGGCATGATGTTCGTATACAGGGTTTTTTTCATATATTTCCAAGATAACGGGTATTTATGTCGCTTATGTCTTTTTCGCTGTCATGCTGTCTAGCTACGAATTTATATTAAGGCGGTTACGGCCAAATGATTTTATTAATAAAAAAAGAGTAAAAACAATCTTTGGCATTTGTGTAGAATATTAAAGTATTAGACAACGTATAAAAATAAAAATTATTTTTAACTTCGATATTACCGTTTTAACATTTTGAATTTTGCTGTTACCATATGGGCACGCTCGTCACAACCCTAGCAAATTTTTATTTTCTTACTGAAATTGTTTGTATGAGCTTTTTGTATGTAAAATTAAATATATTTTATTTGTATATTGATTTAAAAGTGTGTTTGTGTACTTAATATAATTACTACAAATTTTTTTTTTAATATTCAGATTTTAAATAATTTTTGTACGTGTTTATATGTTTGCATACATATTTGAGTATTTTTTGTAAAATGAAATTTTATCTATATATTGGTTTGAAATATATTTTTTTTAGCTTCTTTCATATAAAGTTAAATATATGTTATCTATAAATTGTCTTTAAAGTGTGGTTATGCGCTTGGTATACTTATGAAAAATTAGCAGCACCTCTTAAGTTGATTTAGACGTATCCGTATGTCTGTCCGTTATTTGGATTGGTATGGGCTATTGAAGGAGCTAACTAAAAGCTAGGCGGTCCAAACATTGAATTTATCCTTTGGAGGTCCTAGAAGGAGTTGGTATAGCAAATTGGCGAAATCGATCAACTGCCACGCCTACCTTTCATACAAGTGAAAGTCGAGTTTTGTAACAAATGTTACCCAATTTCACGGAAATTGTGGTATGAAAATTCTCCGTAAGATATATTGTCCGCTTTGCGTCGATGGTGAGTGCCGCAAAAGCTAAATGAGCAATACCCCGATCATGACATGACATCATGACGCATACAAAATCCACGTCTAAGATAGCTAGGTCATGCCGGGCTGATGAACGTAAAAAAGTATTACGAAATGGAGCACATGTGAGTACCGTCGGTGGAATGAGTGGAAGATGGCGACCAGGTCTCAGATGGAAGGGTGTATGGTAGGTTTACTTCGACCGGCTGAAACTTACTCAATTGTTTTTTAACAAATTTACATTACGATGAAGACATTTAGGCGAGCATAATTTTATCCGGCTGGACAAGTACATCGTACACCTCTTTTACAGCAATGTAAGTTGTGTATGTCAAATGAAATGATGACGAGGACCTTTCCAATTTCAGTTCATATGGAGATATTTCTTATGTTATTGAAAACCTAAGCAGTATTTTGGTGTAGGTGTAGATACATATTATATACAGTGGCGGATATTGGCGGCCAAAATTTTAAGAATATCAACTTGATTACTATTGAAAAGGTCTATTGGACCCCATTCTATGATGACTACAAGGACACTTATCAAGAAAATCCTAGTTGAAAACTGACCTAATTTTCTAACTTTTTTCCTGGGGGCTATACAATTTTTTTTTTATGCAAAAATGTGCTTTTTTGAAACCCCGAAAATTATTACGGATTACCAAATTGCAAATAAATGGTTTTTTATTTTGATTGGTAAAAATAAACGATATGTAAATATATTCATGAAACAAAAAATCTAAAAAAAATCAGCAAAAGTTTAAAATGGACAAATTAAGATAAGTTTCATGTATTTTTCACCATATTGCATCCAAAAATTACCAAAATCCTTATATATTATTATTAAAACCTTTATCTACCTTCCAATTTTTTGAAGTCTTTTTCCATACACAAGATTTTATTTTAAGTTAAATGAGTCCAGCCTTTTGATTTCATTCCACTTAAGATTGCATTCACTTATGAAGTCAAAAGAATGCATTCTATTCGATTGCAATCTTTAATTGATTTAAATCTTTTGAATGAAATCACTTAAAGACTTTAACATTTTATTTCAGCTCATTTCATTCTTTATTCGATTTGAATTCTTTTTTAAAATCATTTCAGCATTGTTTTTTTAAATTTGAAATCGTATGAAATTTTTAATTTGTGAAGTATACTTTTTGGTTTTTTCTGTAAGTACTATATTACATAACATAAAACGCAAAAAAAATACAAAAAATGCAATAAAAATGTAAAAAAAAACACATTGCAATGTTGTGTTGGTTTGTGTAGTTTTTCAATGTCTTTATTTAGTTTATTTGACCAAAAGCAGTATAAAGAAAGATGTAGACTAGGGGTATAACTTTTGACATTTATTGTAAATTTTAGGATTCCAGTTGTAATCTGGGTTATGACAACGGGGCGTGGTACCGCACATCAGGCACGTAGCCAGGGGGGGGGGGTGCTTGATAGGCTGAAGGGGATTTACACTGCAACCGTTGGTCTTTTGTGACCTAATAAATTGGAAAATCTTCATGAATATCTGGACGATAAAATATCAATGTAGGGATTGGAATCTCGGCCTTATTTCAGTCTCGACTGTTTCATGTACAATTTGCTTATTTTAAGTATGTGGAAAGATGCAGCAGAGATTCTTTTGTAATATGATTTTCGACCACTTGCTAGATATTGGCGATTAGCGGACAATCATATGTTGGTTTTTTTTTAAGTTTTAAAATCCACTTTTTATTAAAAAAAAAATAGAAGGAAACTGCGATTTTTTGTTTATTTTTATTCATTGATGCTTCCACTGAAGTTTTGAAAGTGCAGCTGTATTGCGACGGTACATATTTTCGTACAATAAAGCACCTACGCGCGATTTAATTGACAATAATTTTAATAACAGACTGATTACATTATCCACGATCTCATTTCACTGGGATGTTACGGCTGATCCTCCAAATGGTTATCAATATATTAGATGGGGTCAAAACTAGAATCAAAAATATACTTTACAAAAAAAAATATTTTTTTCAAGCCCCCCCGAACCGAAATCCTGGCTACGGGCCTGCCGTACATACAAGTTAATATTTCAAAATGTCGTAACTGGGCCATTTCAATATTTACCAACAAAATTTGACAAATGGGTTCATGTATTCAACTCCAATCTAAATGGTACGTATCGACGGAATCGGGCAGAGGGTCATGGCACCTTCTATACAATGCAATACCTCAAACTGCTATACTTGCTTACATTAATTTGTTATCACCTTAAAGGCAATGCAACAAAACAAGCTTATCTTGAAGTTTTGTCCGAACTTTGGGAGTGTGCGACAGAGAATAGCGCCGAGTAGCTTAGCCCACAAGCTACCAGCAAGCTAACCGCTGTTTTAGCAAGTAGCGTATCCACTTCCACTTGCCGCTCTCGCACACTTGCATCATCCGTCAAAAACTCGAATGACCTGGATAGGCGGAAGCACTTGGATAGCTTGTGTGCTCAAGTTGTGTTGAATGAGCAGTTCGCACTGCGAAGTACGGAAAATATTCGTATTTTGTATTGTTAAGTTTCGTGCGACATGTAGGGAAATTTTAGAATATTGAATTCATTACGGAATGGTAAAATTTAATTGTTTTAAAAAAATTACTTTCTATTACACCCTGCAAAAATTTTAATTTTTTTGTACACATACAAAATTTTAGTTTATTCGTACGCATGAAAATTTGCAAAAAAAAATTTATAAAATTAATAATAAAAAATATTGTTTAACTATTTGTATGAAAATCCTTTGACTATTCAGTAAAGAAACAATATGCTATCTACTATGATGTAGAATGTGTCCATGTATTTCATAAATTCCACTAGTAATATTTTGTGGTTCATTCACTGCGCAAATAAAATTTATAATATCACACGAAATAATTGACAAATTGAAGCTACATACAAAACACGAACATTTTCCGTAGTGCAAATAACCCACAAGCGCACAAGCTACTTCAACGCGCAAGCTATCCAAGTTAATCCGACTATCCAGATGATTCGAGTGTGCACTCGTACGAACTCTTGTGGCATTCGTTGACACAGATACGAGTAGGGAGTTGCACTTGGGTTTTGGCGAGTAGCTTGAAACTGGTTTTCGGTGCACCGACGCTCTTCTCTGAATATACAGTAGCTTCCAAGGTTGACAGGTTTTATTACAGGAATTAATCGAATGGCTATAGAAATAATTATGTGGGTTATATCAATTGAGGCATAAGTCCTCAAATATAGTTTTAAAAAATCTAAATTTTATAAAAACAGATTATTGCTATTAACCACATACCACTCGATTATTATTAGGGATGTGACGGATGTGGGTTTTTCGAAGGCGGATGCGGAGCTGTAGAAAGGCTCGGATGCGGATGTTTTAAACAACTTTTTCGAAAAAATTAAATTTTTTTAATTTTTGTGTTGGGTATTTTGACGACCTGAAACTGGATCTGACAGCATTTTGCACAGATTGCCTATAGTTTCTGAGAAAAAACGAAAAACTTTCTAAGAAAAAACGAAAAATTTTTAAAAAGTGCAAAAAGCTATAAGTTGAAAAGATCCGCATACATGCGGATGTCATGTCGCGAATGCGAATGCGGATGCGAATGTTTTAAATGGGTGATTTGCGGATGCGGATGTCAATTTAGTGCGGGTGCTCCGCGGATGCGGAGGCGGATGCGGAGCTCCGTTACATCCCTAATTATTACATTATACCAATAATAAAACTTGGCAACCTCGGTTGTAGCACAACACATCAGGGTTCTCGTTCTACCAATTTCGCGTTGAGTCTTCCATTTCTATAAGCTTTTCTACTACCTTCAAGGTATTTCTTACTACTATACCAATTCAACTCAATATTTAGAAAAAAAGTTCGTGATAACTTCAGCCAAAAACTGATTTTGGCGATTTTTTTTTTGTGTCTACAACCTTTTTCAAAAATCTACTACTGCCACTGAAAATCTACTACTAAATCGAGAAAATTGTAATGACTCCCATTTCCTGAAATACGCAACCCTGTCTTCGGTCTACTACATGGCGGGTGCCAATAGAATACAAATATTCAAAAATGTTCAAAACTCAATTCACGCACATGTATGGCGGTGCACTATTTCTTCTCTTCGAGTTTTTACCGAATGGCACAAGCATTTTATTTTTTTCTCGTGTGCACTCGTACGTACTCGGATCCACAAGCACCGAACACTTGTGGCATTCGTCGACACGGATACGAGTAGGGAGTTGCACTTGGGTTTTGGCGAGTAGCTTGAAACTGGTTTTCGGTGCACCGACGCTCTTCTCTGGTGTGATAAAAAATTAAAAACATAAAAAATTTCGATACAAATCAAATCAAATTATTCAATTTGAACTTCAAATCAAATTATTTGTTTCCTTGAATAATTCCAAAAATTCGAATAATTTGGGTGAATCACGTCACTCGGGATTAGACCAACTCCCAAGTGCGTCCTTGGGACTTTTTTGGGTGAATCACGTCTTTTGGGATTAGAGCAACTCCTAAGTGCGCCATTAGGACTTTTTAGGGTAATTGACGTCATTTGGGATTAGACCAACTATCAAGTGCGTCCTTGGGACTTTTTTGTGTGATTCATATCACTTGGTCATGAACGTGATTCACCCAAAAAAGTCCCAAGGACGCACTTGGGACTTGGTCCAATCCCAAGTGCGATGATTCACCCCAAAAAGTAACAAGTGACGTGATTCACCCAAAAAGTCCCAAGGACGTACTTGGGAGTTGGTCTAATCCCAAGTGACGTGATTCACCTAAAAAAGTCGAAGGGCGCACTTGCATGTTGGTCTAATCCCAATCATCCAAAAAATTTCCAAACATACACCTGGTGGCAGCTGTAGTCCCACTTACCAGTTCCAAATTCATCAAATATTTGAACTACCCAAACAATTGAAACTATTGAAACTATTCAAACTATTCAAACTATTCGAACTATTCGAATTATTCAAAGAAACAAATAATTTGATTTGAAGTGCAAATTGAATTTACTATTCGATTTGATTCGATTCGATTGCTATTCGCACAGTCCTAGTCCAAACCCTTTTCGGATGATTGCGAATCCTGCTTCTTTGTGCTAGTTGACGGTTGCTGATCTAACGAATTCGGGTCACTTGGATCACTTTCTATAAAAGTAGGGTCAGTCACAAAATCCGACATTTTTAAAAAGACTGATATAATTAATTTCCCACAGATAAATTGAAGGGATAAATTGTAAGTCTATTGGGTCTAAGTACCAAAAAAAACGAGATAGCTATTATGTATTATTCCGACTATGCAAAGCAATTTGTCCTATCACTTCCCAAAAAAATACGAAAAATAAAACAATGTTCGTCTAATGGGTCTAAGTCCAGTGAAACATAACTCTGTTCGACAGTACTTTTGTTAAATGATAACACATGGTTGTTTCTTGTGTATTTTGATACGCTGAATCCGAATATAATCATGAAATTTTTACAGCACGCCCAATATCACCGTAAACGCCAAAATGAACTTTTTGCAGTTGCGATTTTTAAAGTTTTGAAAATGTTTTATAGAACATTTTCAGCTCTACAACTTTGCAGAACATCGTTTCTTTGCATCTCTTTTAGTTTTTAAGATACGTGAACTTGAACGCATACAATTGTGAACATATTTATTTTTTGCGAAATATTTTTTTCTAATCGATATTTATTTGGTAAATGAGAAACTAAAGCTGTTTTCAATATATTTTTTTCACGCTGAATCCGAATATAATCCTGAAAAATTTGTACTACGCTTAATTTTTATGTAATTCTGCACTAATTGTATTATTGAAATTTTTCGTTATATCTCAGAATAATTTTTTTGGTACTTAGACCCAATAGAGGAAAATTGACCAATATTTTGAAGAAAAAAAAAACATTTTTTGATCCGATTTCAAATCAAAAAATGTATTTAAGAACTAAGACCACTAATTAGCACACAGTGTTGACCATTTTTACTTGTAGTTTAACAATTTTTGAATTGATCCGATGCCTTCAATTCTCAAATATTTATTTCATATTTGAATTAAAATGCAACGCGCCTTGTTCATAAAAATTACAAATCATCAAATTCAAAAAGGGTTATGTTTTGTACTGAAATTTTCATGAATTTGACCAAAATGTTGTATAATACAAGTTATAAGTTATTTTCGTCTTCAATTACATGAATAAGACTTACATCAAACCTTTCTCTTTTACCAAAAAAAATAATTTAAAATCCTGAGGACGGGATTGCAAGAAAGAAAGCCCGGCATTGCCAAAACGTTTCGGGATGGAATTCTCTAGCTATCTATACTCACTACACTGAGAGAATAAACATGTTTTGAAATTAAACCTTTTTTTCAATTTGCATTTTAAAACATAGTTTTTTCTGCAGTACATTTATGTTTTCATTTTTAAAACAAATGCTTTCAATTACAATCGTCTTGCTCTATCGTTAGTCGTTTGAAATTCAAAAAATCAAGGCATAGTTTTAGGGTATTTTTTTAAAAAATTCAAAGTATGCTTTTACTACAAAAAATGTATATATAATACATTTAGACTCTGTTAAATAATGTTAACAGTAGACCAACCTGTTAAGCGTTTAGCGCCCCATCTAAACTCCGTAGGCATGGGTTCGAATCCCGGTCTCGAATTTGAGAAAATAAAAAGTTAACTAAATATAAATAAATAAACTAATTGCAAACAAAAAAAGTTTTAAAATTTAACATTTGCGTTTTAAAATTCGTTTTTAGCACACGTGTTTTAAAATTGAACAAATCTGTACAAAGCTCTGTTTTAAAAACGAAATCAGTTTTGAAACATTTTCCTCTCAGTGTATCTACTAACTTATCCAATTCAAGAAAAATAGTTTAAAAATTTAGTAAGAATATCAATATGATAATTTTCTAAATTGAAAAAAACCCCTCCCCCGAACAAAAATCCTTGGTGCGCCACTGCTTTTTATGCTCGCTCTTGTTTAGTTGTTCAGCGCGCTTGTGAGCGGCCGAGTATATAGATTTGGAAAAGTAGTGGAAAAGAGGAGGATATGCGACATTTGTTTCGAGAAGAAAAAGTGAAAGTTTTAGAAAATGGCAGAACTAACTATTCAATGCAAAACTAACTTTTCAATCGTCGGAAAACATTGAACAGCTCCGAAAAACATATTTTTACTTTATGTTCATTTCGGAAAAAAGTATTGCCGAAACACGTTCTTCTATAGCACTTTCGAAAGACGATTGAACACCCAACAACTAATATCATACAACGTTCTTATTCAAGCTACAATAAAAAAGTTATATTACCTCAAAGACAAAAAATCGTTTTGTTGTGAAAAAAATTGCAACTTGTGGGCAAATAAATAGAAAACTAGAGTTGTATCTTTAAAAAGTGTTATATTGTGAAAACGTACTCTGTATGTAATTAAAGCGCAGTTCAACAGCGGAAAATGTGTTAATTAAACTGTTTTTGAGAATAAAAGAAAATTATAATAATTTCAATAACACCCGTGTAATTTGCGTCACGTGTGAACTTTCATAAGTGTGTTGTATGACTTTTGTCGGGAAACCTTACCAAAATTTAAAACGTGTGTTTTTTTGATTTATTAAAATAAATACACACTTAAAAATGTGTGTTGTGTGTAAGATTACACACCAAAAGATAGGTTCACTTTGCAGTGAATAGCTGCACAAGCACGCAACGGAAGTTTTTCGTTGGTATTTAATATTTGGTTGGTATTTAATATTTGTGTTCACCGACTGAATATACACGCGTTTGAGAATTAGTTGAAAACATTTTGAGTAAAATTGCGCTGTTTATTTATCTTTCACGTAGCACAGCTTCAATTGTGATAAGACAGAATGCATTGTGATAAGCAGGGCTGATTTTTATATGGACGAAAAACTTGAAAATATGTATGGAATATGGACGATAAAACGATAGATTTCATTATTTTTGTTTTTTTTAATGTATTTTTTACATGTAAGGTCTCAAGGCCATACACAAAGAGAAAAAATGCACGGTTCTGATTTGAAACGGGTATCGCTTTAAAAAAATCAACACTCCGCAGTTCTAAAATAGAACGTGAAACAGTGTCAATATTTTATGTACGACTGTAGTTTTTTTTAGGTATAATCTTAATTCTACAGAATGAATTGTGTATGAAAGAGAGTGGACTATATTCGGCTATGCCGAAGCTGAAATACCCCCACACAGTAGGAAGAAGTAGCTCGAACATAAAATTATGTGGTCTCAAGACCCCATTTTGAGCCACCTATAAATAGTTTTGGAGCCCGGACCATATCCAAAATCCGTTTCTAAAAATTTCCAATCAAATCGACCAAAAAAAAAATTGGTCTCAAGACCCAATTTTGACCCTTTGGAACCTTGGACCATGTCAAAAATACGTTTCTAAACATTTCCAATCGAATGCAGCAATAAAAAAGACTTGCAAAATGTTGACCTTTTTTTCGGTGTATGGGAGCCACGCCCAGCTTTTGTCCGATTTGGCTAATTCTTGAAAAACATGCTCCCAAAGTTTCAAGTCGATATCTCCAAAACTGCGACCGCTATCGTGCGGACGGACAGACGGACGGACAGACAAACGGACATGGCTAAATTGACTCCGGCGGTGATGCTGAACAAGAATATATATACTTTTCCATACCGGACACGCCCCCTTAATGGGCGTTACAGACGTTGTGTCAAAGTTTGTATACCCTGCCACAGTGAGTGTGGGGGTATAAAAAGTTGTGGAACAAAAACGTAGTCGTCTCAAATCATTAACATTTCAGCCACAAAACATTACAATTTCAGTCGTGAAACAACAACATTTCAGTCACAATTCATCAATGTGTCGTTTCAGTTCGTCAATGGACAGTTTAAAAAAATTTTTAACGTTTTGTTGTCAAAATCAGAGTACGTTTAGACAACGTTTCGTTTTGATTTTTTCCTCGGTGTAACTTTCGTTTGAAACATATTTCCGCGGAGCGGAACTTAAAAATTTCGAAAAACGATTTTGGCAGTCAATCTAGCAAAAGTCTCGAAAATCGATTTTCCAAAAAAGGTGCCCAGCAACTGGCACCCATTTCAAATTCGCAGAAAAAATTCGAAAATGAAGCAAAAACACAAGTTTATTAATTTAAAAGTGTTGTTTATATGGAAGTATGCCTGAAAATGTTAAAAATATGGATTTAAATATTTTATATTTAAATAATTTTGAAAATTAGCCCTGGTGATAAGACAGAATGCAATGAAAAATTTGGCCAATTTTGCTGTTTGGTCACTGGTATGTACCTCATACGGATGCGCCTCTCGGTAGATCAGGCGGGTAAGTATGGGCCGCCTATTTTACTTCTACGAGTAGCCTTCAATCGAGCTAACCAATTAAAAGGACTGACCGACGGAAAGGGTTAAATCAACTCAACTTTCACGCACCTCATAAATATAAATATGAACGGAGGTTGAAATAAGCCACTTTAGGAGGCCAAAAAACTTTTAAGAAGGGGGCTTATTTCACTACCATTTCGATCCGAGAAACATTTTTTGTTTTCTGGGTCACCCTAATATATGAATAATCCACCGATATCAAAGTTAAGGCCCTTTCCCTCACCATTTGCTAAATTAGAGTAAAAATATTGTGTACTAAAACTCCGAAAGCGTAAGTGTAATTTCAATATTTTCAGCGCAAAATTGTGAGCGCTAAAACATCGTAAGTGCAATTTTTAAGAATATAAGCACGATTTTCACAATTGGACAAAGCAGTTCTTAAGCTGATACCTTTTCATTACTTTTTCTGAAAAAACATCAAGCGCGAAACGTTTTTTTCGCCTCCATCTATCGTTTAAGCCCAAAATCATAAAGAGCGGACAGTTCCCGCGGGTGTTGCAGCATTTTTATCTTGTGCCAGAGTTGTTCTCAAAAAGAAGCAAATTACACTCTTGATAATTATCCAAACTCAATGCGGTCTTTTGCGGTAGATAGTGCTAAGCTTCCCCATAATTTGAAGCCTAAGACTGTTTGTATTCATGGGTTTTTGGATTTTTTACGTTCATTTTAATCTTTAAAAGCAATTTCTCATTTTGATTTTTTTGGACTTAGTAACGTTTTACTGAACGACGACGATATAATATATCGTATTGTATAGGAATTCTCATATAAGTTTTTGAAACATTCTACTTTTCGTAAGGGGCGTCGAATATTCTCAGAATTTTCCTTGTACATAAAAATATATACAAATTCGTTAACAGATCTAACGGCCAATATCGTTAACAACAAACATTCATACAAAGCATAAAACGCCATTGTTGCAATTTTATATACTTTGATCTTGTTTCTGTTCTGCTTTGCCGTTAGTGCATTTCTGTCTTTGCAACGAGCCTTTCGATTCATTTTAACTCTCGTTTCTCTCGCTTCCCACTGTTGCATCAATTTAAACATTAAGGTTCTCTCAAGTTTTGTTCACCAATATGAGTAACAACGATGATCCCGCTGCCGCTGGTGCTACTGCGCCATCCAGTGGGTCAAATTAAAATTTGTCGTCTCTTAAGCAACAGCGTTCATCGATGAAGAGAAACATCACTAATATGAAGTTGAAAATAAAACTAGAGAGTGGACTATATTCGGCTATGCCGAAGCTGAAATACTCCCACACAGTAGGAAGAAGTACCTCGAACATAAAATTATGTGGTCTCAAGACCACATTTTAATCAACCTATAAATAGTTTTGGAGCCCGGACCATGTCCAAAATCCGTTTCTAAAAATTTCCAATCAAATCGACCAAAAAAAAAATTGGTCTCAAGACCCCATTTTGACCCTTATATATGTGGCTTCAGAACCTCGGACCATGTCAAAAATACTTTTCTAAACATTTCCAATCGAATGCAGCAATAAAAATGACTTGAAAAATGTTGACCTTTTTTTTCGGTGTATGGGAGCCACGCCCAGTTTTTGTCCGATTTGGCTGATTCTCGAACTTGATCTCAGTATTCACGAGAATAACATGTACCCAAAGTTTCATGTCAATATCTCCAAAACTGCGACCGCTATCGTGTGGACGGACGGCCTAAGAGTTTTGGGTGTAATAAAATGTTTTAAGCCACTTTCGGAAACAATCAGGCGATTTTTATTTTTTTTTGGACACCTCTAATGGATTTTGAGATGGTTTGTTCCTAATGTCATTGCTTATTTTGAAGTGGCCAAAATCCAAACACCGGACACTCTTCCTTATGGGCGTTACAAACGTTGTGTCAAAGTAATATACCCTGCCACAGTGAGTGTGGGGGGTATAAAAATATACATTTTTAGCAATTTTATTGGACTTTAAATTTTTAAAGCTCAAAAAAAAACATACTATATTTTAAAAAACTATTTTTTTTTTCTTTTTTTTTATTTCCTAATTTATTTTTAGTATTTGGACTAAAGTTATGATTTTCTCTAAAGTTTTTTAAATTACTCAATATGTTGAGTTTTTGTTTTTATTTCAAAGGTCTGATTAAATATCTACATAAATAAATGAGCTGAATAAATTAAATCTAAAAATAATTTTTTTCCAAATTGAGCTTGAGTTTGTCATACAATTTAGAAGGGGCGGCAAATGAAATATTTGCCCCGGGCGCCAAAGTGCCTAGAGCCGGGCCTGTCAATATCAATATCATCTGGCAATGGAAGGTTGTGTCTCATCCGGATATTGTGTAGAGTGCAGCATGCGTTTGTTATTGCGCCAGCATATGCTGCACTGACCATAAGACCGCGATCATGCGATAGACATGCAAACACCTTCTTCAATACACCATTCAAACGCTCCACACAATTTCTGGCTTGAATATGGCAACTGTTGAATTGCTGCTAGTTGACGTTTTCGATAGTTCGAAATGGAGTCATTAGCCATGGTTGCAGAAATCTCCAATTAGCCAAGATCGAGCACCACTTGCAAAATTATTTTCCAATAATGCCTTCACACTGCAGTTTGCCCATATATGTATATGCATCATGGGTGCTACCTCCATAGCGAGCAAAACATGATAAAATATTCAAGTAGATATCGCAAATCAACTGAACATTTTTTGAGAAGTAGCTTTTTCGGTTGACAGTACTCCACCTCGACATGGGTTTTTTTTATTTTCACATGAGTGCAATCAATAGCTCCGATCACACCGGGAAAGCCAGTTGCGGCGAAAAATCTGCAGAAACAAGATCATGATTTTATACATAACCGATTTTTTATACATGTGTTTATATTTATTGAATTACCCCTGCTTGACTATGTTTTGCTCTCGAACCGTAGCCGAAAATTTGATGTATCTGTGTGCCAAATGATTTTGAAGTATAAACGTTATTTGCTGCACTATGCTACATACCATAGTTTTACTCATTGAGCAAACAAAGTCTTGCCCTATGTCTCGCAGAAAAGAGCTCGTCGCGAAGTAATGCAGAGCTGTGCATAGCCTTACTGGATTTGGAATATATGTGCTCCGTGCACCTTGATCCATGATGAAAGGTAGCATTTCATTTAGCACTTCCCTTGCGCTTGCTCGGCTAAATCTGAACAATTCCGCGAATCGAGCTTCGGGAATACTGAAAGGATCCATTGCGTCCCTCAAGTTCTGCCTGTACAACCGTAGCATATTTCTCCGGTCATGACTATCGGCGGAAATCAGCAACAACAAATCACCCATCTAAAATTTGACAAGTTTTATATATTTTACAAATTTTACAAATATTTAATGAGTACAAATTAACAAATTATTTAACACCGCCACTTACCGCGCAAATTTAGAATAATATTTTGACATTTGTTTCAATTTCATAAATTTTTTTTACCGATTTCTGTGCCGATTCCAAAATATTTCAAATTTGAGTCGACCTTTGTTTACAGAAACACTTATCTCACGAAATCGAGAACTGCGGAACGAAACCGTGTGACGTCAGAAAAATCTTATTTTTGTCGATTTTTTTACAGAAACGCACTACAGATACCCTATATCCACAAATCAATGGGGCAGCTCTACTAAGGCGCACTCTTCAATTCTAGTTGGTACTAAATCCATTCCTGGTACAACCGACTACGTTCTTCCCTTATGGTTGGATACAATATCCCCAAAAACAAAATCCCCCCAAAAAAATGTCCAATTCAAAATCCCCAAAATAAAAAGCCCCAAAATCAAAATCCCCAAAATAAAAAGCCCCGAAACCATAATCCCCAAATTCAAAATCCCCAGTTCCCATTCTTTCGTGTGAAATACTTTTAGATTCGGTTAGAAATCACCGCGATTTATGATAATAAGAACTAATAAGAACTAATATTACATGTGTAAGCACGTAAGACAACTACAATGAATGAATAGACAAGATAACGGTATATATTTGTTTACGATCTGGGTGGTAAGTAAACTAGCGATAAACAGATGATTGGAAGTTTTGGGATTTGTTTAAGGCTGGGGATTTTGTGTTTGGGGATATCGTTACACTGTAAAGCCGATATTACGTTCCGTCGCAGGCAGTTCATAACTTCTTTTATAGGCATCACCTCGGCTTGAAATACACTGCAGTTGTCGAGAAGGGGAAATGAGAGACCTACATTAAGTTCGTCAGAGAAGACTTCACCACCGACTTTGTTGTCGAGTTTGGAGCCGCTCGTGTAGAAATGATATTGATCCCTCTTCCGTGTCCACTGAGAAGAATGTAGTCGGTTGTCCAAGGAATGGATTTAGTACCAACTAGAATTTTTTTGTATCATGATACATATATCATGAGTATTTGTTTCTATAAAATATTTTTCAAATTGAAAGTATGTATTTATGGTTTAAACATGAAGCTACTTGAATTTAGAAAACAAATAAGATACCAATTTATAAAACGTAATAATTAAAAAAAACTAACTCTAGTTGGCCTACTCATGCGATGTTTGGAGACATTAATATTTTCCTATATAAAGTTAAGCTGAGTCTATCAAAAGTGGTCCGATCGACGCAAAACTTCACTGACCGCATTTTTATGTCTCAGGAAAGCAGAAAATGTGCAGGAATGATAAATCTCCTTTTTTTTGGGCAACATTATTGTACACATCCAGTAGCTCAGCTCTAGGGGTTGGTCCGAAGCCACTAAATTGAGCAATTGCCCAAAACAATTGTCAGTCTAGTGATGACCATAGACAAAGACAGATTACACAACCCCACAAGGTTTTGCTCCATAAACCAAAGTAAGGTATTCTTAAGCTACGGTCAGATTAGGCGAATATTTGCCCAAATAAACTCAGATATTTTTAAAATCAACAAAAATCGTATGTGACTGAAGCAGTCTTTTATTTATACTGAACGTCACATACGATTTTATTTGATTTTAAAAATATCTGAGTGTATTTGGGCAAATATTTGCCTAATCTGACCGTAACTTTATAGATTTTTAGACGCTGAACAAAATGTTCTAATTGGCTTCTCTCAATTTTTACACGACGTTAGTTTTTTGAGGAATTCTAGATCAAAGAGAAAAAAAAATTACAAGTTTCGAAATATTAATCAAGTTTTTACGAGATTTTCGCTCAAAGTTTATGTTTATGAAGTCATTTATTGTTATGATTATTCTTTGGATTTGATAAAAAAAAAATTAAAAAAATTTATATGGAAATTTGTTTTACGTTTTAAACTTTTATTTTTTTATTTTATTATTTTATAAGTTAAGTAATACACATAAATATATATGTGCCGATAAAAAAAAATTCATAGAAACAGGCACAGCTTTAAAAGCATTTTGATTTTGGCAGATTTGCATACAATACAAACAAAAAATATTCTTCGCAGAAGAAATTTAGAAAAAAAATTAACAAAAGGAAAAAAAAATAATGTAAAACAATATAAAAACAAAAATCAAGTAAGCAACAACAACCGTCTTGGTTTTTTTTGCAAATTCCCTAATTATATCGTCTGGTGTAATTGAAATTTCCAGATGGATATCACAGGCCGACATATTTCGAAGTGTTTACTACTTCTATATTCTCATATAGTTTTTATATATAAATGGACCATTCTAAGCACCATTTTTCGCCATCACGTCAGGTTTTTTGAGAAACTGCAAAAATGCGAAATCCGATCTTTACGCCGTTTTTATGCAGGTACAAAGTGCGCAAGTAATTTTTGAGGCGACGAAGAGTGCTGAATGATCTCTCACTTGTAGCTGTAGCCACTGGGATGACAGCTAGTATTTTTAATATTTTATAAACCGGCTCAAAACTAACACGATTGCAAACCTGTTAACAGATTTTACAAATAAATAAACACATTATTTAAATATATGAAATGTTTCTACTATGTGTGCGTGTTGTACAATGTTTAAAAGAAAAATTCATACTTGAAGATATTCCAGAGCGTTTGTCTTTTTTAGTTAATTTTGATCCACAAAACTTCGACACAGTTCTATATTTCCAACTAAAGCAACCTCGGATTCCAATATTGATTCGTACTGGAGGTTTTTGAATCTAACCAAGTTTTTATTTCATCTAAGGCGCCCTACGTTATAAGGGCTGCAGCTCTACAAAAGTCGCTATAGCTTCGTGTTTTTAAACACAACATCTTAAGTCGAGTAGCTCTTGTTTTTATTCCACCTTACAAAAGTATTAAATATAACTACTCAATACTGAAATACATTTGTTTAGTTACATGATGAAATAATTCCAGGTAGTGTAAGTACATATTCAAATTTCAACGGCTCTACCAAATCACCTAGTATTATTGCATCATGGTTTATTTAAAAGCAAACATTCATAAATATGCTTTTACAATTCTACTTTTCTTTTAGGGGTATTAAAAAATACGGTTTTTACAATCTCAAAGGGGGGGGGAGGGTTTGACACCGAAACCCCTCCCCCTGCCGGCGGCCCTGATCGGTACTGATAGATTCTGTTTTTCTAGATCAATTCTTAAAACCGCTTAAATCGCATGTACATAATAATTCTTCAAAAATACAGCTTTGACTGGATTTTTACTATTAAATATGCATTTGATAGGAAAAACACACCTTTAAAAAACATGTTAACTTTTCACAATGGGATGTAAACTCATCACGGTAGACTAGAAACAGTTTTTTTTACAATAAAACTTATGTTAAACTAGAAAAAATGTAAAAAAAATTAAAATTTCTGAATTGTTTCTAAGCATACGTGATGAGTTTGCATCCGATTGCTAAAAGTATACATGTTTTTTAAAATGAGTATGAAACCACACAAAAGACTCATTACTCTATTAAAATACATTCGATTTGGACAAAAAATACCAATTTGGTTCTTTTTATGATACCCTTACCGTTTTTTCTTCACAAATCTATCATTTACCCGTTTTGACGTTTTTTAGACCCAAATTACGTTTTTTAAAGCCTAATCAGCATCACCTGGCAACACTGCTCACGAGCAGGATTGTCAATGCAAAGCTGGGCGATGCGGAGGCAAGGAGATTTGTTAGCAGAGCCACACCTCAGGGTGGTGTCCTTTCTTCTCTTCTATGGAATGTAGTGGTAAATTAACTACTACTAAAACTAGAAGGGGAGGGGTGCAAGCTCTACTAAGGAGTACTCTTCAATTACATACATACATATATTGGCGCTACAACCCTCGAGGGTCTTGGCCGAGCTTCTTAATGCAATTATCATGGGCAAGTGTATATGATAATTATGGACATACAGTTTATTGCCGATTCCGAACGGCGGGACTCCCAAAGAAGAAGCTTTTCATGGCAAAGTTACTCTCGCAAGATTGCCAGAACTTGGCGAGAGAGTGGCGGTCTACACAGAAAAACAGAAAACAAATTTCTGCCTTGCCCCAGGTGGGAGTCGAACCCGATACCTTCCGATCGTGAAGCAGAGGTCTTACTGGTCCACTGCACCACGGCCGCCACTTCTTCAATTCTAGTTGGTACTAAATCCATTCCTGGAACAACCGACTACATTCTTCCCGAAATCTCCTTCACAAGAGACTTCCGTACCACTATCCCGTCCCGGGAGGAGCACTGGCCACGGAAGAGTGATCAAATTGACTTTTATACGGATGGTTCCAAGCTCGACAACAAAGTCGGTGGAGGAGTCTTCTCTGACGAACTTAATGTAGGTCTCTCATTTCACCTTCCCTTTCAAGCCGAGGTGATGCCTATAAAAGAACGTAATATCGGCTTTACAGTTGCTACCACAACATCGGCTCAGCATATAACGATTTTCACAGACAGTCAGGCCGCAATCAAATGCTTGGAATTTGTCCTCCTAATATCAAAGGTAGCCTCGGACTGTCGCACATCTATTAATGAGATGGCTAAGCAGTTAAGCATCCACCTCGTCTGGGTGCCGGGGCATAGGGAAATTCCAGAGAACTGCAAAGCTGATGAACTCGCAAGGCAGGGCACCACAATACAGCTTTTACCAGATAAGGTAAAGCTAGGTATCGATGTTTCGTTTGCCTCCCTAATCGTTGCAGGTTCTGACATTTTGTTAGAGTATGATGCGCACAGTTTCCATATTTATGTTACAAAGTAATGTTCAAATTGTAAAGTTTAAGTCTCATTACTTTTTGAATTTCAATAAAAAAAAAATCGAAATCATTTCAAGATTACCCCCCTCCTCCCTTGGCTACGGCTTCATTACATAATCGATTAGACGCTCCGCCCTATGCCATGTCTACCAAAAAAACTTGGTATAGGGGGGTTTTTTTCTTCTTCTCATCTTAAGCAACACTGGTACGTATCAAAATTCGAGAAGTTTACCGTATCGTGTGATATGTTAGAACGAACTTTTTTCCAACACATTTTAGACACATTTTGAACGAATTTTTGTATCGAATTATTCGTGCATTTCACGCATCGTGCGAAGCTGGGCATTAACTAGCTAATTAGTTAATAGCTAATTAACAAAGTAAAATTTTTGGTTAAGTTTTACCGTTTCATTTAATTTCGAAAACCAATAACATTTTTATTTAGTTAAGTTAAATTTCTTCGATTAACTAGTTAAGAATTCATACTACATTGAAATCACTCATAACCGGACACTCACCGTCGCAGTGTTTTGTCCGGTTATTGGAGATGTTCGGGGGTGGGTGGTGCATTTAATAAAAATGGTTTGAATTGCAGCAAAGTGATCATCAATTATTGGAATGATATTTGTATGGAAAAATGGTAATGTCCGTGAAATTTGTCTGGTTATTGAAGCGGTCCGGTTATAAGGACTGTCCGTACAGAGGAATTTCACTGTATTTTCGAACTGATATTGACATTTAATTTAAAAATTAGTTCTCAGCTATCCCGTGAGGTTTACATCGTCAGGATGTTTTCATAGTATTTTCCATTTCTCAAAATGGCGAAAAACTGAGAACGCCATTGTGTTTGACACCCTCAGATTGAAAAAACCCTGAACAAAATGTGTTTGCGAAAAAGCCATGAAAAAAATGTTGCATGAAGAAGCCATGCAAAGTGAACGAGAACGAATTTTGGTGCAAGAAAGCTTAGTATGAAAAACTGATGGAGCGGCCACCAGACTTTTACGCTAAAAAGCTTTTTATTAATTTTCTGTGAAAAATTTTATTATACAGATTTTTTTTCAAAAAGCACGTTTCATAAGAATTTTGAACAAAACATTATTTTGAAGAAATTTTGAGCTAAATATTTGTTTATAATTTTACGGCTTAGTTTTATTTCGAAGCATATTTCAAATTTAGATATATTAATATTATCGCTTCTGTGAAAAATGGAAATGCAATTTGTTTTGTATTGTTCGCAGTGAATTTGGGTAAACATTTTTTAATTTTGGGTTTTTTTAATAAGTAGGAGTTTGTAATTTGTGCTATGTTCGTTATTTATGTACACAAGGTGACGAAATTTAAGAACAAAAATTCTGTCAATAAAATTTTAATTAAAAAAAAAATTTGTATTGTTCAACTAAATTTGACTTTTAAAGAACAAAAAATTTTCGTAAAAATTTCATTTAAAAAAAATGAATTGAAAATTTTTTTGTTTTTTACGTAAAATACAGAAGCGGTTTGGTTTTTTATTTTTTTTTAATTTTGGGAACACGTTTGTGTTTTAAGGTGTATCGATGTATTTATATAATTTTTAAACTTCCTGCAAATAGCATTTCATGTGATCACAACCATTTAACAATAAATTGTGAATTATTGAAGTTTTGTGTATACATAAATGCATCCAAAAGACTTCCTTCTCTGTTTTTACTACGCGCATAGAAACCCTTTCAGTTGTGCGTATTAAAACAAAATGAAAAAAACCAAATACGCGTGGCTGAAAGAAAACAACAAAAATAAACGCACAAGTGTTCATGTCACACATTCCTTCGCTTGATCCCACAAAAAAAGAAATTGCTTGTTTATGGTTTACATTCCTCCAGTCGATGGTCAATGCTGTAGCAACGAATGACCGAAAATGTGTGGTGTCTGAAAACCACCCTTATTTTTGTGCGCAATCAGGAGGTACTTTCTTGCTGCGACGCGACTTGATCTCGGCGATCATGTCGCGTGCGTGCGTAGACGACCTGTTTACATGTAGAACAGACAAGTGGGCTCCAATTTTCTCGCTGCGTGGGAATTTGCGTGTGTGTTTTGTTGTCTAAGAAATTCTTTCTTTGCGATGATTTTTTTATAACCCTTATATTAACTTGCTTTGGGTGGACTATATATATATACATATATATATCCTCAAATCTGCGGCGAGCTTTTTCATACACTTCCACATGAGCTAGAGAGCTGAAATTTGGAACACTGATAGAACTCCGATGACAATGCATTCTATTTGGGGTCCATCAGAGGCGTAGGGGGCCGTGGGGGGACTCAAACGCCTTTTTTTTAAACATGACATAACTTCCATTTCCTTCGGGTGCATAAGGGTTAGTGACGCGAATATATATAAAGCCTATCCTAATCAAATGTCAACCTCACCTTCACGTTGGTATGCCCTATTATGACAGACGAGGCTCTGGCGACCGGTTCTGGGCGGGATAACCCCTGACATCCCTGTGCGCGTCTGTTTTCTCCATGTTAGGAGCGGCGTACCCTACCTATCACTTCCTAAATCCCTTCCCTTGTCCCATATCCTCTGCAGCGTCTGTTTTCATCAGTAGATGCGGCTGCACTCCGTGCGCGTCTGTCTACCCCATGTTAGGGGCGGCGTACAACGACGTCTGTTCCCTTAGTTAGGGCTGTCGAAACTATGGTAGTCTTTTCGGATGATGGACCAGACATAAAAGAAATCATCTGGGGGATGGATCACCTCCTCAAAAAAGCCAATGTGTGTTGTTTTTCTATGGAGTCCAGAAAAGAAGAAACGTTTACGGTGCAGGTGGTCGGATCCCCAGTACCGGCGGTAAGTGACGAGCGAACAGGTCACTTGGCGTCGTCATCCAGCGACTGTTCAGGTGGTACGGTGGGACATCAGGCTGTACTATCTACTAAAGTGACTGATACTGCGAAAACCGCGGGGCACGCCACTAGAGCTCCACTTTGTCGACAATCGGCAAGTGACTCTGAAGCGGCCTCCTGTAGCATTGGTTCTCGACTTCAGGGCCTTTGCATTGACAACGCTACCAGTGAGGAACATATGGTTCTCTCCCAGGCAAGCCACAGCAGTGCAATCGACTCCGACACAGAGGCCCAATTGTTGCAGGAGGTTCCTCGGACGGTAGACGCACACCTTGAGGCGGAGACATCCGCATCGAAGGCAAAAACAGCCGACAGAAGGCCCAAGGGGGTTATAGGCGCTCCCTACAATACCTGAAGTCAATGGGCAAGAAAGACCAGTCCACGCTGTCGATTAGGGACAAGAAGCTGGTCGAGAAGCATAGGAAGAGCGTGAAAAAATACGAACAAACACGCTCCAAATCCGAAGATGCCTCGACCACGCCTGCCGTCCGCTCTAATCCCGCTACCGCCGTCAGAAAAGACGACCACAAGCGCCCCCTATCAGAGCTGTTAAAAAGGGGGGACAGTAAGGTAGATGAGCCAAGCTGTTCTAAACGGCAGCTAGGATCTAGCGAGGCCAAGACGAAGAGGGCTAGATCTGGCGAAGAGGCACCGCGCACGTCGAAAAAAGCGAAACCCGCCACAAAAACGACGCCAGTGGAGTTGCAGATTGCAATCATCGATCGATCAGACCTGGACGGGAAGATTTCCCAGGCTAACTGGTTGATCGTTGAAGCGAAAATACTGCAGGCTATGATTGCGGGTGATGGAGACGACGACGAGCTCGACTTCAATGGGGCTGGCTGGTCAAAAGGCGTAAAGGTGGTTGACTGCGGAAACAGAAAGTCACTAGAATTTCTGTCTCGCGTAGTCAACGGCTTGGGCGCCATTTGGCCAGAAGCCCAATTGGAGATCGTGAGCAGAGCGGTGCTGCCACTGAGGAAACTCGTTTCCATATGGGTTCCCCCACCAGTGCCGGATAGTGACGACTCGATCCTGAAGCTCATCTCCAGACAGAATCGCGACCTGAGTGCCCAAAGCTGGAGAATTATCTCCTCAGCCACGAAAAAAAACGGGCCGGGCAAGGACTACCAGATCACTGTTGATCCCCAATCCTTCGCCCAGCTGCAGAAGAGCTCAGGAAGCATCAAATTCGGTCTGGGGACGCTGAAGGTAAGGCTCCATCAAAGCGCAGAACCACAGGCGGCTACGGGTAGTGCAAATTAATTTGCACCACTGTAAAGTAGCTTCCAACGATCTGATGCTTTTCCTGGAGGATGAGGAGGTGGACGTGGCCCTAATCCAAGAACCCTGGATCGTCAAGAATCAGATTCAAGGATTAAGGTCGACAAGGTACAAAACGTACTGTTCACATAGTGAAGGTAAACTCAGAACCTGCATTGTCACAAGAAAGAATTTTAATAACATTTTTCTTCTCTCACAGTATAGTAATGACGATCTGACGGTGGTAATATGCGAGCAACCGGCCGGGAAAAACATCATCCTGGCATCTGCCTATATGCCATACGAGGAGACGGAACCACCATCGACAGCCATCCGACAACTTGTCAGGTATGCCGGGTCACACGGATTGGCAATGGTAATGGGCTGTGATGCCAATGGGCATCACAGACAATGGGGAAGTACTGACATTAATACAAGAGGTGAGTCAATTTTTGAATTCATATTGAATACTAACCTAATAATTTGCAACAAGGGCGACACGCCAACGTTTCAAAATAGGGTTAGAGAAGAGGTAATAGACATAACACTATTAACAGAAAACAATAATATTGAGGTAGATAACTGGAGAGTGTCCGACAAATGCTCTTTCTCTGATCATAATCGGATTCTCTTCGATATTAATCTTTCCAAAGAGAAACCTAAGCCCTACAGAAACCCTCGGAGGACCGACTGGAACTTGTTCTCAACACTAGTCGCGAACGGATTTTCAAAGCTTCAAGCCTCCTTACAATCCACAGTGACTGGTGTTGACAGCAAAGTCGGAAATCTGACGACCATTCTGGAAAAAGCTTACAAGTCGTCATGTCCCATCAGTCGTCCCAGTTCAAAGCCAGGTAACTCCTGGTGGAGCACAGACCTACGACAACTAAGGGGCATAACAAGGAAACTATTCAATAAAGCCAAATTGAGTAGAAGTGAGGCCGACTGGCAAACGACATGGCAACTCTTTTGTAGCTCCTTTGAAGATGTCAATGAGGCAGCTAGACTTCGCAAAGTACTATCCAAAGACCCTAATGTCCCGGGGTACCTAAAGAGGTCGGGCGGCTCATGGACTGAATCTAGTCAGGAGTCACTGGATCTGCTTATGGAAACTCACTTCCCTGATTGCACGGATGCTGGAAATCACAATCTGAACAGGTCACAGATAAGCAACGTGCTCGGAGACGAGTTACCATCAGTAATAACGGAAGAGAAAATAGCCTGGGCAGTAAAATCCTTCAGGCCCTACAAATCTGCGGGGCCCGATGGTATTTTCCCAGCCATGCTACACTACTCTTTAGAGCATATAGTACCACTTCTATTAGATATTTTCACGGAATGTCTGCAAGTAGGGTACGTACCGATATTATGGAGGGAGGTTAGGGTAGCTTTCATTCCCAAAGCGGGGAAAGCGAGCCACACCGCTGCGAATTATTTCAGACCGATCAGCCTCTCATCGTTCCTATTAAAAACGATGGAGAGACTGATTGATCTTTACCTGAGAGGTTCCATAAACCCACAACTTCTAAGCAAATCACAACATGCATACCAGAAAGGTAAATCTGTTGAGACCGCTCTCCATGAAGTTTTCGGTCATGTGGAACGTATACTACACATAAAAGAGTACACGTTAGCCGCATTCCTAGATATCGAAGGTGCTTTTAACAACGTAACAACAGAGGCCATTTTAAATGGTCTAGATGACGTATCTGTGCCACGTCCTATCCAACATTGGGTTCACAACATGCTAGAGACTAGAGTTATCAACTCAATGTGGGGTACGGGCACCGCCAGAAAATCCGTAACTAGAGGGACCCCACAGGGAGGAGTAATTTCCCCTATCCTGTGGGTTCTTGTAGTAAATAAAATCCTAAAATCATTTAACTCAAAGGGTATTAGAATTACTGCATACGCTGATGACGTGTGCATTAGACCGTATCACCTTATAGGGGGAAAAAAAAAAGTTAACCGCACACCATCTAATTCGAAGCATATTTGGAAGGAGATTCCGGAAAAAATTTTCTTTTTTTTTTTGGCCGATCGTAGAGGTAGCGCATCGACATATTTCTTCATATTGTCTCTATTTATGATCCGATTTTAATGTATAATATATCAAAATTTTTGTCTCGAGGAGACCTACAATAATGTCCTAGAGGTCCTTGCTCCTAAGTACACCCTTCTAGTACTTACCCACCAGATCTCAGTTAGTACCACCCTAATGTACCATTCCAAGAGCAGAAAATTAAAGCTCTCGAAAAATCATTAAATTCTTGCAAAGGAAGTATACCGATTATACCATTAGAACTATTTATAAAAAATATAATTAATATTTTTACCGAACGTAGGGGTAGCGCATTGACATATTTCATCATAGCGTCACCATTTATGATCCGATTTTAAAGTATAATATATCAAAATTCCAGGAGACCTACAATAATGCCTCATACGTCATTGCCCTTAATTACACCCTTCTAGTACTTACCTATCAGTTAGTACCACCATAATGTACCATTCCAATTGCAGCTCTCGAAAAATCATTAATATATTTGCCGAACATAGGAGCAGTGATGCTACATACTTTTTAAAAAATCCCTACACTGGCTGAAAAAAAAACGTATTATTCCCTAAGATTACAATATTGTTTCCCTTTTCCCCCCGTAATTTAATTTTATCAGAGAACTTGGACAAAAGTGAGTGCAGTTTAATTATTTTGCATATTCTTGCCCCCACTAAATTCGTTCAAATGAAAATTTGTTCAAAAGGGAAAACAATGGTGAAGCTCATAATTCATTGCATTTTTAATTCAAGAGTTGCTTTTGTTCATTCCGATTAAAAAACCGTACAAAATTGTTTAAAAATGTCTTTTTTTATTAGTGAATTAAATTACACCCAATTGCCAACGGAGGGCGATGTGATTAATTTCTTATTATATCTGCAGCGTAACAGTGATCGAAGGCGGAAGTTGGATGCATTTAAACAGGAAGCTTTGAAAAACTTTATCATTTTGTGGAAACGCGCGGGTATTCCAATTTTATCGGAATCAGCTATTCGTAAACGTTTAGATAAGCTTGTGAATGTTACTATAGAATTGCTAAAAAAAAACCCTTAAGATGCAATATAAATAAGCATTGAAAGACCTAAATATTTACACAGCTTATCCATGCCATTCTCAAAACACCGAGCGCTTTGTTCATGTAGTGCATGAATCTGCCATGGCGGTCACCGATGAACAAAGCATGGGACACATTTTAACTAAACTCGAGAGCCGGCACAAATACAGCCAACTTGAATCACGTCGAGATTTGATCGATTAAAAGTAGGTTAATAAATAAATTAAAGTGGAGGTCCTTCGAGTTGCTGGACATCGACTTTAAACACTTAATTCGATTTTACTTTAATTTCTTTAATTCATGTTGTAGAAGTTGAGAAGTTTAAAAAGCAAACATTCCAATGTATACATTAGAGTACATTATGGTTGTCCTAACTGAGATCTGGTAGGTAAGTACTAGAAGGGTGTACTTGAGGGCAATGACGTATGAGGCATTATTGTAGGTCTCCTGGAGACAAATTTTGATATATTATACTTTAAAATCGGATCATAAATGGTGACGCTATGATGAAATATGTCAATGCGCTACCCCTACGTTCGGTAAAAATATTAATTATATTTTTTATAAATAGTTCTAATGGTATAATCGGTATACTTCCATTGCAAGAATTTAATGATTTTTCAAGAGCTTTAATTTTCTGCTCTTGGAATGGTACATTAGGGTGGTACTAACTGAGATCTGGTGGGTAAGAACTAGAAGGGTGTACTTAGGAGCAAGGACCTCTGGGACATTATTGTAGGTCTCCTCGAGACAAAAATTTTGATATATTATACATTAAAATCGGATCATAAATAGAGACAATATGAAGAAATATGTCGATGCGCTACCTCTACGATCGGCCAAAAAAAAAAGAAAATTTTTTCCGGAATCTCCTTCTAAATATGCTTCAAATTAGATGGTGTGCGGATGACTTCATTTTTTCGAGACGGTCTAGTGTGCATACTGATTTCAGGCAAATTTTTGCCCACAATATCAGAACTCATGCAATCGGCCTTCAAAGAGATTTCAGACTGGACGAAACTAAACGGACTTGGAGTTAATCCCTCTAAGACAGAATTAGTACTGTTTACGAGAAAGACGAAAATTCCCTACTTCAGGTTACCACAACTAGAGGGAATTGAACTGAAACTATCTAATGAAGCTAAATACCTCGGCGTAATTCTGGACCACAAACTTACGTGGAAAAGAAACACAGAGGAGAGAATGAGAAAAGGACTCAACGCGTTCTACATTTGTAAAAGGACCTTTGGGAAAAGATGGGGGTTGCAACCACGAATCCTTCACTGGATGTATGCTGCAATAATACGCCCTATCCTCACCTATGGGTCGTTGGTGTGGTGGACCACTACTAATGTTGGAAGCCGCCTCGGACTCCTCACGAAAGTGCAATCGCTAGCCGGTAGATCGATTGCGGGAGCCGCAAGAAGCACACCAAGGGCGGGAATAGATATAATGCTAGGCCTGCCATCGGTAGACCTGTACATACAAAGCTGCGCCGCAAAAGGCGCCCTCCGACTGAGGGAGGCCGGCATGTGGAGACACGCATCGTATGGACATGCCTCGATAATTAACGAAATCTGTAAGCTAGGAACAAGACACGAATCTGAAAGCCTAAGGGCACCGACAGACTACATCTGCCCTAGTTATGCATTTGATAGGTTCCAAAAATTATTCCCGGAAAGGGAAGATTGGGGCAACAGAACGGTGACGAACGTTGACGACACTGTCGTTTTCACGGATGGATCCAAAATGGATATAGGAACAGGTGCGGGTTTTTACTGTGAAGCGCTTGGCCTCCAAAAGTCCTTCAGACTGCCGGACGCTAGCAGCGTCTTCCAAGCTGAAATCTACGCGATAGAGAAAGCTGCTAGAGCCTTAGCCGATCAAAACATACGCACACAAAATGTAATGATCTGCATAGACAATAGGGCGGCCATACAAGCAATCACGTCGTACACTGTCAACTCGAAAGCAGTAGAGGTGTAGGGAAGCACTGCGAATCGTGCAGGGCCACCATCGGGTTACTCTCTGCTGGGTTCCCGGACATAGCGATATAGAAGGGAATGACAAGGCGGACGAGATGGCCAGGGGAGGCTCTGCTATGGAGATCAGTGCGGCCGACAACTCAATTCTGCAACCGATACGCAACCAATACGGAATAATTGACAGTATGGTAAATAGGGAAATAAACGATAAATGGGCCAATAGACAAGACTGCAAAACGTCTCGACTTCTATGGCCTAAATTGAACTCGAAAAGAACAGAGGAATTGCTATCCCTGGATAGGAAATCTCTTAGCATACTGACGGGGGTTATCACCGGACACTGTGCCATAGGATCCATGCTGGGGAAATGGCATATAGTAACCACAGATATATGTAGGAGCTGCGGAGATGAGTATGAACTAGAAACCATACAACATTTCCTCTGCCACTGTCCCGCTCTACAAACAAAGCGCCAACGAGCATTGGGCTCCCGGTTCTTTGAGAGCACAACAGAGCTGTCAGAGCATACAGTATCGGACCTTCTAAAGTTCATTCGAAGCACAAAATGGATCCTTGATGGACCAAACGTGCGCTGACACTATAGGAGGGAATTGAGAAAGGGTCTCACATATACGCACACAAAATGTCAAAAATTAAAAGGGATTCACAATGGGCCACAGATGGCCTCCGAGTGGAAATGGTACTCTTTTGTACCACACACCCTTATAACCTAACCTAACCTCCATTTCCTTCAAGCTACAATGATGGTAGGTGAGTTCTTATTGACAAAATGAAATTTTGTACCCTTTGGAAAGGGGAGCGGGATGAAGCCAACTTAAAGTTCTTACTTTCGTATTTTCTAAGCTACAAGGCTGAAATTTTTTACTTAGGTTCGCATTCGAGGAAAAGAGTAAACAAAAGGGGGAAAAAGGATGGAGAAAAAAAATTTTAAAAAAGAGGAAAATAAAAAAGAGTAAAAAACAAGTTTTTTAAAATATAACCGACTAAAAAGCAGAAAATAAATTTCCTTTAAATTAATTTCAGCAATTTCGATTTAAAATTAAGGGTTTTTGGCGACTTTAAAATCTGCAATGATATTCGGAGGAAAGTACCCAAAAACCCTTAATTTTAAATCGAAATTAATTTAAAGGAAATTTATTTTCTGCTTTTTAGTCGGTTAAAGGGTTATATTTTAAAAAACTTGTTTTTTACTCTTTTTTTTTTAAGTTGTTTTGGGTTAGTGGCGCATATGCAGTAAAGGAATGAAAACGAAGATCAACATTTCATTTCGATGCTAAGTGCGACTTAAAGAATGCGGTGAAATTTTAAATTGTGATATATATTATTAAAAATATGGAACGATAAGTTCTTTAATGTAATTTTTATTACATATTTTCCACCAAAGAACCGATCTAAATTTACAAATAATAAAATTTGTAGCATTAAACATTTTTTTTAAAATTAATTTCAAAATTAACAAATTTTTGACGCCAAATTTGACGCGTTAAATGCCATCACTGGTTAAAAGGCACGATTATGTGAAGGAATGTGTAGACGACCACTTGTGCGTTTGTTGTGGTTTTTGGACCACTACGAATTTCAAGGGGACGACCTTCACGGAAATAAAATTGCACAATTTTGTCTATGTGTTTTTCTTTTTGTTTTGGTAACACAGAACTGAATGGGGTAAACAGACGGTGGTAAACGTCAACTAAAAAAATGTCGCCACTTGCTCTACGATGCATTTTCAAGGGCCTCATATAAATAAAAATAGTACCTAATTTTTCCTTTACTGCATATGCGCCACTAACCCAAAACAACTTAAAAAATCATCGTAAAGAAAGAATTTCTTAGACAAAACACACACGCAAATTTCCACGCAGCAAGAAAATTGGAGCCCACTTGTCTGTTCTACATGCAAACAGGTCGTCTACGCACGCACCCGACATAGTCGCCGAAATCAAGTCGCGCCGCAGCAAGATAGTACCTCCTAATTGCGCACAAAAATAAGGGTGGTTTTCAGTCTCCTCACATTTTTAGTTCTCGCATTGTTTTCCTTCTGAAATTCGCTGCGCCAGCATTGACCATCGACTGGAGGAATGTAAACCATAAACAAGCAATTTCTTTTTTTGTGGGATCAAGCGAAGGAATGTGTGACATGAACACTTGTGCGTTTATTGTTGTTGTTTTCTTTCAGCCACGCGTATTTGGTTTTTTCCTTTTGTTTTAATACGCACAACTGAAAGGGTTTCTATGCGCGTAGTAAAACCAGAGAATATATACATGTATGTATACACAAAACTTCAATAATTCACAATTTATTGTTAAATGGTTCTGATCACATGAAATGCTATTTGCAGGAAGTTTAAAAATTATATAAATACATCGATACACCTTAAAACACAAACATGTTCCCAAAATTGAAAAAAATAAAAAACCAAACAGCTTCTGTATTTTCAAAAAAAATTTTTAATTAATTTTTTCAAATGAAATTTTTACGAAAATTATTTGTTTTTAAAAGTAAAATTCAACTCCCCTTTCCCCTACTCCCCTTTCTTCAAATATACTCGCCTAAAATCAAATATCTACTACTCTGGTCGTAGCAAAAAGTGAGAACCCTGCCCCTTCAAATTCATTGCTTCTAAATTCATCTAATTCAATATCTGATCTTAAAATTATCGATTTCACCCTACTGATACGCTTAATGATGTACTTTTTTATTACATTTTATTACTACTTTATTCACAATTTTTTCTTTTATTTTTTCGGTTTCGGCTTCGGTTTTGGCCGAAATTAAAAAAAGGAAAAATCGTCCACTTGTGCGTTTATTGTTGTTGTTTTCTTTCAGCCACGCGTATTTGGTTTTTTCCTTTTGTTTTAATACGCACAACTGAAAGGGTTTCTATGCGCGTAGTAAAACCAGAGAATATATACATGTATGTATACACAAAACTTCAATAATTCACAATTTATTGTTAAATGGTTCTGATCACATGAAATGCTATTTGCAGGAAGTTTAAAAATTATATAAATACATCGATACACCTTAAAACACAAACATGTTCCCAAAATTGAAAAAAATAAAAAACCAAACAGCTTCTGTATTTTCAAAAAAAATTTTTAATTAATTTTTTCAAATGAAATTTTTACGAAAATTATTTGTTTTTAAAAGTAAAATTTAGTTGAACAACACAAATTTTTTTTTAAATTAAAGTTTTATTGACAGAATTTTTGTTCTTAAATTTTGTTACCTTGTGTACATAACGAACATAGCACAAATTACAAACTCCTACTCACTAAAAAAACGCTAAATTAAAAAATGTTTACCCAAATTCACTGCGAACAATACAAAACAAATTGCATTTCCATTTTTCACAGAAGCGATAATATTAATATATCTAAATTTGAAATATGCTTCGAAATAAAATTAATTATAATTTTACATAAACAAATATTTAGCTCAAAATTTCTTCAAAATAATGTTTTGTACAAAATTTTTATGAAACGTGCTTTTTGAAAAAAAATCTACATAATAAAATTTTTAGCGTAAAAGTCTGATGGCTGCTCCATCAGTTTTTCATACTAAGCTTTCTTGCACCAAAATTCGTTCTCGTTCACTTTGCATGGCTTCTTCATGCAAAATTTTTTCCATGGCTTTTTCGCAAACACATTTTGTTCAGGGTTTTTTCAATCTGTGGGTGTACTTTGTTCTTAACCAAACTTCATTCGTTTCATTATTATTATTTTATATTCTAATAAAATTTGTATGCCTTATTCCCTATAAATATAAATACATACACAAAGCTTTTGATAAAAAAAAGTTAGCATTTTAATTTGCATATAGAAAGCTGAAACCGATCGGAAAAAGGGTCTGGTCATTCCATTGTATATAGTTAAAATGTTTTTTTATATGTTTTTTTTTTGGTTAACAAACTTTTTGTTTTTGTTTTCTATAGAGAAATTAACTATTTAATTCAACTTTTAACGAAGTTACCTTTTAACAAAACTAACTTTTTAATTTAACGAAGTTAAATTTTTGATTAACTTTTAACGGATTAACGAAGTTAAATTCTCGATTAACTATGCCCAGCTTTGGTATCGTGTAATCTTAGCTTTAGTATAAAATCTTACCCTTTTCTCTTGAAAGCAATCCAACATTGTACTACAGCTAGAACTTGGGTTATCGTCCATATTTATGTTATGTAATGAATTTATGTTGGTTAATTCCGCAGAATCTGTTTTCGAAGGACATATTTGCTTTCTCCGACACATTTTTAAACTTGAAGAAACGTGTTCAGCGTTGTCATTCTGAAATAAATTGATAATATTAAGTAAGTGCTAATCATAAAGTACTCATCTGACATTTTTTTTGAGTTAGTGGCATTTTGGTAAGTGCAATTTTTAGAAGGTTTGGTAAACCTACCTTTAACTCTTAAAACGTGTGTTCAAAAATACCTATCTGCAAACATCATCAACCATACTTAGCATCAGACCCGTGAGCAGGAATTTCCTCTGGGGGGTTGTTTATACAAATTTTAGTTTTTTTAGAACTTAAATTTACATTTATAAGTTAGCATAGCTGCTAACATCACCAGATATTGTTTCATGGTTTACTATGCTGGCATGCTCTGTTAATACAAGCTGCTACTTAAAGTTTCCCCTAGGTCGTTTATCATCATCATTCGTATCATCATCATTCTTATCATCATCATTATCTTCGGCAAAAGCACACATAGCAACAGCGGAACATTTAACTTTTGTAACAACGCTCTACACATCGCGAGACTTGCATAAATTGTTGGTAACATATGCACCCACATCAGTGGCGCACCCAGGATTTTTTTTCGGGGGGGTTTTCAAAAATTGTCCAATTTAGAAAATTATCATATTGATATTCTTACTCTCTCATGCGTTTTCGTCTCTATATTATGAATTTTTTCAAACAATTCTAGTCTTGCGTGATGAGTTTACATCCTATCGTAAAAAGTTTACATGTTTTTAATGGTATGGTTTTCCTCTATCAAATGCATATTTAAATTTTGGGAACTCTGATTGAAACTGTTTTAAGAATTGATCCAGAAAAACTGGGAGAAACGAGTACTCTTTTTTGACCCCCTCTAATAGAATCTATTTGTCCCGATCATGTGCATTACCAAAAGTTGATATTAGTCGAACGGTGTTATACAACATTTTGGACAATTTCATGAAAATTACAGTAATAACCTTATTTTCAAATTGGAATTTGATGATTTGAAATTTTTATGAACAATACGTTTTAATTCAAATATGAAATAAATATTTATGAATTGAAGGCATCGGATCAAATCAAAACTTTTTTTATTACACAAAAAATAGCCCACACTGTGTGGTCTTAGATTTTAAATGCATTTTTTGATTTGTTTTTGTCGTAGTATGTGATTTTTATACCCCCACACTCACTGTGGCAGGGTATACTCACTTTGTCACAACGTTTGTAACGCCCATAAGGAGGCGTGTCCGGTATGGAAAAGTATATATATTCTTGATCAGTATCACCTCCTGAGTCGATTTCGCGATGTCCGTCTGTCTGTCCGTCTGTCCGTCTGTCCGTCCGCACGATAGCGGTCGCAGTTTTGGAGATATCGACTTGAAACTTTGGGTACATGTTTTTCTCGTGAATACTGAGATCAAGTTCGAGAATCAGCCAAATCGGACAAAAACTGGGCGTGGCTCCCATACACCGAAAAAAAAGGTAAAAATTTTTTATTGTTGTATTCGATTGGAAATGTTTAAAAACGTATTTTTGACATGGTCCGAGGTTCCGAAGCCACATATATAAGGGTCTAAATGGGGTCTTGAGACCAATTTTTTTTTTTTTTGTGGATTTAATTGGAAATTTTTAGAAATGGATTTTGGACATGGTCCGGGCTCCAAAACCACCTATAATTAGCTCAAAATAGGGTCTGGAGACCACATTTTTATATGTTCGAGGTACTTCTTCCTACTGTGTGGGGGTATTTCAACTTCGGTATAGCCGAAGATAGTCCACTCTCTAGTTTTTATCGGTTTTTGTTTCATCAATATATTTTTTAGAGACCGATTGAAATACGGTTTCGGGTTTTCGGCCAAAAAAGCTGTTTCGGCCGAAATTCGATATTTCATTATTTTTTTCGGTATGCAACACAAATTTAGATTTTTCTACTTCCCTCAAGATATTTTCTACCAATATTTATTGTATGAAATCTACTCATCAAAGTATTATGTAAGTTTCATACAATGCAAAACTACTACTCTTTCTAGAAATCTGCTTCCCTGACAGAAATTTCTACTACTCTCGTAGAATTTCTAGTACTCTGCGGAGAAACTTATATCTACTACCCTCTCTTGAAATCTACTACCCTGACAGTAATTTCTACTACTGTCGTAGCATTTTTACTACTCTACGCAAATTAAATCTACTCCCCTTTCTTCAAATATACTCGCCTAAAATCAAATATCTACTACTCTGGTCGTAGCAAAAAGTGAGAACCCTGCCCCTTCAAATTCATTGCTTCTAAATTCATCTAATTCAATATCTGATCTTAAAATTATCGATTTCACCCTACTGATACGCTTAATGATGTACTTTTTTATTACATTTTATTACTACTTTATTCACAATTTTTTCTTTTATTTTTTCGGTTTCGGCTTCGGTTTTGGCCGAAATTAAAAAAAGGAAAAATCGTCCATTTCGGTTTCGGTCGAAAAAAAAATAAAAAAAAGCGATTTCGGTCGGTTTCTAATATTTTTAACAATCAAATTAAAAAACATTTATCTGCAGTTTGGTTTGGTAATACGAAAAATTTTCGGGGGGGTTCAAACTTACAAAAAATTAACCATGGTGTATTTTATAACAACGTCTGACACAGCCCCAAGAAAAACATATATATATTCTAGTAGTGGTTCTCAGAATAAACAATCGCCAATACTCAGTTTTTCTAGATCAATTGTCTATTTTTTTTAATTGAAAAATTGGGTAATGCCATTTTGTTACTCATAAAAAAATAGTTTCTTTGAATTTAAGTCCAACTAGAGAGTGGACTATCTTCGGCTATACCGAAGCTGAAATACCCCCACACAGTAGGAAGAAGTACCTCGAACATATAAAAATGTGGTCTCAAGACCCTATTTTGAGCCAATTATAGGTGGTTTTGGAGCCCGGACCATGTCCAAAATCCATTTCTAAACATTTCCAATCAAATCCACCGAAAAAAAAAAATTGGTCTCAAGACCCCATTTAGACCCTTATATATGTGGCTTCGGAACCTCGGACCATGTCCAAAATCCATTTCTAAAAATTTCCAATTAAATCCACCAAAAAAAAAAAATTGGTCTCAAGACCCCATTTAGACCCTTATATATGTGGCTTCGGAACCTCGGACCATGTCAAAAATACGTTTCTAAACATTTCCAATCGAATACAACAATAAAAAATTTTTACCTTTTTTTTCGGTGTATGGGAGCCACGCCCAGTTTTTGTCCGATTTGGCTGATTCTCGAACTTGATCTCAGTATTCACGAGAAAAACATGTACCCAAAGTTTCAAGTCGATATCTCCAAAACTGCGACCGCTATCGTGCGGACGGACAGACGGACAGACGGACAGACGGACAGACGGACAGACAGACGGACATCGCTAAATCGACTCAGGAGGTGATACTGATCAAGAATATATATACTTTTCCATACCGGACACGGCTCCTTATGGGCGTTACAAACGTTGTGACAAAGTGAGTATACCCTGCCACAGTGAGTGTGGGGGTATAAATATCTTACAAGACACTCTTTTATGTTATTTGGACTTAAACAGAGGAACAAGATTATTGTGGGGGGGTCCATCTGTCCCCAGTTAGGATCTACAGATGAAAGTATGTCGAAAAATGGAACTAGGAGATGTCCTTGAGTGTTTTGGAAAGGCAATTGAATAAAAAGAAAAAAGTAACGTAAAAGCTGCATTAGTTCAATATTTGGCTTAAAATGTAATGGACACCTCCGAGTGTAATTTTTCGACATACTTTAATCTGTAGATACAAAAATAAATATCTAGGATTCAAAAATATGGCTCTGGTTTTTATAACAATTACAACGGTATATTTTCGGCCTCAATATCGATACTATAAAATGTTTGAAAACAAATCAAAATTTCGTATTTCGACCGCTACTATTTTTTAACCAAAACTGTTAATTTTGAGACTCTACTGCTTAGTGCAGGACCGTGCGGAGGAATTTCCTTCCAAATTTGTATAAAACCCTACAAATTAGAATTTTTTTAAAACTTAATTTTTACATTTGTACTACCTAAATAGCCCGGCGTTGCTCGGACGTGTACTTATAGTAGTGAAAGTACCCTTGCCGTGAACGCTCCCAACCATAAATAGCATCATATTTGAAATCAGCGACACCAAAAATACCCATATACTAAGATTTTTTGGGTAGATGTGACAGAGGGCGGAGCGTCTAATCGCTTTATCAATGAAGCCTAAGGTTGTTTGCTTTATGTTTATTTTAATTTCAAAAAGGAAAAGGCAACAAAAATCTAATATACAAGCTAAAACATAAGTTTTGAATGATTGAAAGAAATACAATTTTTATTTAGTGCAAAGCACCTTTTCCAAGCGGCTACAAATTTTGACCGACTTAACAATGTTTGAACTTAACTCGTTTGTCTTCCTTGGCTTATTAAAAAACCCAACAATTGCTGACTTGAAAGATTAAAATCTTGCTTTGTAGATGGCCCTGGCGCTGATTTCTCTTCGATGAAGATGTCATCGTCTTGTTTAATTGTGTTGGTGACTGTTATCAGTTTAGATTTTTTCTTCAAACAGGTTTTTACGGCAAACAATATGATAAGTGAAAATACCAAAGTGGTTAGGCTTATGTTTTTTGTTAGGAATTGAGATATTATTGCGAGAATTGAATATTTTAATTTGTTTAGTGTTATTGACATTCCCCGTGTTTCAATATTTCTAGCGAAATAGTAATGGTTTAAAGGTATTAAATTAAAAATGTCCCATCTAATTTTATTGTTTCACTAGCCTAATACCCCGGCGTTGCTCCGAATTATACTTAAAGTAGTGAAAGTGCCCTCCCGTAAACCTTTCCGTGAACCCCACCTGGCATGATTCACCCACATAAGTTCCAATGACGCACCTGGTGGCAGCTGCAATCCCACCTGGCATGATTCACCCACAAAAGTTTCAATGACACACCTGGTGGCTTCTGTAATCCCTACTGGCATGATTCACCTACAAAAGTTCCAATGACACACCTGGTGGCTTCCAATGACGCATGATTCAACTTGGCCTGATTCGCCCAAAAGACTAAATTCTAAAGTAAAAATCAAAGACTTCGAAGTTTTTTAACCCGTGAAGCTTCGATATATTCGAAGCACGTTATCTACGAAGAACTTCGTGTTAACTTCGAAGCTTCGAAGTCTTCGGAAAAACTTTGATGCTTCGAACTTTGAAGTATTCGAAGGAAAGTAACAGCTATGATAAAAAAAAATAGAAGCGGTCAAAATTTTAAATTTCGTTTCAAACATTTTTGTTTTGAAATATTTTTCAGTATTTTAATTGGTATCATTGAAAAGGTCTCTGTACGTTTTTTCCATAATGTAGGGTAGAAGGGGAGGATTCGCCACTAAGACGCATATGCCACCCCCACTTTTTTTAAAAACTAAAAACTCTTTTAAATTGACAGTATGAGAAGTTTGTGAGTATATCGATAAAGTTTCTTCCCTTTCTACCTCAATCGTGATCACGGCAAAACGTGTTTGTTTGTTTTTAGGGGTGCTGCGAAAATTGTTTTGGGTAAGTAAATTTGGTGATAATATATTCAGTATTTGCATTAGGAAATTGATACTTTCTGGTATTATCCCGCTGATATTAATACATGGAATAAAAGCAAGACTTGATTCAATTTCTTAAAAGGGTGAAAATAATTGAAACGGAAAACTTTTAATGTTTTTGTCTCCGATTTTTAAGATAATGATGTTTTCCAATAGAGGCTCAAATACATTTTTGCCCCCCAAAATATTTTCGAAAAATTCCATCTATTTCTATAATTATGGTTTTGCTGTTTTAAAAATTTGCTGAGGTCAAGATTTACACAATTTTTTAGAACAATGGCGAATTTGACCACGTTCTAGGTCTCGTTTAAAAACAGAATTTAACTAGTTAATGCGCCTATTCACACCCAAAAAATTAAAAAAATTAAAAATTAATAACCTCTTTAACTAAAAAAGTTATTCCAAAATATGTGGTGTGAGGAGGAAAGTCAGCAATCGTTTTCCCCCTCGTTTCTCGTCACACTTTCGGGTACAATTGCATTTCTTTTACTTTACTATTATTCAATTTTTATTTTATATTTCATCTTTCATTAATATTATAATTTTTTTTCCCATCTTTATATTTTTCTTGATTTCATTTAATTTTAATTGCTATCATTTCGGCCACCGAAGTCCCGGCAAATAAAAAATAAAAACAGAGTAAAAAACAAGTTTTTTAAAATATAACCCTTTAACCGACTGAAAAGCAGAAAATAAATTTTCTTTAAATTAATTTCAGCAATTTCGATTTAAAATTAAGGGTTTTTGGGTACTTTCCTCCGAATATCATTGCAGGTTTTATAGTCGCCAAAAACCCTTAATTTTAAATCGAAATTGCTGAAATTAATTTAAAGACAATTTATTTTCTGCTTTTTAGTCGGTTAAAGGGTTATATTTTAAAAAACTTGTTTTTTACTCTGTTTTTTATATATATATTTATATATATATAGTCCGCCCAAAGCAAGTTAATATAAGGGTTATAAAAATAAGCCTACGTTTTGAAAACGATAGTACTTAGTTATAATTAAGGCAACATCGAGTAGGTATTGTAGAATTTATTTCTCTCGCCAACGCAGTTAATGCTCTTGGCGCATAGTTCCCCGCATCGTAGTTTTAGAATAACTCTCTCTGGCCAGCGCGCTCATTGCTCGTGGCGTAAAGTTCCCAGCTAATAGAAGTAGCTTAGGAATATTTTCTTTCGTCAGCAAGTAGTGCTCCTGGTGCATAGATCTCCGGTAGTAGGCATAGCATAGGATATCCTATCGCCAGCGTACTCTTTGTTCGTGGCGCCTGGCTCTGGTAGTAGGCTTAGCATAGGATTCTCTATCGCCAACGCACTCTTTGTTCGTGGCGCCTGGCTCTGGTAGCAGGTATAGCATATGATTTTATATCGCCAACGCTCTTTTGATCGTGGCGCATGACTTTTGAGGTAGGCATAGCTTAGGATTAAATATCATTAGCACTCTCTTTGGTTGTGGCGCGCAGCTCACGCTCACAGTAGACGTAGCATAGGATTTTCGATTGTCAACGCTCTATTGGTCGGGGCGCATTGCTCTTGTTGTAGGCCAGCATAGTAGCTTCAGGCTATTTCTCTCTGGCCAGCACCGGCATTTGCTCATGGTGCACCGCTCGCACTGAAAGTAGACATCACATAGGATTTGGTCCCATACCAGCACGCGGTCGCATGGTTTCCAGCGGTACCCCTCTCGTTCTGATTCGCCAAACTCCCCAATAGTCGAACAGCGGCCAGTACTCCGGGTAGACAGGAAATAACACGCCGAAAGTAGCGCGAGATAAATTTGAATAGACAATAATTTTAATAAAATAGTGGTAAATAGTTAAGGAGTAAACTATGTCGAAAATAAATAAACTGAATATCAAATTTAAATCCTGTTGGCCATCGCGCGGTCCCCAAACTTACAAATTTTTGCAACGAACCTTGGACGCCGACGGCTTTACCCCGGCTCCAAAATTACCTCGTTACAATGGCGCCCGAGCAGGGACCTCGCGCATAAGTCCTTACAACGGAAATAAAATTTTGATTGGCAAAAAACAGGATTTAATTTGGGTAAAATCGCTTTGGAAAAAAAATAAATTAAAACCCGTTTAAATTCTACGAACAAAGTGCGGCGCTCACAAA
Source organism: Heteromyza rotundicornis (assembly GCA_951394025.1). Lineage (NCBI taxonomy): Eukaryota > Metazoa > Arthropoda > Insecta > Diptera > Heleomyzidae > Heteromyza > Heteromyza rotundicornis. Next base: position 8,027,424 of record OX596013.1, read on the forward strand.
GAAACAACAAATATAGTAAAAGAGAAAAAAAACCGTTTAAGTCTACGAACAACACGCCGGTACATAGTGCAAATCCGTTAACGCAGAACGAGAAATACGGGACCGTACAATACCGCGTGGCAACAAACAGGCACCGAAAGCTAACGGACCAAGTGACGCGACCAGCATCGACGAAAAAGAGAACAGTGAACAAAGTGAAAATAGTTAAGAAATTTATTGCTAAATACTCTTAAAAAGAGGAGAAAGAATTTAGTGATTTAAAAAAACAGTTGGGTGTATAGCCTCAACCAGGCCGATCTGGTGGCGTACGCGAACGAATTCGATCTTGATCCCTCCGGTACGGTGAGTGTGCTCCGCCAGAAATTTGCGCCAACTAGTGAAAGTAGCGCCGAAATTAACCACAAAGCCGCAACTGGCGTGGCCCTGACTACAATTATCGTGCAGCCCGCTTCGCCGTTGCCATCTCCAAGTAATCCCGGGCCGACGGCGGCTCCTGAGAACAACATCAGCAGACCAGCGGCGCTCACGGACACAATGGGTGTTACACCGGCTAAGATACCAGAGGCTAGCCACCAATCAACAGCAACTACAGACAGCATGACCCAACCCTCACACCATTTCGCAGACAACCAGGTAAGACCACCCGCCAAAGGCGCGGGCGTCCTGGATAAGGTACGTAAATGGTTTTGTTACTATGAAGGGGGGCCTGCCCCACTCGCATTTAATAAAATATCGAAAAACTATCGATAAAATACCGAATACCTATTTTCGATAAAATTACTAACACATAGTCGCAGAATATATCATAGTCGCATGTGCAGGGTATTGTAGCTTCGGTCAGGCCGAAAGTAATTCTCTTACTAGTTTTTTTTATTAACTCCTTCAGGTCCATAAAAAAACCAGAAGTGAAATAAAGTTTTAGTACTTATAAATACATTTATTAGGCTTAAATTGAACATAAAATAGTGACTTTTTATTCAGACTTTTCCTAGATTTATTAGAAATTCATTTGACATATGTGTCCCAGTGGTCCTCAACGGACACTTGTCACATACAAATTTTAATTGTTAAATTAATTTTTTTAACATATTTAAAAAAAAAGGCGTTTAATGTATTAATTAGAGACCGACCGAAATTCGGTTTCGGTTTTTCTGCCGAAAAAAGCTGTTTCGGCCGTGTTTCGGATTCGGCCGAAAAATAAAATATCGCTTTCGGCCAAATTTCGTTTTCGGCCGAAATTTCTATATTTCCGCCGAAAATTTCGGTTTGATAGAAAAATGAAACAAATAAATAACAAAGATTACACTGATCGACAAAACTGAACTTTTGGTGTGTTAAATATACTTGATAGACAAATTCTTATGTATTTTGCACGCTGGATACGAAAATAATAATACTGAAATTTATACAGCACAAAAAATGTAATTTTTGTGGCGTTTGCAGGAAAATTGTGCGTGCTGTAAAAATTTAATTAAATATTTTCGGATTTAGCGTATCAAAATACATAAGGAACAACCAAGTGGATAAAAGCGGTATGTAACACAAATTTAAGCATTGATCATAGTTTCGAAGAATCAGAAGCGACAAAGAAGACATGTCCTATCGGAGTAGATCTACTACTCTCGCGATGATTTATAAATTTCTACTCCCCTACTTCGGTAGCAGATTTTTCTACTTTCCTCAAGATATTTTCTACTACTATGGTAAGAAATCTACTCCTTAAAATATTATGTGATTTTCATACAATGCAAAAGTACTATTCTTTCTACAAATCTGCTTCCCCGACAGAAATTTCTACTACTCTCGTAGAATTTCTAGTACTCTACGCATAAGCCCATATCTATTCCCCTCTCTTGAAATCTACTACCCTGAAAGTAATTTCTACTACTCTTGATTTCCACGCATTTGATAGTTTGCTTCTAAATTCATCTAATTCATGATCTGAACATAAAATGATCGGCCCATATTCATAGTCAAATTAAGCTCCAACTTAACTTTAGTAATCTACTAAGTTGACAGATAATACACTGAACTGGCAGCTACTAAGCTGGTTCTAAAGTTTAGCAGCTACTAAATTTGACTATGAATATGCGATTTCGATTTCAGCCTACTGATAATCTTAATTATGTCCCACTTTATTACATTAAATCTCTCAATTGTTTCTTTTATTTTTTCGGTTTCGGCTTCGGTTTCGGCCGAAATTAAAAAAATGAAAATTCGGCCATTCTGGTTCAGGCCGAAAAAAAAAAAAAAATTTCGGCCATTTCGGTTTCGACCGAAATTAAAAAAAGCGATTTCGGTCGGTTTCTAGTATTAATAATAGATACATTTTCAATAAAATGTATGGTAGTCAGCAAAACAATTTCTATCAGAAGTGAAACACAGGTGGACATTACATATAGTGCACATGTTATTGGTGCGATTTTCAATAGAACTCTTTTTTTGCTGGGCATATCTTATTGTTTCAGGAATTGCAATGGTGTTAAGCAGATAATCAAACTTCGTAACTTCATTGAATATGTGAATGAGCGAAAACAACGAGTCCTGGCTATTATTGAGTATCTTTACTTCGCCAAAATCATAATTGGGGTCTTGAAAGCAATGAGGAACGTACGTATTTGGACTCCATTTGGACGAGTGAGGGCTTTCTGTATCTGGCTCACTTTGTGGATGTGGTAGCTCTGCAACTGGTTCTTGTGCACCTTCTATTATAACCTTAGAAGCACCTGCTTCAATGTCTTCCTATATAAATTGTTGGTCCTCGACATCTAGTTCCAAAGCACTTTCGTCGTTTTCTGCCATAAGAATCTGTATGATTTCGTCATCATTAAGATTAAATTCTCTGCAACCTTTTCGTGCCATTCTAATTAAGAAAACATAACAATAATGCAAAATCAGAAATAAAACCGTTTATATTTTACAAAGCATTTCTTATGCTAAGTAACCTTTGACGCTCACTGGGACACCGACGCACAGTGATTTGTCTACACATGAGCTTGGGACAAAAATCGAAGGAGTATTCTGAATTAATTGAAACTAAGTTTCTAAATGTATTTTGGCCCGCTGATTCCAAAAATGTAGTCGGTTTTTCTGTAACCCTTATAGTTTGAATAAATCCAGAATTGTATGCTTGATTTTCTTATTTAATTATTATGCATATAATACAACTCTACAATTATATTTCGAAAAAGGTTTCTTAGCTTTAATAACGGATTCTAGTGGTTCTTGATTAGCTGATTTCAAATTTGGTAACCGTTTTTGGCTAGCAGTTGTAGTTTAGCAGGTACATTAATGCAAAAACATTAACAAATCTTTTTAATAAATTTAATATTATAACTATTGAAAAGATCAATACATTTTTATAATCTTGAATACTTTGTAAAGAAAAATGTATATTATACTATGTATATTCTACTATTAGGGGTATTCACGGATTGGTGTACTTGATAGTGTACTTTTGTCGAAGTGACGTATTCACTTTTACCATAAATTTTACCTGTATTCTCAATTTTAATAATTCTGGCACATTTTTTATTTTTTTATTTGTTTAACATGTTCATTGCTTGGTAAAGTAACAAACCCCAAGAAATCCTGAAAAATCTGGAGAGCACGGGATTGCCAAAACATTATGAACTTTTTAAAAAGTTTTTTGATATAAAATCGTAATTTTAGGCATTTACAAAATAAAATTTTTCAAAAAGTTGGTAAAAATGGTGAATTTCTTTTTTTTTCTAAAAGAAAACATATTGAACCTTTTAAAAAAAAAAAAAAATTTCACTAACTTTTACACACTTTTTTTTTACAATCGTTTTTTACTTGAAATACTTTTTTTTGCTTTGGTACTTACAAATTTTTACATCGAAGATTAATGACAACTATATTATTTTTCATTTTTTAATACAATAATAACATTTGTAAAAAAAAGTAATGTTTGTATCATTCTTGCCAAAAATGCCTTTTTGACAATTTTTTTCGCCAAGCTATCAAAAAAAAATTTTTTTGTTCCAGCATTTGTTATCAAATTTCCCTAATTTGACAATAATCCACGGACGTAAAAAAAATTGTAATCAAATAAAAAGTTCATATTCTTTTTAGTCAATGTATTACCTTTCCAAAAATACCATATTTTATATAATTGATGACATCAAACTTTCTTAATTTTGTCTATGGGACAAATCACTGTGCGGCGTCCCTTTGTAGTTTTCTGTAAAGTACCCTTTGACGCTCACTGGGACACCGGTGTACCATTTGGGGTTTTTGCAATTTTGTTGCACATTCTCTTATTTTTTTAAAACCAAGTAAATAATTAAAGTTTATTTACTTATGAATACAAATCAGCAGCTTTACAGAAAAAATATCCGAGTTTATCAACAAAAATCAAATTTTTTATCACAAAACACCCTTTAGTGAAATATATTTTTGCGACAAGTACTTAACGGATTAATTAATCTATGAGGCCTTTTCAATGGCCCCAATATCGGTACTATAAAATGTTTGAAAACAAATCCAAATTTCATACTTTGATAAAAATTCTCCCTTTTCTGGCGAAAATAAAACGGCAAAATGATTTATTTTTGTATCCCTCAGGCGGGCGACGTATTTCAAATGGCAAAGGAGTAGAAAATTTATTCCCTAAAAATATTAAAATTCAAAAGAAGTTAAGTTTCAAAATTATTTTCCTTACTTTGTTTTTTGACTGCTGAACACAGAATGACAATTAAAATAACTTGCCATTAAGCCAACGGTTAACGGGAACCAAAGAACAACACCGTGGAGTTTGGCAACCTTGTCATTTCGTTAGACCCTAAGCGGTCCAAAAACTCAAAAAGCAACAAAGGCCTTAATTGTGATCAAGTGCATTTAAAATAAAAGTTTTAGTTTTACGAAAAGGTTCATTCTGCGCGTAATTAGAACGGCACATACTTAATATCAAAGGAATGAAAGATCTGGAACGACGGTCTGGAATATTAAAATCAATTTCTTGAAGCAAAAATGTAGAATTCAGAGAGCCATTTATCAATTTAATCAAAAATGTTACATTAAGCATTGTTCTTCTATTTTTCAGAGTAGGGATGTCCAAGAGTTTTAAACGATTTTCGTATGGGGGTACAATTATTTTCATGATACAGCGATGGAAGTTTGTGTCTTCTAGCAATTGTCATAAATTTACATTTTTTCAAGTTCAGTTCCATTAAGTTATTATTATCTGGTGTGATCAACTAAATGAGTCGCTGATGATAAATTTGGCAAATTTTGAAATAGCTATACGACTCAAGCCATGCTTGGAGTGTTTCCTTTACTACTTTCCTGTTTGCTTATTCAAGTGATCTTTTCATTGCATACAACAAAATTATATACTAAAAACAGCCTGACACTCAAAATGCAAAAACCAATATATCTGAAATGGTACTCAAAAGTTGCGTATTGATATCATTAAAAAATCGTTAAAATTTTATTCCGATTGGATAAGTTCTTGGGCCTCCGCAACGCAATTAAAGTGTTCAAGTCTGGGTAAAAGAAAAATGTTAGCCTGAAAACATAAACCACGTTGCAGAGGCCCAAAGACTTTTTTTAATCGGAATGAAATTTACAGCGTTTCCTATTGAAGTGAATACGAAACTTTCGAGACCACCCTCGATTTCAACGGACTCGTTTGCTCCAGTCTACAGCATATTCGGTAAATATCACCTCGTATATCCAAATTTCAAATTCAAATTTTCATAAGAGTCGCAACCTCGTAAGTTAGTTACAGCGCTTTTAAGGCGTGAAATACATTACATTTCGCGTGGATTATTCTTTACATATACTAAAAATTATCCTCTTTTCTATTTTTAAAAAGAGGATGGTCGAATTCGTGCACCAGAAGCTTTGCAATTTGGTTTTTTGCATTTCCTGAAAACCTAACATTTTTCCGTTACGAGGTGGAGACAGAAACCAGTCGATATTCTTAAACGAATTCCTTTATTCTTATCTTGTTTATGTTGGTCTTTTTCTAAGCAAACCCAGTAAATTTACAACAAATTTCAACATGGAAGGAGGGGTTGAGTTATTAAACGCCGCATAATCAAATTTTTGTTCTTCTGCTTTGCATGACAACAACATAGACATTTACATATTTCAGTACCGAAGATGCTATCCCAACGAGCACAGGAAAAAAGTAATTGTGGTTTTTTGCTTGCATTTTTCTGAATTGGCGTCAACTTTGCATATTAGCGTAGTGATGCAGAATATTCGAAAAAAGTTGGTTTCCGTAGACACGCAATTAGTAAATAATAATAATAATAAAGGGGGATTTGCACTGCGACCGTTGGTCTTTTGTGCCCCCACTACGGGTCCGTGTTGGGTGACGATGCCCCAGGTATCACGCACCATACCTCTGCCAACCTTTAGAGGACCTCCACCACCCCTAAATCCGCAAGAAATTTCAAGATCAGCAGATGATCCAGATTTGGCCAATCATGCTCTGGCACCAGGTACTTTCTACAGTGACCAGTGAGAAACCCCGTTAGAATTCGAAGCCGGTTCTTACTCAGCCCGATACAAGCTTCAAACCTCTTTTTGTTATATCTACAAAGGAGGGATTTGGCCTGTCGTAGCGCAGGTAGATCAACCAATAGTTCAATCTACCTTCGGCTATGCCGAAGCTGAAAGACCGCCACACAGTATAATCCAATTAGAATTACCTTACATATGTGGTTTCGGAACCTCGGACCATGTCAAAAATACGTTTCTAAACATTTCCAATCGAATACAACAATAAAAAACTTTGAAAAAGTCTTGGAAAATGTACCCTTTTGTTATGGTATATGGGAGCCCCGCCCAGTTTTCCAAGTCGATATCTCTAAAACTGAGACCGCTATCGTGCGTACGGACGGACATACTGACATGGCTAAATCGACTCAAGAGGTGATGCTGGTCAAGAATATATATACTTTTCCATACCGGACACGCCTTCTTATGGGCGTTACAGACGTTGTGTCAAAGTTAGTAAACCCTACCACAGTGTGTATGTGAGGTATAATGAATCAATTTTTTCCGTATATTATTGGTTTGTTTGAAAGAGCAGCCACAACAATGGGAAAATTGTTTATGGAACACGATTTCATTCATGTGGCTGCCTCGAAAAACATCGTTTTCGAGCAAATATCGATAGTAAAAATCATCGTTTTCGAACGAAAATCATTTGTAAACGAACTCGTACACACTATTTTTTATTCGTTTTCGAGTGTTCGTTTCAGTGGACAAATCATTCCTAGTCCACATACTTGAATATCTAATACTTTAATACTAGAATGACTAGACCTACAACATGTACTTCGTGGCACCCCAAGTTCTGGTTCTTTTTTTTTTGTAACGTAATATAATTAATTTTACTTACCTTCAATAATGGTATCGGTTGTTCAGGTACATTTTCTTCTGAAATAGATACGGATGACGCCACGGGAAATACAAAAGATTGATGTATCATATGTCGCAAAAGCTGTGTTGTTTGATTGTCTTCTTGATTGTTGGCTAAAAAAGAAAATTATTATTTATACAAACATTTTTAATTAATTTAACCATTAATTGCATTAAACCATTTTGTCGAGTTTTCCAACAGCAATAGATAGAGTTACTGTTCGAGTACTCGAACAGCGGCACAAAATGGGTTAACCGATATTTTGATTTATTGCAAAGAATCTTAATTTTGTTTATGTAAGTTCTGACGCGTTCCATGGCGATAACCACAATGCCCGGAGTGTCAAATTTACATCACAATTTATGATCACTTTTAGTAAAACATTTAGGTGAACTCATCTGTTGCTCAAAACCACGGACAAGAAAAAAACAGTAGAAATAACAGTCGTGCGCTTTTAAATTTATTTATTCATTTATTTATTAAATTCCAATCTAATGCCCACACAGGGGCTATATATTGAAGCATAAAACCCACGCAGGGGCCATTAGAGTAAAAATAAAAAATTTAAAAAATTTCTTTGATTATATAAATATAAATAACTTCAATTTAATAAAATATTTTGAGGTGAATGCGTTATACTGACCGAACCGTATGTTAACAAAAAAAAAAAAAAAAAAAAAGGTGAAAAAAGGTTGTAAATTTCTTGAAATCTAGTTAATAAGTGCTTACTCAGATCTTTGGAAGTGATCCAAAACCAACTTTTTAAAATCATTTGATGTCACGGAAAAATTATGAAGATCCGTGGGAAATCTATTCCAAATTCTAGCCACTCTTATCGAAAAAGATCTTTCCAGCGCAGCGCTGGAGAAATGCTCTATTGACAAGTGCTGATTTCGACTCGAATGAAGGAAGCTAAACATGCTTAGTAAATATGAAGGTTGCTGAAATTTAATCGTTCGAAAAAAGAAAAAAACACATCGAAGGGATATGAATTCTTTAAAACTACAGCCCAAAAACCGAAGAACAAATTCAGAAACGTGATCTCTTGGTTTTAAACGATAGACAAACCTTACAATTCTGTTAAAACATAAAATGAGCCTGTGTAAATGTGTCTCATCAGTTCCAGAATTAAGATAGAGTATCCTAAAAGGTAACGTATTTTTAGAGGAAGTGTAAAGTTCAAGCTATGTAATCTTTTTAAAATAAAACCAACTCTAGAAATTACAATATTAATGTGATTGTCAAATTTCATATTAGGCTCAATAGTAATTCCAAGGCAAGAGGCAGAATCTACTTCGTTAACTGTACGGTCGTTAACGATAATAGAGGTAAAAAAAATCAGTACTATAGTGTGATCCAAAGGTTAAAGCCTTGGATTTTAACGGGTTAATAGCAATCAAATTTTGACAAGTCCAAACAGAAATTTGACGAAGATCATGATTAATACGAGTGACACAATCATTAAATGTACGATTACAACTACGGACATATAGCTGGACATCATCAGCAAAAATTCTGACAGAAGATTACTTAACATGGCGAGTAATATCATTTATGTATAACATAAACAATAATGGACCTAATACAGAACCTTGAGGTACTCCAGAAGAAAGTGTCAATACATCTGAAGTACGACCACCAGAATTAACAAATTGAGAACGATCAGACAGAAATTAATACAATAATTTACAAGAAGAACGTGAAACATTAAATAGGTTGTATAATTTAGTTACGAGAATATTGTGGTCAATTGAGTCAAAGGCTTTACTAAGGTCTAAGAGTGCAAGAATAGAAGGTTGTTTTAAATCAAGAGATCGTCTAGTTTCTTCAGTTAAGCTTAGCACCAGGAAAGTAGTGCTATGGTGCTTACGAAATCCCGATTGACACGAGTCTAATAGATGCAATCTGCTAATGTGATTAGTAAGTTGGTCTTTTATAACTATTTCAACCGCCTTTGAGAGGGCAGGTAAAATCGCTATAGGTCTAAAATTTTCCGAATTATTAGTACTGATTTTGTTTTTTGGTAAAGGAATAATTCTTGCAAGATTCCACGAGAGCGGGAAATTGCACGTAGTAAATACAGTATTCACAAAATGTAAAATATGAGTATACATGAACGGATAGATAATTTTTAAAAAACGTATTGGTATTTCATCCACGCCGACAGCATTTGACTTAATTTTAGATATTGCACAGAATAATTCATCCTCATCAATGTTATACAAAGATAGGCTCCCTTCACGATCGGTCGTAAAGTTTTCAAAATTAAGTCTAGAACTAGTCAAAGAGTTGGACAATACAGAGACAAAGTGAGGGTTAATATCATAGGTTTTGCTATCACAGGTCATTGCACCGGAATTTTTAATTTTCGACCAGATTTCTTTAGCTGTGTTGTTTCGACCGAAGTGTTTGGTCACAAATTTTCGCTTATGTTTTCGGATAATTTTCTTAGTAATATTGCAGTATTTCCTATAAATAGATTTATTTCTATCAGTCCTATTCTCCAGAAAGGCCTTAAAAGCAAGGTCTCTATTACGTATTGCAGACGAAATTTCAAAACACTTAAACCAATTGTTTACAGAGTTATTAATAATCTTTGTTTTAATTGGAACATGTTTGTTGTATAAGGCTAAGATAACAGAATTGAGTAATTTTAATTGTTCCTCAGTATCATTTGTTTGCTAAAGGGGACAAAAATCGCACATGGCAATATCATTACATAAATCATTGAAACTTATATCATTACTAGCTGGGCCCGGTCCGCTTCGCTGGGCCTAAATAATTTTTTGTTGTTGCATTGTCTGCAATGTAATGGATGAATGGATGAAAGTAATTTTTAAATATATATGTTTAATTGGTGTTTATACTGTGGAGTTAATTTTATACAATTTTATAGAGAGGAAAATTGATGCAGCGATCGGTATTGAAATAGGTTTTGATGAATGAATGAATGATTCGTATTGTATGTATGTATGTAGCGCAGTAAGGTATGTTTGGAAGATTATTGAAATTAAATTAAATGACATTTGGTATAAGTATTTGAAACAAATGCCGTTAATTCGGCCGGTGCAAACGACTGGATTACGATCTTTGAGCTTTGGTACGTAGCCGAATGCTCGCACAAAATGGCCCGGCAGTGTAAACACTTGAAAACGAACAAATCTGTAGATTCCGATGCTGGTGCGGGAGGGAATATTCAGTCAGTGTAAACGGTTGCACGAACGGAATTTCGTTTACGATTGGAGTTCGCGACAAAACTTGTGCGGTCTAAGTGCACCTTCAAATTAAGTAAAAATAAGTACCTTTATCCCTTTTAGACAAAATTAAACCAAAAATTCCCTTAGGAAGGGAAATTTGCCTAAAGTTGGCTGCACTGGTTGAGCGCCCCGTCTGTGAGGAGTGTTGCCACATTGAGAGACGTTCTGTTGTGTTTTTGTAAATTTTTCTTGTGGGAAGAAAGTGATTTCTATAACTGGTTGGAACAATTTTGCAGTGCTTATTTGACGAAAAGGCCTTTTGCAGTGTGTGCATTTAAGTCAAGTTTAATTTAATTTTCATTCGCAATGGACGTCTTCTCGTAATATTAATGGCGGTTTGCCTGCATTTAGGTCCCCATAAGCCAACGCGAAATTCCGCAGCCGGTACGGAACTTGAACAAAAATGTTGCTTGAATATGCGATACTGCGTTTTTTTTTAAAAAAATTATAAATGATACACATTTTTAGTTGTAGTTTTGAGATTTTTCACCGCATACAAATTTTTTTATTCCAATATCTTTGCTGGAAGCATTTTCGAGAAAGTACCGCGGCGGCGGAATTTTGGGTATTTTAAGTTGTAATGAAGTACTGTGTGTAGAGTTACTGTGAAAGTGGGCGACTTTCGCCGTGAGCATTTAAGGTCGCCACACATGAATGCAAAATTTCGTTGGTGTCGTGGTACTTTTTTGAAAATACGATAGTGCGCTCTAGAATGATATGCATTTGTTTTTGTTTTTGTGAAATTTTTCAGCACGAAAAAATTTGTCCGAGCCGAATATCGCCTTGCAATTTTTGGGGAAATTTCGCGGCAGTGTGTAGGAGCATTAAGTTGGGTATAATTTAATTTCCATTCACAATAGACATTTTTCCGTAGTTATTTGGAATGTAAATGGCAAATGCATTTAAGTGGAAATGAAGTACTGTGAAAGTGGGCATAAAATGTGCACTGGGAGATTGGGGCAAATTATGGAATTGCGAATATGTAATACTCAAGGAGAAGCCGTGTTATTTTGGCATTGCCTTAGGTTTTTTCCATTGTTGAAAAGTTACATGCAATCAAATGGAAATAACCTTAATTATTACTCCCTGCTGCAATTAATGTTGAAAATACACGAAGTTGTTGAAATTTGTGATCGGTACATCGACGTGAAATACTTTAGCAAATCGATTTCATACTTTGAAAGAAACCGAAAGGTAAAAAACACCGCAGATATGGTAACACTGCTTGGGTGGGGAAAAATTAAGTCCTAGGTGGCAACCAAGTTGACTGTTGATCATTTGGTATTTGCTTTAAAAGATTCACAAATGTGAGAGAAATACGTATTTTCTAACTTGTGGGCGGTAAAAGTGGGCGTGTCAAAACCAATCCAATGTCACGACTCACGACCCCTAGAACACATATATAAATTTTGGTGAGAATCGGTGCTGTAGTTTTCGCGTCTACTGGTGACAAACATGCACGTCTCTTTTAAACATATATATATAGATATAGATAGATTCACATTTTTATTTGTTTATATGAAATTGCTCACCTCAAACAAATATATTTTCGCATTTGCAAGAAACATTTTTGAGTAAGTTTCGCAGCGGTTGTACTGGGAATATCAGCAGATATGGTAACACTGCTTGGGTGGGGAAAAATTAAGTCCTAGGTGGCAACCAAGTTGACTGTTGATCATATGGTATTTGCTTTTAAAGATTCACAAATGTGAGAGAAATACGTATTTTTTAACTTGTGAGCGGTAAAAGTGGGCGTGTCAAATCCTATCCTATGTTACGACTCACGACCCCTCGAACACATATATAAATTTTGGTGAGAATTGGTGCTGTAGTTTTCGCGTCTACTCGAGACAAACATACACGTCTCTTTTATATATATAGATAACATCGGATAGATACAGTGATAGGTTCAGACATAGTCGAAAGCTCATATGAAAGAAGTATAAAGGCATGTTTTGAGTTTAATGCTGGCAAATAAAATTGGTCAGACGATTTAACTAAATGATGATTACTAACCATAAAGAAATCTATTAAAGATGTTGAATTGTGATAATCGTCGTAATGAGTAGGTATATTATTATGCCTGAGAGACAAATTAGAGCGTTGCAAAAATGGACTTAAAAGACCAAGATCATTCGGACTAAGAATATTACAATTAAAATCACCCATAATAACAACGCCACCATAGCGATCACACAAATCATTAAAGTCATCCAAGCAATTGATATCTCCGTGAGGTAAATATACAATTCCAACTAAAATAGTTTTCATTTGAAACGTTAACTGTAAAAAGAGCGCTTCACAAGAACCGAAGTGTTCAATTTTTAGTACGACACGAGCTTTTATTCGGTTGGAAACATACAAAGCTACTCCACCACCGCGTGCGCCAGACCGATCATTTGTGAAGATCCTTTAGCCACCGAATTCAACGGCTTTACTAGATACATATGATTTTAACCACGTTTCACTAACCCCAACAACATCAAGATAATTGCCGTTTAAAGCATTTGATATTTCGTCCAATTTAGATGAGTATGAACTAGGTTTAATAGACTGCGCATTAAAATGACCAAATCTCAAGCAATTCTCCGCCTTTGCATAGTAATTCTTTATAAAGGAGTTATCGCTAACAATCGGTACAAATTCTAGTAGTTGTAACATCTGAAACAAGCTATGTGCACTCCTCGCCACTTGATTAAGAACAAAAATTTGTATATTGTTATACCCCCACACTCACTGTGGCAGGGTATACTAACTTTGTCACAACGTTTGTAACGCCCATAAGGAGGCGTGTCCGGTATGGAAAAGTATATATATTCTTGATCAGTATCACCTCCTGAGTCGATTTAGCGATGTCCGTCTGTCTGTCTGTCCGTCCGTCTGTCCGTCCGCACGATAGCGGTCGCAGTTTTGGAGATATCGACTTGAAACTTTTTTTACATGTTTTTCTCGTGAATACTGAGATCAAGTTCGAGAATCAGCCAAATCGGACAAAAACTGGGCGTGGCTCCCATACAAATGTAAAAATTTTTCAAGTCTTTTTTATTGTTGTATTCTATTGGAAATGTTTAGAAACGTATTTTTGACATGGTCCGAGGTTCCGAAGCCACATATATAAGGGTCTAAATGGGGTCCTGAGACCAATTTTTTTTTTTTCGGATTTGATTGGAAATTTTTAGAAATGGATTTTGGACATGGTTTGGGCTCCAAAACCACCTATAATTGGCTCAAAATAGGGTCTTGAGACCACATTTTTTTATGTTCGAGGTACTTCTTTCTACTGTGTGGGGGTATTTCAACTTCGGTATAGCCGAAGATAGTCCACTCTCTAGTTTTTGTATCATATTTTCCTGTTTGGATATAAACAAAATATTTCTTTCCAAAACAGCTTGGTTTAAAAAGAACGACTGTTGAAAAAAAAAGAAGATTTCATGTTACCTATGTGCAAAAAGCCCAATGTGCTTTGATAGAACCAAAAACAACTGATATTTTTGGCTCCACTTGATTAAGGTCACAAAGAAAAACGTTAAAATTACAAGAAACCTTTGCTTTTTTTTTGTAAAATAGTTAATATTACTTATTTTAGTAACGTGTAGAACCATCCTTTTTGAAAAAAACTGCAAAATGCGATTTGGAATAGAGTTATAAAGCAGCGATGGCCAAACACATATTGTTACATTTTGCGTGTGTGTTGGTGAGAATTTTGAGTGTGCACTGCAAGAAATTTGTGTTCATAAGAGATTGATTTCTGCTTTGGCATATTAGTTAGGTTAGGTTAGGTTTTGTTTTTGTCACACCGTTTAAACTTTACATATTTCGTCTTTGAGTTTTTTTCGGCAAATAAAAATTCATTTTCCCATTTCTGCAAAAACATTTTGTTCAGTGCATCACAGACTGTTCTAGCGCGAACCTGCTCATACGGAATCTCAGCGACAACTGAGCGAAGCAAAATGTGTACATGTGCTTATATCGATTCCGTAAGCTTTATTAGAGGTAACAGTTGCTTTAAATCTACCCTTTTTGATGCAGTTTTGGAGCTCAATATCGTTATCACTTATTAATGTTAAAAGTTGTCGCCGAAAAATTAATTTGAAAAATACAGCAAAACAAGCAAACTTTAAACAGCTATATCTTTTGAAAGGAAACTAACTTTGCAAAACCCATTGAAAGTTTTGCTACTCTATATGAACACTTTCGACCTGACCGTTACTAGGTCGGATTCCACAAACTTCAAATCAAACCTTCCCATAAACCAGAGCATAACATAAAAAATTTCAGAACTCTAGGTTGAGCGGTTTGGGCTAGACGGTTATGAGTTAGTCTATCGGCAATCAATCAATCGGGACAAACACTTTAATATTTATAATTACGTGACGCCTGACTTGAAGCTCTCATTTGTGCAAGTCGATTGGTTCTATGAGAGTCAGTTTCTGATGCGCTTGTGGCTGCAGTTTGTGCTCCTGTCCACTCTCTTCCAATTGCTTATTGTTGTGGTGTTATTGCTTTTGATTTTTTCATATTTTCCGACCGATGGAATGGGAATGGAACTAAATGAAATTGGGCCGTAACAAAATGAAATTGGAACAAAATTTTTAATGAAATAGAAATGTAGCAAAATGGGAACGGACAGGAATAAAATAAAAATGGAGCATCGAAACATTTGATTCCAATTATATTTTGTTACGGCCCATTTCCATTTTGTTTCATTCCATTGCCATTTCATTCTACATATAATTTCTAACCAAATACAAAAAACGGTGCCCAAATCGGTTCAGTAATGCTCAAGATAAACGAAAATAACGAATTTTGGGCAGCCATTTACCATTTTTTGTACGTGAGGTAGACGTGGTAGACGAGTAATTCCAAAATATGGATTAAGAATGATTGGGAGTCGCCTAGCCCACTTGACCAATCTAAAATCATCACAACCATACTTATTTATGCTTAAAAAGTCGAAAGCAACCATTTAATGTAATAAAACTATTTTGTCTAGCTAACTTATAAAAGAAAACACTGTACGTCGTCAACGCATTTAAATTTTTTTTTTAAAACATTTGTTTTTTAATTTGTACTAGCTGGGCCCGACTTGCTTTGGTGGGCCTAAAAAACTTTTATAGTTGCATTGTTAAACTTATCCTATAAGCAAATTTTTTGCATTAAAACCGAAAGGTAAAAATTTCACTGAAGTTGAAACCCGCAGATATGGTAACACTGTTCTGGTGGGGAGAAATTAAAGGGTAGGTGGCAGCACCAAGTTAATTGTTGATCATATGGTATTTGCTATAAAAAAAAGTTTCTGCAAAAATGTGAGAGAAAAACGTATTTCCTAACTTTTGGGCAGTAAAAGTGGGCGTATCAAAACTTATCCCACCTCACAACTCACGACCCATAGAACACATACAGTGTCGGACAAATCTAAAGCACATACTTTACCTTGTTTGCATTTTGTTCAATAAAGAGTGGAAAGTGCTTTAAATTTATTGTTTTTGTTATTAATTTAGGAAGAATATTCAATTATTATAATAAAATTTAAACGAACAAATTTTTTTAACTTCATATTTTGTTTTATTGGAAATTTCTAAATACTTAGAACTAACAATAATTTTTAACGGTGGAATATAACAATTTAATTGACATTTAACAATTTATACAAATGCTTGTTGCCTTAATCCAACGATTTGGACAACGTTATGCAATAATCGATGGTTATGACGACATCAAGGTGATGTTGACATCGTACGATGTTGGCATCGACTGGCTGCCGGCATAATCGGGAAGTCGGAAGCGACGAGGGTTCCGGGGCTATCTAATCAAATGCAATAGAGTAGTTAGTGAAGGTAAGATGGGAGCTTGTTGACTCGTTGACTCTAATTATCCACTTAGACAGCCAATTTAGTAAAGTGTTGAAATGTTGTTGCACGTGTTGTGATGCCACCATAGGCTTTTAATGCGAGCACAATATTGCGGTGTTATCGGCAAATGTTGAGATGAGGGTCTAATTATTGGTGCGCATATCAGCTGTAAAATGTATATAAGGGATGGGGCCAAGGACGCTGCCTTGGGGTTCACCGGTAAGAATATCAAATCTACAAGAAACGAAACTTTTATGTTTAACTACAAATTTTCTGCGGGTCAAGTAGTTTTCAAGCAAAATGTTCATGCTTGCGGGAAATAGTTTCTGTAGTTTTGATATCAATCCTTTATGCAACACCTTATCAAAAGCTTGGGTAATATCAAGGAATACAGCTGAACAGTATTGCTTTTTTTCGAATGTTTTTTTGATAATGTCAACAATGCGATGAACCTGTTCAATAGTGCCATGCTAATAAAACAAAAACACCAAAAGTTAGAAGTCAACACAACAGAATTGGAAGATGCAATAACACATATACGACAGCACATACAAAACGACGACTTCACATTATTTTTGAACTGCGAAAAAACAATTTACGAAAGTCTACAAAGAAAAACAACGGATGCACAAATCAAAAAATTCAAAGAACTCCAGAAAAACGAATATAAGAAGATCGACATGCAATACAACAAAGAATGGTTCGTGAATAAGACTAACATAGAAATACCAACAAATATTTAAAAGCTACTGTCATTAGGACCAAAGTTCGCGCTGCCGACGGAAAAACAACAATTCCCATTATTCAAATGCATTGCAGACGGAGAAGACATCATACACACGAACACGGATAAAGAGAAACAAGAAATCGCGAGATCGAAATTAGTAACAACAATTGACAACTACTTAAATAAAAGAAGATTAACTACGAGAGAGAAAAACATACTCAACACAGTGGAAAAAACGAAAAAATTTCTTAACAAAAACAAAAATCTTTTAATATTAAACGCAGATAAAGGCAACACCACGGTAGTAATAGAAAAATTAGATTACGACAAAAAAATTAACGAGATTTTACAAGACATGTGCACATACAAACGATTAAAGAATGACCCTACCACCAGATTGCAAACGGAACAACGATTTAGTCGAAAAACTTTTCAAATTAAATATAATTCCAATAAATGAAAAATATAAATTATTAACCAACACTGCTACTGCCCCAAGAATTTACGGATTACCCAAAATACACAAAGAAGGAACACCACTAAGAAGACTTTTTCACTAAATCCTTAATAACTCGAATTGGGAGCAGAAGTTACACAATTTAATGTCCTATTGATTAAAAAAATAAAACAATTTTTTTGCAAATACTTCTGTTCTGTATATTATTTTACTTCGATCTGAAAAATGGACAAAAATGGTTAATTATTTGTAAACTAGTGTATTTGATACTCATAAGATATTTTTGGAAATTGTTAGTTAGTTAAATGGTTTTCTGTGTTTTAATATTGTTATTATTGTTTATTGTTATAATTTTAGATTTTTCCTGAAGACGGGCACCAAAGGGGTCCGAAATATAAAAAATAAATATATAAAATTTTTTAAAAAACATAAAGAGTTTTTTAAAAATTTAGTGGAAGCATGACCTAGAGCCCGAACAAGTAACCAAAAATCATCAAATTATAAAATTTATTAAATTGTACCGAAAATGTCTCAGCAGGAGGAAAGTAATAAAGTACTACTGTACTGAAAAAATCATCCCTGCTACGAAAAAGTATGAGAAAATTAATAAAAAGGTGTAAAAAATGCGGTGAAAAAGTAAAAAATGTAAACAATTTCTACAAATTGCAAAATAATTAGATAAAAATGTGTATTTCTACAGCTCAAAAGATAATAAATAAAAATATATATAATATATATGTAATATTTATGACGTTAAATTATACAAATGCGATAAAAGTGAATAAAATCGAACTAAACAACGTTTATTCGTTGAGAAAGCAGATCTGACGTGCTGAGATCATTACAGGCTTGCTTTTTCCTCCTTTAAAGCATCCGAAAGTCATACTAAGGAAACTAAGTCAAACAAAGAAAAGTGAGGTGGACCTCAATATCGTACTCCGACGCTGGGTATCACCTGAAAGAGCTGATCGTTTTGAGGAAGTTTTCAAAATGATTAGGACTCCTTCCGCGGAGGATGAGAATACATACAATGAAAAGGATCTGACCGCCGTCAACAATTAAAAGTTGATGGGCAGCAAACGCGCGAATTGTGGAGATGAGCAGCAATGATGTGCTGAGAAATTCCAAAAAGATATCGAAGAGAAGTTTGGCAAGTGAAATTTCTGATTCAATTGAACGGAGCGCAACGTTGTAGTCCTCAACATGTGTTGTAGAATAATGTTGTAGAATAATGTAATTTGTTGGATTTTTCCATTTTACTTCGATTTAATTGAAATTTGTCTATTTTCAGTGATAATTGCCCCTCGGCAGCGAGACGGTCTTGTACCAGTAAGGCACCAAGTGCTATGGAAATGGGTGGCAGTGAGTCCATCCTTGCAGCGTATATGTGGCAATTTCGAATGTACTACGCATATTCTTCATGACACTGAACTTTTGGGATTCAATGAAACATTCGGCCATACGCTCCCGTAAACCAGGCAGGAGTTCAAATTTAAAATTACATTACCCAACAAGAAGAAAAGTATTTTTATATATTTTTGGATGCTGAGCACAATGAATTTTGAGAAATTCATGGTATAGTAAAAATGGGAGATGAAAAATGTCAAAATGCTAAGTGTATTTTATAATTGTTAGAAATTTCCATTTATAGTTATTTTGAAACAATGACGTGTGGCAATCCCACAGCTGCCCAGCCAAACCAATGAACATGATAATCACTTCTTCTAGTAACTACCCTACGGACCCTTTTCATAAGTCTTGAAATGGCGCAACTAGAATTGACATTTCATGACGCATTCTCTCATTATAAATAATTGTCAGCAAATATATTGCAAAATGCAATTAGTAAAACTAAATTTATTTACACCAATATTAATCCCCCAATATTATCAATCACTTCTGGAGTGTAGAATTTTGTACTCTGATTATTGAAAAATGACCGATGAAGAATACTACATACAAATTAATATATATATTTGTCCAGTTCGGTCTGTCTGTCGGCCGTTGACGGCCGAAAATGCACCTTCGGCTTCGGTTTTTCCAAAAAATAGCCGAAGTTTTGGCCGAAGTTTTTCCAATTTTTTTCTTATTTTTGCGACACCGAAAACCATTGGAATTTCCAATGGGACATAAGAGGCCCACAAAACAAAAAATATGATTAAAATTTAACTTAGTAATCATCGAATATTGAGTGAATCTCGCCTCAAATTGAGTGGCACGGGGTTACAGCTGCCACAAAGTACATCCTTGGACATTTTCTGGGTGGATTACTGAATTTTAAAAATAGATTTGGAAGCTTAATACTTGCCCTGATGTCTATGTTAAAAGGAGTCCTGGTAAACTAAATGAAATTTCAAATATAGGGGTAGGAGGCTCACGGAAGAATTCTACCTTTTAGAAATGTAGCCCAAATTGCTGCTGGTAAACTAAATGAAATTTCAAATATAGGGGTAGGAGGCTCACGGAAGAATTCTACCTTTTAGAAATGTAGCCCAAATTGCTGCGCCAACATATATGAAAAGTAGTTCTGGTGCTCAAATCCGGGACCGATTTTGGTAAAATTTTACATTTAAAGTTCAAAGCTTCACAGGTGGTATTTACCATCAACTAGAACATCCTTTGCTGACGGATTTGGGGAGTCCTTAAAAATCAGCTACTTAGATGGATTTATTCTTTGAAGAATTCTCTACCATTTATACTAATTTCCCATTATTTTATGCTTTACTCCAAAATTTTAAAAATGATTTTAAAAAATCTAATTTTTCTTACACGGGATATATGGGATAATCCGAGGCTCCTGTTAGTTTTGACCTAGGAGGCCCAAATTTGTTTGTGAATTCTTTTGGTTACTTTTATTATTTGTTTAAATAAAATTTTAGTTCCTTAAAAAACTAAATGTGTATTTATACACTCGAATTTGAATGAAAATACCCAAAAAATCAATTTTCTAATTGTTTTTTATTTAAGTATCGGCTTCGGCTTGGTATAGGCCTTCGGCGTTGGCCGAAGTAAAAGGCTGCCAATTGACCTTCGGCATCGGCTTCGGCCTGAAAATGCTTATCGGTCGAGCTTTAAAACATATTATATATACTTTCACATATGCGGACGATTACTAGAGAATTGCAGACTTTTCTTTGCAATAAATGTCAAATTCTAAATGTTTGACATTACATTAACAAATCTCAGTCGCTTTCACTAGCCCCTCCCACGTATGTTTCAGTTTAGCATTTGAAAGAACAACAATAATAGCATTCCGTTAATTTCTTTCATGTGCTCCTGTTACAAGTTGCCATCCCAATAACCTTTGTTATTGTAATACATTTTACTTGTTTGTACCTTACGTTGTTGGGCTTTTTTCCCAATTGCAAGAGTAATAACAAGAGTGGAATCATTTAAAACTTCGGTTTTACAACAACTTTATCCTAGGCCGAGGAGTTCGATTTGAGTTGTTTGTGTTTTTACTAAATTTCATTTTTATGCATTTTGAGTGTCAGGCTGTTTTTAGTATATAATTTTGTTGTATGCAATGAAAAGATCACTTGAATAAGCAAACAGGAAAGTAGTAAAGGAAACACTCCAAGCATGACTTGAGTCGTATAGCTATTTCAAAATTTGCCAAATTTATCATCAGCGACTCATTTAGTTGACTGCCAATTATGGTATTTTCAAACATACTATACTTTCACATATGCGGACTAGAGAATTGCAGACTTTTCTTTGCAATGAATGTCAAATTCTAAATGTTTGACATTACATTAACAAATCTCAGTCGCTTTCACTAGCCCCTCCCACGTATGTTTTAGTTTAGCATTTGAAAGAACAACAATAATAGCATTCCGTTAATTTCTTTCATGTGCCCCTGTTATCATCCCAATAACCTTTGTTATTGTAATACATTTTATTGTTTGTACCTTATATATAGATTATGGAGTTCACCTAATCGCCAATAGTTGAAATTATCTTATAGCTGGCTGTGGTCTGTTGGTTCATTTAGTTCATCATAGGTTCAAGCCCGCCGCCGGATTAAGTTTTTGTTTTTTAATTCCATTGCTTCATATGTTTTTCTTTTTTTAATCTTTCTTTTTTAATTCTTTTTTAATGTAACAGTTCAACTTTACACATTAGGCGACAATTACATCATCAAACAAAATTTCACATATTTCACAAATTTCTATAAAAAAAATTACTTATAAAAACATAGAAAATATTTTTGCATCTAAATATACACAATAAAGTAAACATTTAATTTTTCAAATTAGTGTTTTATTTTCCCGTGCATGGTACGGGCCAAGTTATTAGTGTAAAATATTAGTTGAAGTTATAACTTTTTATTTATTAAAACATACCAGTTTTGCATTTTTCGCTGTTTGGCGCGTGAAATCATATGAAAATTATGTGAAATTAGTGGTGAACACGAAAACAGAATCAAAACAAAAGACAAAATCTGATGGGGAGTTTATAAAATCAGCTGAGCTCTGGTGTGAGTTTCTATCAACAGCTGAGCTCTGGTGGTGAATAAAATTCATAATTTTGACGCATACCAATAAAGAAATTTAATTTTTTCACGCACACCAGTAAACAAATTTGCTGTCACTTCACTCATATTCCCTCTCGCTCAAGCAGAGTGTCGCCTCTATATGCTCTGTGATAGACATTGCTTGTCCAATTTCTGCTTACGCACTAAAGTTTTAGAGCGAAACTTGTCGACGCTGACGCACACACACATTGCAAGCAGCGAGAGATAATAAGCTGAGAGAGCTACAAATGGCAAGTGGTTGTTTTTTCTATTTTGCATTAGCAGCTATGGGAATTTCAATGTCCTGTATATCCTTTCCTATGGCATTTTTGCCTATCTTATGACAATGTCCTGCCCATAAGGAACATACTGTGATCGGATAAAGAGTGTGGGAGGAGTTTTGGAACAAATCATTTTATAATAGTAACGAACACGTAGAAGAGAGTGGAAAGCAACATACAATAATGTTCTGCAAGCACAGACTATGTCAATGAAATCGGACGAAATCTGTAAGCATAGGATAAAGTTTTGAAATAGAACTTAATGCCGAAAATTAAGACATTTACATTTCGAAAATAAAAAAAAGTATCCTATTCGCTTCATTGGCACAAATAGGATGTTTAAAAAAAAATTATGAAAATAGGTTCGCTAGTTTTTGCCCCTACCCGTTACAAAAATATTTGCGTTCTAATTTTATAAATTTTACAGTGAGTGTCATTTCAAATCGTATATCATAAATGGTTATATATTTATAGTTTCCTTTTATAGTTTTATTTTGATATTGGTATCACTAGAAACGGCCAACCAATACCTTCCCTAAATTTTGAGAATTTTTCTAAAAACTGTATGAAAATTATCATCATGTCATTGTTGGCCAATACTCCAATTTTGAAACAATTCTCAAAATTCGGAGAAAATTTTGATCACTAAACTTTCTTTTGCAAAAATTTTTTATTATTTTTTTAATTGAAAATATGAGACTGAATATTCTATCATTTGAATGCACTATGGCAAAAATGAAGTTGCATACTTTCTCAATGTACCACTTTTTGGAAACTCTTCAATTGGTTTTTCTTTTTCTACGATTTCAGAAAAAGGTTTTACCGAAATCGACGCATCAAAAAGTAAATCCATATTACTATTTTTAATAATATTTTAGCTAGTTGTTTTCAGAATGACTCAAGCAAAAAATTTGTTTGTCTATACAAAAAAACATAAAATATATTCAAAGAAAAGAATAACAGTACAAAAAACAGTACATTTTTGAAAAAACAGTACTTTTGCGTACTGTTTTGAGTGTTTTCAATAAAACAGAACAGTACGTCTGGCACCCCTAGTCGCAACACAAATGCAACGCTGAAAATTTGTGTAATAACAGTAATGAAAGCAAAAAAAAAAAAAAATTAAGAAAAGCTTAAAGAATATTTTTGAAAATAGTGATAATGCGTTCTTTTTAATGAAATCTAAAATCTATATAATTCTCTTCTAGGTTTTATAAAATTTTTCACCACAAACAAATATTTATCATTAGAATTAGAGACCGACCGAAATCGCTTTTTTTAATTTCGGCCAAAACCGAAATAGCCGAAATTTTTTTTTTTTCGGCCGAAACTGAAATGGCCGAATATTAATTTTTTTAATTTTGGCCGAAACCGAAGCCGAAACCGAAAAAATAAAAGAAACAATTGTGAGTTTTAATGTAATAAAGTGGTACATAATAACACTTATCAGTAGGCTGAAATCGATGGCGCATATTCATAGTCAAATTTAGTAGCTGCTAAACTTTAGAACCAGCTTAGTAGCTGCCAGTTCAGTGTATTGTCTGTCCACTTAGTAGATTACTAAAGTTAAGTTGGAGCTTAATTT
This sequence comes from Heteromyza rotundicornis, assembly GCA_951394025.1. NCBI lineage: Eukaryota > Metazoa > Arthropoda > Insecta > Diptera > Heleomyzidae > Heteromyza > Heteromyza rotundicornis. The sequence goes on from OX596013.1 coordinate 8,051,498, forward strand.
GACTATGAATATGGGCCGATCATTTTAAGTTCAGATCATGAATTAGATGAATTTAGAAGCAAACTATCAAATGCGTGGAAATCAAGAGTAGTACTGTCAGGGTAGTAGATTTCAAGAGAGGTGAGTAGATATGGGTTTATGCGTAGAGTACTAGAAATTCTACGAGAGTAGTAGAAATTTCTGTCGGGGAAGCAGATTTGTAGAAAGTATAGTACTTTTGCATTGTATGAAACTCACATAATATTTTGAGGAGTAGATTTCTTACCATAGTAGTAGAAAATGCCTCGAGGGAAGTAGAAAAATCTGCTACCGTAGTAGAGGAGTAGAAATTTATAAATCATTGCGAGAGTATTAGATCTACTCCGATAGGACATGTCTTCTTTGTCGCTTCTGATTCTTCGAAACTATGATCAATGCTTAAATTTGTGTTACATACCGCTTTTATCAATTTGGTTGTTCGTTATGTATTTCGCTAAATTCGAAAATAAAAATTAAATTTTTCCAGCACGCACCATTTTTTTGCAAACGCCACAAAAATAGCATTTTTGGCGCTGTAACAATTTTATTATTATTATTTTCGTATCCAGCGTGGCAAAATACATAAGAATTTGTCTATCAAGTATATTTAACACACAAAAAGTTCAGTTTTGTCGATCAGTGTAATCTTTGTTATTTATTTGTTTCATTTTTCTATCAAACCGAAATTTTCGGCGGAAATATAGAAATTTCGACCGAAAACGAAATTTGGCCGAAACAGCTTTTTTTGGCCAAAACCGAATTTCGGTCGGTCTCTAATTAGAATATACCAAAATCATTTTCCAAATCCATATACAAAACATTTTTTAATGTGGTGGCTACACTAATCACAAGCAAATCGCAAACAGCTGATAAAAGTAAACACAGAAATACACAAATTATGACAAAAAAAAAACCATACAAAATAAATACAAAAACCGTAAAAAGTAAAACCATAACAAATTAAACAAAAGGAAAAACTTCTTCGGCACTGCCGAAGCTGAAATACCCCCACACAGTAGAAGTTTAGAAATACCTCAACATAAAAAATTTGGTCTCAAGACCCCATTTTGAGCTAATTATAGGTGGTTTTGGAGATTCAGACCACAACCAAAATCTGTTTCTAAAAATTTCAAATCAAATCCACCAAAAAAAAAAGTTAGTCTTAAGACCCCATTTTGACCCATTTATATGTGGTTTTAGAAGCTACGACCATGTCGAAAATCCATTTCTAAACATTTCCAATCGAAAACAGCTATAAAAAAGACTTGGAAAAGGTTGACCTTTTTTTTCGTTATATGGGAGCCACGCCCAGTTTTTGTCCGATTTGGCTAATTCTCGAACTTGCTCTTACTTTTGAAGTGAAAAACATGTTCCCAAATCTCCAAAACTGCGACCGCTATCGTGCGGCCAGACAGACGGACATGACTTAATCGACTCCGGCGGTGATGCTGACCAAGAATATATATATATTATTCCATACCGAACACGCCTCCTTATAGGCGTTACAAACGTTGTGTCAAAGTTAGTATACCCTGCCACAGTGTGTGTGTGGGGGTATAATGAGTAGCGAAACTTATGAAAACGGTTCCCACACTCTGGCGCCGACGCCGGAGCTTGAGCAGAGTAGTGTAAATGTCATTGGAACTTTTTATCGAGAATCACACCAGTTGGTCTAATCCTAACTGACGAGATTCATCCAAAAAAGTGCTAATGACGCACTTGGGAGTTGGTCTAATCCCAAGTGACGTGCTTCACCCAACAAATTTCCAAAACGCATTCGGTGGCAGCTGTAATCCGAACTGACGTGATTCCCAAAAAAATGTCTACGGACGTTGTTGGTGGCAGCTGTAATCTCAACTACATCTTGTCGCAGTATTAAATCGCGACACGATTGTTGTTGTTTTTATTGTTTGTTTTCGATTTTATGTTTCCCTTTTGTTCGGGGCGACGGGCGAACAAAATCGGAGGAAATCACACATGCACTAACTGAACAAATCCACTCGCGGGTGGAATGCAGCCGGCACGGGGGAATTGACAACTGCATTTATGGTGTCAAGTTGTCTTTCTCCTCTTTTCTTTCCTTTTGTTTTTGCTTAATGAGCGGCCACATTCCAATGGGGTTCCAGCGTTGCCATTACGAAGAAATAACATAAATAATATAATTTAGACTAGGGCTTTTTGTACTCTTTGAACCTGCTTGAGGGAGGGGAATTTGAGAACATTGATGCTTTCGTCTATGCACACATGAGTGCCGCCAAATTTGTATATTCATTTTGGTGGGTGCGGGGGTATATATGTAAATTTACCAAACACACTCTAGAAAAATCCGAAGAGATTTTTCACATATAGGGTTGGGTAAAGCCCCGACCGCGAATACTGGTTTCTGCGTTAGGTCGCGCTTATGTGTGGGGGGATAGCAGAAAATGGAAAGTAGGCGCTTACATATTCTGATTCTTTTAGTTCTTTTTTGGACAGGAATAGGAGAGTGCAAAAAGTTTTAGCTGTGTTTTCAAAAATAATTTTAAAATTGGAATTTTCTTGGTTTTGTGTTAAGCCAGTGTTTGATTTAAAATTTAAATTTTCTTGAGTTGAGTGATTTTCGAATTGTGTCTGGTGGCAGCGGTGGAACCAGCGTTGGATCTTGGCTGAGGAACAATTTGTCAAAGGGAGTATTTTTCTATGGTGGTGTTTTCTACCAGCGAGTGGTTTTTAGTGTTTTATTGTGGCAGTCGGCCCCTTTAGATTTGTATCAAAATTAATAAAGTTGGTCAGGTTGTGTTCGGTCGTGATTTGTTTTGGTGAAGTGTTTCCGTCCTGGGAATTTCAAGTAGTTTGCTTGGAATTTGTTTGGCCGTTTCCCCCTCTTCCTTATTCCTTTTTTTTTTGTTTGTGTCGTCCCGCATCTGAGCCAAGTTGTTGCTGGACATTGATTTTATCGAAGTCCAGCTGGTGAATAGATTCTGCAAAGATTCGTGCGAGGGATTTCAGACAGGTCGGTCTGGTCCCGCAAATCAATTGCGTTTTAAAAAATATAATTTTTGGGTGTATAAATAATTTCTTTCGGTCATTTGTCGTTTTGTGACAATTTTGAAAAGGGTTCCGTTTGTGTTCGGTATTATTTTCTTTGTGTCGGGAAAGGTTCAGTTTCTTGTTATATATATATATAGTGCGTCAGTTTCGGTGTAGGTTTTTAAAAAGTTTAGTTATCGAGTTTTCACGCGTTCGTGTTGTTCGTTCGGCCGGGGATACCATACCGCGAGGGTCGGCCCCAATCCCACGCGTCGCGATTGAGCTACCGGGAAATTAGGGATTTTAATTATCGCGTGGGGATTTTTGGTTTTAGAGTTTTTTTTAATGTTTAGATAAATATAGCGCGATAATCTGTATTCCCAACTGCAATGAATCACCCAAAAACTGTCCAAAGAAGCACTTGGTGCCAGCAGAAGTCCCACAAAATCACTTTTCTGTCAACACTTCGAACGCGAAACTTTTGAAAATGGTGCATGCAGCGTAACCGAAAAATTACGTCACAGTGTGAATGCTATCGTATACCGCCGTGTTTGGTTCGCGAAAATTTTCCTGACGACGCGATTGCCTAATTTCGTGTTGGAGTGTGGGGACCTAAATATTGAATTCCCAATGGAACCCTTCGGTACACAAATACAGCATACCCACGGCTTTCCATGTGGAGATTTTCAGATTTTTCTGAGGTTTGAAGTTTCCGCTTGACGCGGAATGACCTATATGCAAAATGTACATGAAAAAGTAAAAAACTGGAGAGTGAACTATCTTCGACTATGCCGAAGCTGAAATACCCCCACACAGTATGATCCAGAAGTATCTCGAAGTGTCTCAAAAACCCATTTTGAACCATTTAAAGGTTTCTAAAAATTTTCAAATATAATCCACCAAAAAGGATGGTCAGGGTGTTGACTCATAAGGCAAAGTGACTGATTTCTACACCTGGGGAAGCCAGAAACGATCCTTATTGAGTAGCAAACCAAGAAGACTTACTGCCTCCTAGCGGCGACCATCGGGCAATGGTATATTGACATCTGTCGATTGCTAGCTAAAGTAAGTAACGCGCCCCCTATCCAGAAGTAGGAAATCGGACTTTAGGAAGGAGAGCAGGGGTACCAAACAACAAACGGTACCGTTACCAACTATACAGAAACGGAAGGAAAGTCGTGGGTTAGTGAGCTCCACCGAAGATCAACCACATCCATCGACGAGTACTGGACTGACATCCGGACAGGCTACACGTGGGGACATACGGAAGTCAACCGGCTTATGTGGCGCGGGTGCCAAATGGTATTTGCGCTACATTAAGGAGGGCTTATCGCCGGAAGCTGCCAAGCAGAAGGCTCTGGACAGACCGAAGCACTCGACAGAACCGAAGAAACGAGGCACCGACGAACTAAGCCCACACGATGGCAACGAAGTGAAGAGAAGGAGACCTGAACAGGTAGAGAAGAAAGAGGTCAGGAAGGGCGTGGCGCCAAAGGCAGGACAACATACCTAATGTACACATGGCAACTGTATACCTTCCAAAAGCGGCAGGTGTGGACACCAAGAAACTCTTGGGCCTCCTCATCGCTCAGAACGAGGGACTCCAAACTGAGCTCTGTAAATGTACTAGAAGAAACTTTTGAAACAAAAGAAATAGCTATATGTGCATTCGTCGATATTGAAGGTGCCTTCGACAATACTTCACACGAGACCATAAAAGATGCTCTTATCCGCAGAGGTGTTAGTTATACTCTAGCATTATGGATGAAAAATATGTTGAAAACTAGAACGATAGAGATATCAGCAGGCACTGAGGCCTTAATAGCAACTACAACGAGAGGATGTCCACAAGGGGGAGTGCTATCCCCACTGATGTGGAGCATAGTTGTGGACGAACTACTTGAAGAACTGGCGAGCAATGGACAATCGGGTTTGTATCTACTGAGTGCCGGGTCACAGAGGGATAGAAGGTAATGAAATGGCAGACGAACTAGCAAAGAAAGGAGTGGAAACTCCCTTCGTAGGGCCAGAACCATTCTGTGGAATGGGGAAAAGGGACCATCTCTATTATATTAAAAGTAGATGAAGATAAACTAAGGAAATCATAATGGGACAATCTACCAGGCCTGAAACAATCAAAAACACTATTACGGACTTACTACCTAAAGCGACATAAAGAATGTATGAACTTAACAAAAAAGAGTATAAGAATAATAACAGGGATCTTGACAGGACATTGTAGGTTAAACTACCACATATCAAAACTGAGAATAGTATCGGACGACAAATGCAGGTTTTGCACGCAGGACACTGAAACTTCAAAACATATCTTAGGAGAGTGCCCCGCACTCATGCAAAAACGGAAAAGATATCTGGGAGACCACCAAATACCAGAACACATATTTAAATCCCTAGAAGTAGGCCCGATACTACAATATCTCAATGGGATAGGACTTATAGAGTTGCTATAAGTCCTTGACGGGGCACAATAGTTCACTATTCGACGCAGTGCATATCCCGTTCAATAATAATAATAATAATCCACCAAAAAATAAAATTTTTTCTCAAGACCCTATTTTGAACTATTTATATGTGGGCTTGGAAGCTCGGACCATGTTAAAACTCCATTTCCAATCGAATACAGCAATAAAAAAAAAGACTTAGAAAATGTTGACCATTTTTTTTCGTTACATAGGAACCACGCTCAGTTTTTATGGGACACACCTCCTTATGTGACAAAAACTAGAGAGTGGACTATCTTCGGCTATGCCGAAGCTGAAATACCCCCACACAGTAGGAAGAAGTACATCAAACATAAAATGTGGTCTCAAGACCCTATTTGGAGCCAATTATAGGTGGTTTTGGAGCCCGGACCATGTCCAAAATCCATTTCTAAAAATTTCCAATCAAATCCACCAACAAAAAAAATTGGTCTCAAGACCCCATTTAGACCCTTATATATGTGGCTTCGGAAGCTCGGATCATGTCAAAAATACGTTTCCAAACATTTCCAATCGAATACAACAAAAAACTAGAGAGTGGATTATCTTCGGCTATACCAAAGCTGAAATACCCCCACACAGTAGGAAGAAGTACCTCGAACATAAAAAAAATGTGGTCTCAAGACCCTATTTTGAGACAATTATAGGTGGTTTTGGAGCCCGGACCATGTCCAAAATCCATTTCTAAAAAATTCCAATCAAATCCACCAAAAAAAAATATTGGTCTCAAGACCCCATTAAGACCCTTATATATGTGGCTTCGGAAGCTCGGATCATGTCAAAACTACGTTTCCAAACATTTCCAATCGAATACAGCAATACAAAATTTTTACCTTTTTTTCGGTGTATGGGAGCTACGCCCAGTTTTTATCCGATTTGGCAGATTCTCGAACTTGATCTCAGTATTTACGAGAAAAACTTGTACCCAAAGTTTCAAGTCGATATCTCCAAAACTGCGACCGCTATCGTGCGGACGGACAGACGGTTAGACGGACAGACAGACGGACATCGCTAAATCGACTCAAGAGGTGATGCTGATCAAGAATATATATACTTTTTCATACCGGACACGCCTCCTTATGGGCGTTACAAACGTTGTGTCAAAGTTTGTATACCCTGCCACAGTGTGTGTGGGGGTATAACAATATACCCTTGGACACTAGTGTGCAGGGTATAACAAATAATGGATTGTAACTGTCATACAAAGTACCTTTTTACATATGAAAATTTAGACACAACAGGCTGGTACACCGGAACCGGAAGTCAAAAAAATTTTACGTGGAGTGTTTTTTGATTAAAATAAGCAATCAAACTTTTTTTAGTTTTGGGTGGAAATGGGTTTAAAAAAATATGTAAGTATATATTTCCAAAAAAAGTTTAATTATTCACGAAAAATTTCAGTACAATTTGTTACCGAAAAGTACAAATTTTGGTTGGATTGATATAATTTCGAAACTGTCATTTTCCAACCCTGACGTATCTCTCATTGTTTTCATACGAAATTCATCGTCAAAAAACTACAAAAAAATAACAGTCTCCTGTAAAATTTCCATTTTATATTATACTAGCTGGTACATACCCGGCGTTGCACGGTTTGCATAAAAATTTAAAATAAGTTTAGTGCCACGCCCCATTGTCCCAACCTCATATACCCCAACGTCATATGATACCTATAGCATTTATCCTCAAAGTTTCAAAAGAATCGGTACAGCCGTTTAGCCTTGATGCTAGGAGAAATATGGGACATAAACCTTACTTGTCCAACCTCTACTTACGCACTAAAGTTTTAGAGCCACTCATTGCAAGCAGCGAGAGATAATAAGATGAGAGAGCTACGCATGGCAAGTGGTTGTTTTTTCTATTTTGTTTTTCTCTCTCTCTCTTAATTCGCGTCTTTCTTTTGTGCTATATTCATATGACGTAAGCAGCGTAGTTTCTATGGGAATTTCAATGTCCTGTAAATCCTTTCCTGTGGAATTTTTATAGCAATATCCTGCCCATAAGGAACATACTGTGAAAATTTCAGCTAAATTGGATAAAGCGTGTGAGTTTTGGAACAAAAAAAAGCAAATCATTTTATAATAGTAATATAGATTCGCGATTAGGGGACGTTATAAAAGAAATGTACATTTTTCGGTAAAAATAAAAAAACAAAATATAATTTTTAAGCAAGCCTAAAACAAAATCCAATTCGACATTGATTAAAAAATATCTCAAAACATGGCCAACAAACTCTTAAACTTGAAAAAAAAGCTTTTTCTATAATTTTGCAAACATAGTCTCTATTCGTTTCCGAGATATTAATAAATTAACAAATCTACAATATATGTAAATTTTTAAATCGCGAATATTCGAGAAATATTGGGAGTTTCTTATTATTCAGATCTTTGAGTATTATCTGGCTAGACTACTAATTCGCAACACTGTGCATCCGTACCGCCATCCACCCTATTTTTAAGCTATTAATATATATATTTGTCCAGGTCTGTCTTTCTGTCTGTCTGTCCCTAACACTAACCGATTCAAAATTTACAACTTCACTTAAAAAATTTTTGTAAGTTGTTAACCTTCTTTTTTTTTAAATGTTAGCCCTTCTTCTGGTGGTTCGTCCACACGACGCTGCGTTCGTGAGAAGGAACCAGAGCCACTTACAAATATATTCACACATATATTTTTTCTTATAAATGTTAGCCGCCCTGGTGAGGTATCGAACCCACAACGCAGCGATTGTAAGTAAGATGAAGTAGCGAACTAAGCACCTTCTCCCCAGAGCCACTAATGCTCATACAATACATTTACCTAATATCGATTAACTTCATACTACATACACAAAAAATCATCTTTGATTTATTAACAAAAATAGCTTCGACCTAAAGCTGCAACCTTTAGGAAAATAACTACCGTTGCCACCTAACACTATTTTTACCTATTACGGTGGTGTATTAGATTTTCATATTACACATTACTCAAAACAAATGATTTTTATATGTATATATAGATTATGGAGTTCACCTAATCGCCAATAGTTGAAATTATCTTATAGCTGGCTGTGGTCTGTTGGTTAGAGCTTAGGCCCGGTGCCGGCCGAAGTGTTTCTTATTTTCATTCCATTGCTTCATATTTTTTTCTTTTTTTTTATCTTTCTTGTTTATTTCTTTTTAATGTAACAGTTCAACTTTACACATTAGGCGACAATTACATCATCAAACAAAATTTAATAAAAGTTCACATATTTGACAAATTTCTATAAAAAAAATTACATATACAATAAAGTAAACATTAATTTTTTCAAATTAGTGTTTTATTTTCCCGTGCATGGCACTGGCAAATTTACTAGTATACTAAATATTTCAACTTACCAGCTGAACGGGCCAGTGCTTGCCATAATTGGGTTGTTGCAGCATCTGTTCCTTGTTCTTCTGAAGTCATACTTTCTGGGGTCCTGCGCTCATTTAGGATTGAAGTTATGTCCATTTCTAAACGATTGGAATCTGAACTATCTTCAGTATCGGAGTATGAAGTGTCTTTGCTTCCCGTAGCAGGTATACCCTTTTCAATAATACTGTGATTTTTATTTTCTAAATCTAAAATTGTTTGTTGTGAGTGTAATTCGAGTATTGTAGGTCGATCATAGTGATGTACCGGAGACACATTTAGCGGATTTGAGAAATCATTTCTTGGTTTTTTTATGGATAAGTCTATTTCTTTCCCGGTTTGCAATCTGTTCTCATTTGACTGACGTTTAGTTTTTATCACAGAATTTTTAATACTTGCTTCTGTTATTAAAATTAGGCTTGGAGATTGACGATTCGAGCATGGTGGCGATATTATTACATTTTTACTTATATCCATTAGAACTGCGGCAGTTTCTAATTGTTGCTGTAAATTGTTTAAATTTTCAACGTCGGAAACAGTTTTAATTTTCACATTTGTGATGGCCGGAGTTATAGTTGTAGAGCATATATCTTCATGTTGGAGATCAGATTTATTTATGATGGAATTGTACCCCAAACAATTTTTACTGTCAGTTTTCTGATGTGCTGTACAATTATGTTGTGAATTTAAAAATTCTTTTATTGAGCAAGAATCTACATTAAAATTCTTTTCTTCCAAATTTGAATCTGAGTGCTTAATATCTACTTTCATATTTCGTTCTTGAATATAAATGTTATTGAAATGGTTGGCAGTTATACTTTTGCTTTTAATATTATCAAAGTGTTTTTTAGACGATTTGCTCAATTCCGTTAAAGCTTTTGCAGCCATTCTTTCTGAAGATGATTTTCCAGATGAGATTGGCCTTAAAATGTCATCCAATTTATTCAAATTCATTGAAGGATCCTAAAAAACAAAAAGATTGATTGACATAATTTATAACCAAATAAAAATCGTAAAAAAATTTCAAGCATTACGAGTAGGAAAATAAATATTTATTAACTAAATTAGTAGCAAAGCAATTCTAGTATATTTATACCCCCACACATAGGGTTACCAGATTCTCTTGAGTACAGAGTTGCAGAAGGTCCAAAACTCCTCGGTTTCACAAAAAAATTATAAAAAAATTTCTTTAAAAAAGTTTTAGAATCCAACCTTTGTTAAAATTTTGAGTAAAACCATTTTTTCTAAAAATCAAAAAAAAAATGTTTTTAGTATTTAAAAAAGTAACAATATACAATAATTTATGCACAAAGTTTTTTTTATTATATAATACTAAAGCAATCAATTTAAAATTTTGTAAAATCACCAAGTACTAACGTATACGCCGATTCAAAATTTAAATTTACTACTTAGGTTTCTTTAAGCGTTAATGAATTCTGACCCGCATGAGGCGGCGTCGATGGGGACTTCGTTCGAATGTTTTGAAGCTTTTGTACAACAGATAAGTTCGGCAGACGAAGAAGACGGAAGATCAGCAATCAAAAAAGAAAGTCAAATATGTATGATTTGAATCGACAAATGGATGAGGGGTCAGATACAGATGCCCAGAAGAAAGTTAATTCCTATGAATTTCCATCACCACCTAACAATATGGGCATGGGTGAGTCTATTGGTTTGAACAAGTCTATTGGTGCTGCAAGCAAGGCTATGATGTATACTCTGAATCATAATGGTCCGTTTTTTGTTAACATTAAATGCAACAATTCATTATCAGCTAATAGACGCAATAGTGAGCTCCTCGTTTTTGAGAAAATTGCTGCCACAAACATCAGATGATTGCAGCTTATTAAATGCATTGGTTTCAATTTGTTTCGACTCTCTTTTGACACAGCTGACAATGCGTTAATAATTCTGAATTGCAGCAGATGCAATTATCTGCTCATTCCAAATCGATATCTTCAAGTATATGGCATAATTTCCAACATGCCAAATTCATTGGCATGTGAGAGTTCTATCAAGAATGAAATTGAAGCTAATAATGACATTAAAGTTATGTCAGTTCAGCGTCTTAATCGACGTGACCGTGATGATTTATCAAAACAAACCCCTTCATTGTCAATAAAAATTGGATTTATTAGTAGCGGCATTCCTAAATATTTGAAAGCTTTATGTTCAAACATTGCTGTAGATTACTATTACCCCAATGTCAAACAATGCAGAAACTGTGGTCGATTTGGGCACACGGCGTTCAACTGCAAATCTAAAAGAACGATGTCTTAACTGCGGAATATTCATCAACTGCAAGGATAACTGTAAGTTATTCAGATGTGATGCGTGCATTTCTAGTAGTGTATGCGGAGTAAGGCATTCAATCCCGAAGTGTTTTTGAAAATCCCGGGATTTCGGGATTTGAAATTACAATCCCGGGATCCCGGGATTTGTTCGGGATTTTCGGGATTTTCCAATTAAATACAATAATTAATATAAAATTAAAGAAAAAATTGTTGCAACAATATTTTAAGTTTAATTTCATTTTAATTCGACAAAGAAATAATATTTATTAAATATAGCATTAAACAAAACAAATAATATTTAAAATAAATAAGTCGAACAAAAAGTAATTCTTTTTAAATTACATTGATCGAACAATTTTTTTTTGCCACCTGAATCTGAATATTATCATAATATTCAGCCAGCTCCATTTCATGCTACACACGAAAAAGTTACATTCAGTAGTTTTAGTATTATAGCTAGAACGTATATACGAATTGTTGTTTAAAACATATATCTTTTTTGTAAAAAAAAAAAATTTTTTTAAATTCACAAAATTTTATTCAGATCGATAAAAATTGTTTGTTAACCGTTATTGACAAAAATGTTGTCAATTTTTGTGTGTGTGTAGCACTAAATCTGCAAAAGTGGGTTTTTTTAATTTACCAATTAGATTGGATGTAAATGCACGGCTGTATTTTTGTAGAAAACCGTCAAAAATATCTTAAACACTGCATAAAAAAAGCCTTTTTTGAATCCCGGGATTCCGGACTGAAAATCCCGGGTTTCCGGGATTGAGAAAACGTCCGGGATCCCGGGATTTCGGTATTCGGGATCCCGGGATTGAATGCCTTAATGCGGAGTTAATTGTTCAAGAAAGTGTATTAATTGTAATTCAATTAATCACGTCTCAACTAATCGTAAAGAATGTCCAATTTGGGCCCAAGAAACTGAACTATCCAAGATACTATTGACTATTAGTAACTTGTCCAATTCAATCGCAAAACCGTTTTAACATTTTCAATGATGAGGACTATAATGAGAATTTCCCATCACTTCCTACCAAAAATGGAAATAATAAAAATAATATGAGGAATAAAGATGATAAAATAAATAAAATTATCATCAACAAGTCATACAATAAGGTGGTTTCAAGCAGAGCTGTGCGGTATCGATTACTTTTGTAATCAATTACACTAAAAGTACGATTACTTTGTAATCGTACTCAAAATTATATGAGTACGATTACTTTAAAGTAGAGACCGACCGAAATTCGGTTTCGGTTTCGGTTTTTCGGCTTTTCGGCCAAAAAAAGCTGTTTCGGCCGTGTTTCGGATTCGGCCGAAAAATAAAATATCGCTTTCGGCCAAATTTCGTTTTCGGCCGAAATTCCTATATTTCCGCCGAAAATTTCGGTTTGATAGAAAAAGTAACAAATAAATAACAAAGATTACACTGATCGACAAAACTGAACGTTTTGTGTGTTAAATATACTTTATAGACAAATTCTTATGTATTTTGCCATGCTGGATACGAAAATAATAATAATGAAATTTTTGCAGCACCAAAAATGCAACTTTTGTGGCGTTTGCAGAAAAATGGTGCGTGCTGGAAAATTTAAAGTTTATTTTCGGATTTAGCGTATCAAAATACATAAGGAACAACCAAGTGGATAAAAGCGGTATGTAACACAAATTTTAGCATTGATCATAGTTTCGAAGAATCAGAAGCGACAAAGAAGACATGTCCTATCGGAGTAGATCTAATACTCTCGCAATGATTTATAAATTTCTACTCCTCTACTACGGTAGCAGATTTTTCTAATTCCCTCAAGATACTACTATGGTAAGAAATCTACTCCTCAAAATATTATGTGAGTTTCATACAATGCAAAAGTACTATTCTTTCTACAAATCTGCTTCCGCGACAGAAATTTCTACAACTCGTAGAATTTCTAGTACTCTACGCATAAACCCATATCTACTCCCCTCTCTTGAAATCTACTACCCTGACAGTAATTTCAACTACTCTTGATTTCCACGCATTTGATAGTTTGCTTCTAAATTCATCTAATTCATGATCTGAACTTAAAATGATCGGCCCATATTCATAGTCAAATTAAGCTCCAACTTAACTTTAGTAATCTACTAAGTTGACAGATAATACACTGAACTGGCAGCTACTAAGCTGGTTCTAAAGTTTAGCAGCTACTAAATTTGACTATGAATATGCGATTTCGATTTCAGCCTACTGATAATCTTAATTATGTCCCACTTTATTTCATTAAATCTCTCAATTGTTTCTTTTATTTTTTCGGTTTCGGCTTCGGTTTCGGCCGAAATTAAAAAAATGAAAATTCGGCCATTTCGGTTTCGGCCGAAAAAAAAATAAAAAATTTCGGCCGAAATTAAAAAAAGCGATTTCGGTCGGTCTCTACTTTAAAGTAATCGCACTCAAAAAATTTTGAGTACGATTACTGTAATACTACTCAAACTTTTTTGAGTACGATTACAGTAATCGTACTTAAAATATTTTTTGAGTACGATTACAAGTAATGGTAATCAAAATTTTTTGAGTACCATTACTTGTAATCGTACTCAAAATATTTTGAGTACGATTGCTGTAATCGTACTAAATAACAAGAGTATAGAGATATGCTTATTATCGGAAATATTTAATACTAACAATCTTTATCGTTCATACAATATGATAAATTATAATCTAATAACTAAACTAAGGAATGACAACTAAGGAGGAGTTGCTGTTGCTATAAAAAAATCAATTCGATTTAAGAAGATTATTTACAATACAAATTTTGATATTGTAATTATACAAACAATTAACTTGAATCCCAATGTAACTGTAGCATCAGTTTATTTTCCACAAACAGTAACTTTTACGGAATTTAAACAGGAGACTCAAAAACTCTTTGACTTTTTGGAATCGTTTGAAAATACTATTATTGGAGGCGATTTTAATGCTCGATCACAACTCTATGGGATTATTTGGATTCTCCTAGAGGAGAAAAGCTACAGCAGATAATTGATCTAACAAATTTTAAATGTTTAAATGACAAATCTTTTACATTTAAAGTGTCATTAACTGATCCGAAATGCAGAGGCTCTGTTCTCGATTTAACATTTACAAATTCAAATCTTGATTTTTCATGGTCTACGTTACAAACTACATTGGGTGGTAGTCATCACTTTCCCATTCAGATAGCATCCAATAGTATAAAATCAGTTTTGAGAAAATTTCTGGCTAAAAATAAAATTATGAAAAATTTGACCTCGATTACGCTTGGAAACAGTACGGATGAAATTGAAGAGTCTTTTGCAAGATAAATTAAAAACTCTACATATACAATTAAAAACAACTCTGTCAGACTTCCAAAATATTGGTGGACAAATGAAATTGACAAAGTGTTCAGGTTGAAACAAGCGGCGCAGAAACAATGGAACTTAAATAAAACGCCTGAAAATGGACAAAAGGTACTTGCAATTAAAAAAGAGTGGGAAGAAGCGGTAAGGGATGCCAAATCCAAATCGTTCCAAGCGAAAATCTGTGAATGTAACAGGCATTTGTTATTGGTATTTACCAAAGAATTCTTTAGATTTATGAAAAACCTGAAGAATTGTGGCTTTCTAGTTAAATCTTCGCCCTGGAATCTAGATAACAATACAAATTACTTGACATTACTCAAACAACAAGTACCCAAGGCTACGGGTCTAACTATCAATACTAGAAAAATTGAAAATTGTAAAAAATTTTCTTTCAATGAATTTGATTACATTCTTTCAAGAAAAAAGAAAGCCTCGGTAGGTGGGCTTGACCACGTCACATACCAATTTTTGAATTGTCTAAATCATGAAAATAAAGTTACCCTTTTGGAAGCACTAAATGAAAAATGGGTCAACTGTGATGTCAGGGATAGTTGGAGAAGAATACAAATTGTGCCCATCCTGAAGCCCGGAAAGAATCTTGATGTGTATACCAATTTCCGACCGATTTCTCTTATATCAGTGTTTGTTAAAGCTGTAAATCTTATGATAAAAGAACGTTTAGTTGAGTTTGTTGAAAGAAAAAAGCTGTTACCTACCATATACGCATATAGAAATAATAAAAGTTGCAGCATGTGTATAAATGATTTAATTCACACTGCGTCTGTGCTCAAATCGCAAGGCTTAAAAGTAATCGATATCAGCAAAGCATATGACTGTGTATGCCTTGATAAATTACAGCTAACCCTTGAAAACTTTGGCATTCCGAA
The DNA here is from genome assembly GCA_951394025.1 of Heteromyza rotundicornis. Classification (NCBI taxonomy): domain Eukaryota; kingdom Metazoa; phylum Arthropoda; class Insecta; order Diptera; family Heleomyzidae; genus Heteromyza; species Heteromyza rotundicornis. Next base: position 8,066,942 of record OX596013.1, read on the forward strand.
GGACATGCAAAATTGGATTTTGAATTTTCTCAAACAACGCACTTTAGTGTTGGGTGATAGCTCAATTGAAATTAATGATGGATTGCCGCAGGGCCGTTGTCTGAGCCCAGTTTTGTTCAATCTCTACACTTCGGAGCTTCACTCCTTACAAGATAACAATACCAATATTTACCAATTTGCTGATGACTTCATTATTCTTTCTGCATCGAAAAATTTTGATGACTCGTTAAAGAGCCTACAACAGAAAGTACTCATGTTCAAGAAGATTTGTAATAACCGAAATTTAGACTTTAATACAGAAAAATCAAAAACAATGTACTTGACGAAAGGGGGGAAGAAAAATTCCTGTGGTAAGAATTGGTAATTCAACGATGCCTCATGCAACTACAATCAAATTCCTTCGACGTGACTTGAAGAATAGTCTCAGTGTAACTGAACATTACAAACGTGTTTTTGCAGAAGCAAAACTGGGTTCAAATGTTGTCAAAATGGTAACAAATTTTAACTCTGGACTTCACCCGAAGATAGCTTTGAATTTGTTTAGAAGCTTTGTTTTGTCTAAAATAGAGTACTCTCGTACGACTATGGCTCATTCTGCGGCTTCAATTAATGGGAAAATTATGACATTCCAGAACTCTCACATTCGGCGATGTCTTGGTCTGACTCCGTCTACTCCAGTACACGTAATTTACTCTATGGCCAACATTATGCCACCAAAGCAAAGGGCTGCGTACCTTACATCCAAAGAATTAATTAAACTAAAATTTCACAACATTAATCTGTTTAATTGTATTTTAAGTTGTCAGGAAATAACGTAAAGTTGCAGTCATGTCTACTATAAATTTAGAGACATCTTTGATAAAGTTGAATCTGATTTTGAGTGGATTGCTACTGAAAAGATGTCAGTACGAATGGATGCCCTTTTGGATAATAAAAGCAATACTCCTCCGATTGTAATTCGGAAAATTTTTGCAGAGGAAGTAAACTTGCTGTGTTCTCAAGGTTATACGATTATTGCTACGGATGCTTCCATTGGACCCAACTCGACGTGATGCTCAGTGTTTAATTCTTAATGTAATCACAAATTCCTATTCAGAATAGATGAGACTATGTCATCGTTAAGTGGCGAACTTGTTGCAATAAAGAAAGCGGTTGAAATATCTATCGAGGATGGCTACAGTCTTGCAATATTCACTGCAATATTCACTGACAGCAAAAATGCGTGTATCCTTCTGAGTAGGAGTAGCGGAGACAGTTTTTAGCTGCTAGCATCATAAAGAAAATTAAGGAATCCAGTATTGAACATGTACTCATTATGTGGACGCCAAGTCATGTGGGTATTGACATTAAGGAACAAGCGGGCGTGTTGGCGAAATTGGCGGCTGAAGTTGGCTGTCCGCAGCAACTTGACTATACACCAAAGGAAGCTCTCTGCAAAATCGTTCACCGTCTTAAAATGGAATGGAATAACTCATATGTTGAAAGAAGTATCTCTAAAGGTAGATTCGCCTTTGAAGTCTATCTTAACATCCCAGAAAAATGTTGGTTTATGAAAACTAGACTAAATCCTTATCAAATCAAATGTATAAATCATCTTCTAACTGGTCATACGTTCAATAAAATTTACCTTCACCGAATAAATGCTGTCGATAATGACTTTTGTGATGTGTGTGGTGTACAAGAAAGTATTCAGCACGTTACTTTTGACTGCCAAAAGTACAACATCATTCGACAGAACTACAATATTTTCAACAGATACTCGAATTTAAAAGATTTCCTTATTAACCAAGAATTAAATGATCTTGAAATGCTTGCGGATTTCAAATTGGATGGTAATATAAAGTTATAAAGCAAACTCACCAATCTAAAACAACCTACCTAGCCATACCCTGCCAACCGGACAGCTGTCCAAAGCAAATCACAAAAAAAAAAAGAAATCGCTGCCTGTGTTTTGCTTTGCGTTTTCGAAGCTAGATTTTTTAAATATCGAAATGGTTCTGAAATTAGATAGCGAATATCGCCTCTGTGTGCGCAGGCCTTTAATCGTAGTATTTAAGAATTTTTGTAACTTTTTGAATGCAATGTGACGAAAGATGACTAACAAACATAATTTTTTTTTTAATTCTGACGAATAATAAAAAAATGGGTTACCTGCTGAGCCGATACATTCGGCTGTTATATGATAAAGTCCCAGAAATAAGAAAAAGAGTACTTAATATTAATTTCGGGAAAAAAGTGAGAGTAAAAAAGAGGAGGACCTAAAATAGAGTACCTACTGTAGGGGAGGGTGCCCATCTACTGGCAATGCCCAGCTACTGGCACCCATCAGTTCTGACGTTCGTGGCGATGACAGCGGCAATGTGCTTAGTATTAAAGTGTCATCTCATTAACCCTTAACTTTTCATAAATCATTGAGTTGTATGCACATGTTGCTGTAGTCGCGCGGTCGTCGAAACGTAAAAAAAACGAAAAAATCGAGACTGATATAAAATCTTTGTTAAGTGAATTTTCAACTGTTTTTCATCAATGTAGAAGGGAAAATATGATTGGAATTCTTAGATTGTTTGTATTCTTCACGTTTTCGACAAACAATGGAACATTATTGTGAAATGGGGATTCTGTCAGAATAGCAAAAGTTTCCACCTACTGGCACTCTTGACACAACATCGTGCTGTTCACTTTAAATGTGTCAGGCCCGTGCGCAAGGGGGGGATTAATTTTTCAGTACAGAATTATTGAAACAATACTCAAATTTTATTGTTTTACAAGGTTTTATGGAATTGAAATTTCCTTTTGCCAGAAAATTAATTTTTTATGATGAAGCAAATTATTGTTTGTAAGCTGAAAGATTTTGAAAAAATTTATTAAAATACAGTTTTTATGAGAAAGTTTTTTGTTATAGCCAAATAAACATTATGAAAAATTTTAAAAGCAATATCTGTACAACGCAAATCCGTTTATTTGGTGATTTTTTAATGTTTTTTTTTGTTTTTGATCAAATTAGTCCCAGAAAAACCATTCTTAGTTACTGAGTATTATGAATATCTCAAACAAAAATATGTATGTTTTTATGTTGAATTGAGCTAGTTTTTTTTTATTTGAATACAAAGTTTGGTAATTTTTACCGAAAAAATGAATGGCTCTAAACTAAATCGTTCATATGTTCAAAACAAAATGTATTAGCACTAAACGTATACAGTTTTCAAAAGATTCGTTTTGTTTTGATAAATTATTGGGTTTTGCCTATTCGACCATTCTCTAACTTCCTGATCCTACATTTCTCCAAAACGCGATAGAAAAATTCGAAGATTGCCATCTTGTTCAGCGTTATAAAATTCAAAATGTTCAAATTTGGTGGGGTGGTTTTATGTAATTAAATTTCTATTATTTGACTATTTGTCTAAAAGTAGCGTAACGAAAATGTCTTGTATAACTAAATGAATTATAATAATCTAGGGAGTGAACTATCTAACTAGGTGGTTAGTCATTCAGCTCTGTGCAGGGGGATAAACACGTAATCATTCTGGTGAACAGATGGTACGTGCCGTAACTGTGAGAGCTGTTTGGAAGTGCGACTATGACCTCCACGTTGGTGACCGCCGGTAACAGTTCCCGACACGGACATAGTTCTGTCTGGGTCTGGCCAACATAGTCGGGCGAAGGAGAGGTAACTCCTTAAAATCCCCTAATCCAAGGTGGAGCTTCATACGCCTAGGGATGCGTGGCCAGGAGGGAGCCTGGTCTTTAGTATGCGAGCTCTAGATACCTGGGGACCTCTAGTTCGAACCTAACTCACCTTTCCTGCATACTGGGGGTGAGTGCAGGATGACCGCCCTTCCCCCACACTCGTGGGACCAAAAATGAATTCCAAAAAAGAAAAAACTTTAAAAAATTTAGGAACGACGACGGACATGACGGAGGAGGAGGAGAACCTTCTTCTCCAATGCGCGACAACGGACAATGAATCGATTAGTGTCGGTGAGGTAGGCGGCGGTAATATTGCCGTCAACATGGAGAAATTGCTTCTTCGTGAGGACGATAATATGTCTGTCGCCAGCTCATCCGGGCTGTCAACCATGTCAACAGCTTCGACTCGTAAGAGGATCGCAAACAGCAAGTTGACAGTTAGAAGGTTGGGTAACAAGACCTGGGATGAACTCAACGAAAGGGACCGTAAAAGGTTGCATAACGCGCGGGCCTTCCTACAGGGGCTATCCTCAACGACCGATAGAACGAACGCAGAGATGGCCCCTGCTGGAGACCGGGGCGATGTGGAGCCCATGGGACCACCGCGAATGCGACCGGGCACCACTGGATGCAAACCCGAACGATGTAATGAGCTCCCCGCTCACTCTTGTTCGGGGGAGGATCAGGGTGGTGTGCGGTCGGAAAGGACGAAGGTTGTTGATGATACGAAGCCCGGCTCGAGCGAAGGCTCAGCCAGCCCAGCTGACTCGCAACCTGCGTCTGTCGCGACTGGTCCTCAAATGGTCCCGGACGGTGATACCACTCTGGACAGCTACTGTACGGTGATCGCTCTTGAATCCTTGAGGGTGTGAATGATGCTATCCTGAAGAAGGGGAAGCATATCCCTCTCTTCGGCCAGCTGACCACAATCAAGGGTTTTAAGATGCCTCAGTGCGATGATGCGGACACGCTGAAATGGCTCGAGGCATTTGTCGCCAACACAACTGCACCGTGGGCTCATGCCGACCTGCGCGTCGCCGACAAAAATGCGATCCTGGACTTCGCCAGACAGAAATTCAAACTGATGATCCCGGGACCACATCTTCCAAGGGAACGCATTGAACGCAACCTACGCCACCTGAACCCTCAGCTAAAAAGCCTTGAATGGGAGATCGTGGAGGTTGCTGAGCGAACGGAGGCGGGCACAGAGGTGGTGGTACTCGTTAGCCACAAATCGATGCCGCTTCTGCGGAAATGCAACTTCAAGGTGCGCATAGGGGTCACCCGATGCAAACTGAGGCCAGTTGTGGAGCCACCCAGAAAAGTAAGTACAATGCCAATACTGCCATGAAGCTAATACAAATTAATCTTCACCACAGCAAAGCGGCTAGCGCAAATCTTGTTTCGCTAATGGCGAGCAAGAACGTAGACGTCGCCCTCATACAGGAACCTTGGTTACTCCGAGGTAACATATGCGGGCTTGCGGACAAAGGTTTGACCACATACAGCGTCAAACCATTAAACAGTGAGACTAAAATCAGAACCTGCATAGTAGCTAGGAGACAAACCAACGTATATCTCCTTCCTTCTTTTAGCACCCCTGATCAGACGGCAGTAATGTGCGAAAGGCGCGGGTCTCCTTCCCTCGTCATCGCATCTACATATATGCCGTACGACTCAGTGAATCCACCGCCGTCGAATGACACCAACTCACTGATCGTGAAGGCCGAGCAGGAAGGATGGGACATTCTCATCGGCTGTGACGCCAATGCACACCATGTTCAGTGGAGTAGCAGTGACACAAATGTACGGGGTGAGTCTTTATTTGAATATATAATCAAAAAGAATCTGATTATTGCGAACAAGGGCAGAGAGCTCACCTTTACTACTAGAAATAGGAGGGAGGTACTTGACATAACATTAACGAATAATTCGGACTCTATATCTATAAACCAGTGGATGGTCTCCCCTGAGGCCTCGTTCTCTGATCATAGAATAATAGAATTCGAAATAGATATACCAAAGAATACATTACCCCCATATAGAAACCCAAGAAAGGCGGACTGGGACTCTTTTGTAAGTGAGGTAGGGAATGGAACACATACACTGCAGGCGCAAAATCTGACATCAGCGCATGAGATAGACAATTCTGCCATGTCGCTAGGGCTTCTCCTTAGTAAGGCGTATTGTAAGGCATGTCCGTTAAGGACAGCCAAGGTAAAGAAATCAGCACCGTGGAGGACAGAGGAGCTTAGGGTCTTAAGAAGTGCCGCACGCAAGCTCTTTAATAAGGCTATGAGAACCAATGTATCCACTGACTGGGACGACTACAAAACGAGTACAAGGAAATTCAAAACCGCTACAAGGAACGCCAAGAGAACGTCTTGTCAGGATTTCTGTAGTAGTTTGGAACATTCCTCTGACTCTGCAAGGCTAAGAAAACTTCTCTCGAAAGCACCAGCTATACCTGGATTCTTCAAGCGAAGCGATGGGCGATGGACCGAATCGTGCTCTGAGACTCTACAGCTTCTGCTGGAAACGCATTCCCAGGTTGTGATATTAATCAGGAAGATGCGGACGCGAGTAGAACAGCGACCACAAGTAATGGTATACCTGAAGGTTTAGTTACTGAGGAAAAGATAAACTGGGCGATTGACTCTTTTTCGCCCTATAAATCTCCTGGTAGTGACGGGATACTCCCGATAATGCTGCAGAAGACCAAGAATATTATAACACCAATTCTTAAGGAATTGTTCTTGAGCAGCCTTAAGCTCGGGCACATCCCAGCAATTTGGCGGCAAGATAATGTTATTTATATTCCCAAGGCGGGCAAAGCCAGCCACACACTAACGAAGGATTTTAGGCCCATCAGCCTGACGTCTTTCGTACTGAAGACTTTCGAAAAACTCATAGACTTTTATATTCGTAGCAGGCTGAGACCTTGTGATATATCCTCGGCACAGCATGCATACACGAAAGGGAGGGGTGTGGAAACGGCGCTGCATTGCGTCGTCAGCACCATTGAGAAGAATCTTTCTTATAAAGAGTACACTTTAGCTGCATTCTTAGACATTGAGGACGCATTCAACAATGTCAACGTAAGAGCGGTTAGTAGGGCGCTAACACACGCGAATATCGAGCCTGCCCTAACAGACTGGATCGTTAGTATGTTAAGCCAGCGGAAAATCAGAACGGAACTTGGGAACACGAACATGGAGGCGACTGCCTCTCGGGGTACCCCGCAGGGCGGTACTAAATGAAATACTGATTGAATTTGAGAAGAGTGGGATAAAGGTGACCGCATACGCGGACGATGTTGTACTACTAGCAACGGGTAAATTCCTTCCGACCATCAGCGATATATTAGAAGTAGCACTGAAACAATTGAGCGACTGGACTAAGAAATGTGGACTGGGGGTTAACCCAAAAAAAACCGAACTTGTCCTATTCACGAACAAACGAACGATTCCACAATTCAGACCACCATCTATAGAGGGAATCCCTCTCAGAGTCTCAGAAAGCGCCCGCTATCTGGGTCTCGTTTTAGACAGGAAACTGAACTGGAAACTAAACATAGAAGAAAGGGTTAGGATAGCGTCAATTGCCTTTTACACCTGTAGTAGAATTTTTGGACGAAGGTGGGGCCCACACCCCAAAATCATCTCATGGATGTATACAGCCATCGTTAGACCAATATTGACATACGGTTGTCTCGTGTGGTGGAAATCAGCCAGCAAGACCACTAATCTGAAAACAATGACAAAAATACAAAGAATAGCATGTATAGGAATATCTAGTGCGATGAAATCTTCACCGACGGCAGGACTCGAGACAATTCTTAATTTTCTGCCTCTAGACCTATATACACAAGAATATGTAGCAAAAAGTGCCTTAAGAATAAGCCAGACAGAAACGTGGCATAGAAACTCGACGGGGCACTCAGACATAATGCAACGACATCTTGGGAACGACATCAGCTCTGACTACCTGCTGCCATACCTAGACTTCAATATTCCCTTCTCCAGTCACTTTCCCACCAGGAAAGAGTGGGAGGGAAATGACCTATCAAGAAACGTACCCATATCAGTCTTCACTGATGGGTCCAAAATGAACATTGGTACCGGTGCGGGTTACACCTGCGAAAAATTAGGGATCACGGGATACATCCGTCTGCCAGACAACAGCAGTGTCTTCCAAGCGGAGATACTGGCAGTGGCGGAGGCGGCCAAGGCAACCTCAATGGTGGAGATACCACACGATGATATCACCTTTTTCATTGATAGCCAGGCAGCAATAAAAGCGTTATCTGCCGTCTACATCAAGTCAAAGCTTGTCAGGCGCTGTCGCGAAGAGCTGCAGGTTCTTGGCTCACAGCATCGCGTTAGGCTCTGCTGGGTGCTGGGGCATGAGGGAATACCTGGAAATGAAGCAGCCGACGAATTAGCTCGGAAAGGGTCGGCAATTAGTGCTGACCTAGCGGACCGTTCTGTTAAAATCCCACTCTGTAGTATTAGGGAACGACTAGAAAAACAGTTTGAGAGGCAGGCCAACATCAGATGGAGACAACTCTCCACCTGTGAGACCTCTCGCAAACTATGGCCACAACGCAATGAAGGACGTACGGTCAAGCTCCTGCAGTTTGATAGGAAATCCACTTCCTCTGTCGATGTCCAAGTCTACAACATCTTGGGGAATACTTTTTCGATGACCTGGCGGAGTTATCTGATAAACCCCTTCGTGATATGCTCGCCTTTGTAAGAAATTCTGGGTGGTTGGATTACCAACTTATGGTTTGACGAGTGTGGGCCTATCCCACCTCTTAAAGTACGGGCATCACAATGGGTCAACTTTTTTGGCCTAAGTGTGATGGCACTGGAGTATTTATGCTCCAATGGTGCCATCTACCCTTTAACCTAACCTAACCTAACCTAACTATCTAACTAACATTTTGTGCAATTTATAAGTTATTTTGGAGCTAAATCCAAAATCCGTTTCTAAAAATTTGCAATCGAATCCACCAAAAAAAAGATTTGGTCCCAAAACCCAATTTTGTCCCATTATATGTATCCATTTCTTGACATTTTCAATCGAATAGAGCAATAAAACTAGAGAGTGGACTATATTCGGCTATGCCGAAGCTGAAATACCCCCACACAGTAGGAAGAAGTACCTCGAACATAAAATCGGTTTCTAAAAATTTCCAATCGAATGCAGCAATAATAAAAAAGAGTAAAAAACAAGTTTTTTAAAATATAACCCTTTAACCGACTAAAAAGCAGAAAATAAATTTCCTTTAAATTAATTTCCGCAATTTCGATTTAAAATTAAGGGTTTTGGCTACTTTGTTCCTAATATCATTTCAGATTTTGAAGTCGCCAAAAACCCTTAATTTTAAATCGAAATTGCGGAAATTAATTTAAAGGAAATTTATTTTCTGCTTTTTAGTCGGTTAAAGGGATATATTTTAAAAAACTTGTTTTTTACTCTTTTTTATTTTCCTCTTTTTTTTTTTAAAAAATGATTTTTTTCTCCACCCTTCCCCCCCCCCTCCATTCCACTCTCCTTTGCCCCCACACCCCCCTTTTCAAATGGTATAAAATTTAATTTTGCCAATAAGAACCCACCTACAAAATTTCATCTTTGTAGCTTGAAGGAATTGGAAGTTATGGCATGTTTAAAAAAAAGGGGTTTGAGTCCCCCCACGGCCTCCTACGCCTCTGATGGACCCCAAAATTTAATAGAATGCATTGTATCCGGGGTTCTATCAGTGTTCGAAATTTCAGCTCTCTAGCTCATGTGGAAGTGTATGAAAAAGCTCGCCGCAGATTTGAGGATATATATATATATATATATAGTCCACCCAAAGCAAGTTAATATAAGGGGTTATAAAAAAGACTTGAAAAATGTTGACCTTTTTTTTCGGTGTATGGGAGCCACGCCCAGTTTTTGTCCGATTTGGCTGATTCTCGAACTTGGTCTCAGTATTCACGAGAAAAACATGTACCCAAAGTTTCAAGTCGATATCTCCAAAACTGCGACCGCTATCGTGCGGACGGACAGGCTAAATTGACTCCGGGGGTGATGCTGATCCATGCCGGACACGCCCCCTTATGGGCGTTACAAACGTTGTGTCAAAGTTAGTATACCCTGCCGCAGCGAGTGTGGGGGTAAACAAATTTGAAAAATCATCACTATTTTGTTGTATGTTTGTTTGTCCGATTTAGCTGCACTATCAAAAATTAATTTTGTATAAAACCCCCCCCCCCCACGGGAAATTCCTGCGCACGGGCCTGAAATGTGTCAACATGCAAAGGAGCTATTTCACTTGCAAAAACTAGGGGGAAGCTGCAGGCCGCGAAACATAATTTTAACCCATTTTTTCATTTATTTTGCTAATAAAATCTCACGAATCCTTTTGTTTCAGTTCAAATGGTCAGAGTGAACCACTGAAAGAATAAACAACACATACAAATTATATACTAGGGTTTATGCTTCATTTTCGATTGTTTACAGATAATTGTAAATGGGTGCCAGTAGCTGGGCACCTTTTTTGGAGGGTAAATTTTGGAGACTTTTGCTATATCTACTGCCAAAATCGTAGTTTTCGGAACTTTTAAGTTCCATTGAAAATTCTTGTAATTTATTGAACTCAGCTTTTAAACCAACCAAAGATCTCCACAAAATTATGTTTCTAACGAAAGTTATAGCCTCAAAACCTTAGGGTGCCAGTAGGTGGGCACCCTCCCCTACTCTTTAAAAGAGAACGTCTGATAACCCTTCCCGCACACTACTGTATGGTATATTATGTAAGGTATAATAACTTTGACAGAACTGAAACGATTATAATATGTATAAAAGATCGTTTTCTTTTAATAAAAATAAAATTTTTTTTCTAAAAAAAATTTTTTTTTACAAATTTATTGAAAGACAAAAATTTTCTTTTTTTTTAGATTTTTTAAAAAGGTTTAAAAACAAATTGAAAATAATAATAATCACTGTGTTATAACCAGAAACTGGAACCGAAAGAAATATCGGTTATGGTTCCCTAATATTAAAATATTTCAGTTTCGGTTCCGGTTCCGGTTCTCAAATTTCAATAATATTGGTTTCGGTTCCGGTTCCTAGATTGTAAAAATATGGGTTTCAGTTCCGGTTTCGGTTCCATAAACTCAAAAAAATGTTGGAAAAAAGACACAAAAGTTAACTAAACTGGATTTTCCACTTTAATGAGCATAAACTTATTTCTTGTTTATCGTGTTACCTCCCAAAATCCCTCAAACCAAAATTTCAGCAAAATCGTTGAAGTCGTTTTCGAAATATTTTTCAACCAAAAATCAAGCAAGCAAAAATATTCCGGAAAAGTTTTTTTTTTTTTTGGCCGATCGTAGAGGTAGAGAGGTGCGTAGAGGTAGCGCATCGACATATTTCTTCATATTGTCACCATTTATGATCCGATTTTAAAGTAAAATATATCAAAATTTTTGTCTCGATTAATAAATTAATTAAAGTGGAGGTCCTCCGAGTTGCTGGGCATCGCCCTAAAACACTTAATTCGATTTTACTTTAAATTCTTTAATTTATGTTGTAGAAGTTGAGAAGTTGAAAAACCAAACATTTCAAAGTATAGATTAGGGTAAAATAGGGTGGTACTAACTGAGATCTGGTAGGTAAGTACTAGAAGGGTGTACTTAAGTTTTTGATTTCATTACAAGAATTTTCGTTGTCACGAAACGATCGTTTTGAGTGAATTTCAATGTGCAAAATGCTAAAAAGTAGAAAAATTTAAAATCAAGTTTTCCACAAGAAAAAAAAGGAAACTGTTAGTTTTTTTTTATGTAGTGCATACGTGTATTATTGAGCTCACAAAAATACAATACTTTAAGTTGTAAACATAAAATACAATAAATTATTAACAAAATAGAAGTGGCCGGAATTGGGTCCCACTAAAAAGTACAGTGGCCGGAACTTCGGTGTTTTAAAGTTTGTAACATTAATGTTTCTAAACAATAAATTTTACTCAATATGCATTTGTTTTCTTTTTTTATTTGATTGTTTTAACATTTATGTACATAAAAACCTAAATCCGTCATAGGCTTCAATTCTAATATACTTTTCTTAAGAAAAGGCAGTTTTGACTATGAAAACACTCAAATGGTGTTTTTAATTGATATTTTACATGAAAAAGTATTTCAAAGCTTCAAAATTTTAGTTCTTTATGATTTTCATGTAGTTTTGTAAATCGTAAATATAAAATTTAATAACTTTTAGACAAAATAAAAGTGATCGAACTTGGGTTGCACTAAAAAGTGAAAGTGAATTGCTCCGAAATCCGGCCAGTGGCCGGTACTTTCAATTCATAACTTCATCTATTTCTTGTCCATTATTTTTTATGGGTTTTAGCTAATTGATTCCAAAAATAATTTAGAAAAAGTGGGCGCAACAACAAGAAAACTCTCAATTGTGGCGGAGGGTGCAGCTGTGTCAGATTAGGCTTAAATGTACTTGAGAGCCCATTCGATTTTTGCCCTTCTTTTATTTTTGTATTATGTATTTTGACGTCCTAAAACCGAATCTGCAAACATATTTGGTCGGAAAAATCTACTTTCCGAGATATAAAGTTTAAAAGTTACGATTTCTCTCATATAAAGTGTTCAATTTTCCTGTATAATTGGTGACTTTTGGAAAGGTGTCTTCACTAATTTTGGGCACTATTATTTTTTGGTTCTTTTTTAAACATCACAACAATATCACAACTATTTTAATACAGTGACATGTTGTTGTTGTTGTAATATTTCAATGCTTATTGTAGCTTTGTTGTAATGTTTCAGTGCTTATTGCAGCTTTGTTGTTGTAATGTTTCCAATGACCTTTCCAATGATACCAATATGGATTCTGTTCACTGTACATGGAAAAGAATATGCAAAATACTTCTGTGAGTCACTGCATGAATTTTAAAAATCAAATAAATAAATCAAATGTTTAATAATGAATTATTTTTTATTTATTTAATTATTTTTAGTATTATAGTTTAAAAAAATAAATTATTTTGCAAATCAATAGCATTTTGTAACCTAATTTGTCTTTGAAAATCTAGTTGGCCAGAATTAGGAGCGCAGGTGGCCGGAATTCAGAACAACTGAAATCAATGTCCGGAATTAGGCGCATTTTTTTGTTTCGCTCGCAAAAGTTAAAATTTTTTATTTTTATTAGAAACCTCAAACATTTGGAAAAAACACTTATATTTAATAAAAGTTAATACCCGAGACTATGTGATAAAAATATTCGTTTCTGTTTTTGAATGTTTTAAATGGATATTCCAGAGCATTTAATTTGGCCTGGCGATCAGTGGCCAGAATTCGGTACACTTACGTTATTATACTTTAAAATTGGATCATAAATGGTGACAATATAAAGAAATTTGTCAATGCGCTGCTACCTCTTCGGCAAAAAAAAAAATTTCCGGAATCTCCTTCCAAATATGCTTCCAATTAGATGGTGTGCGGACAACTTTATTTATGCACCCCCGCAGTTAAATACATTTTATTTATTGGTCCTACGAGAGGGCGTCCTCTCAAAAATGATATTTATGGCTTTTTGCTCGTAGTTTTCTGATTCTAAAACACATTTTTAATTAAATAATTTTTGTTTTGTACTGGATCCTACCCTGATTTTCCAAACTTTGAGGCTTTACACACACCCCTAAAAATCAATATTTTTTCTGAAATTTGACAGTTTGATCCTCTTTCATAAAGGAACCAACTGCAGAGGTGCACTTGTTCAAAAAATTAGAACCACTCTAAGATATATGTTGGAGCCAGACCCATCAGCACTTTCGGGCCGACGCCGTTAAGTACCTACCGCATAATGCTTAGTTGAAATTTTACCTACTTTTTTGGGATGCAAAATAAAGACTATTTTACTAAAAGAAGTTTTGTGATATGAAAATTATGAAATTTTGCCATTTTTAGCCAGAACAGTTCAAAGCAGCATCAAACCTCATGTTTTCCCATGCATAAACAACCAAAAAGGTCTACCCAAATCGTTAACTATTTGTTTATGTGTTGATAAGCAGTATTCGTGTACGAATACATAGGAAATTCTTTGATATAAAATCATTTTAAAATCAAAAGTAAATGTTTTGTCCACAAAATTCACATAACAAAGAATGCTATGCGTTTCCATTTTTCAATTGCAAAAAATATATAACTGTAAAAAAACCGATCACACCAACATTTCAGCCACGGTTGCCAACGACGATATAAAATCAGCATCAAAACCCAGGGTTGCCAATGCATAAACAACTAAAAAGGTGAAGCTTACCGGTAACTTCAACAATGTTTTGTCATATGAAGGGGTAAGGGGTCCAGTCGCTGAAAATCAAGATGACAGTTCAACGGCATTCTGGTATTGTTTGTTGTGGTCTAATAACGAATTGTTATTACACTGAACCGGTTTTATTGGCTTAGAAATATTTTACGAATTTATGAATTTCGACTTTTTGCATCATTATACCCGTCACAGTAGTGTCCAATTACATTTTTAGTTTTGGAGATATCGACTTGAAACTTTGGGTACAAGTTTTTCTCGTAAATACTGAGATCAAGTTCGAGAATCAGCCAAATCGGATAAAAACTGGGCGTGGCTCCCATACACCGAAAAAAAGGTAAAAATTTTGTATTGCTGTATTCGATTGGAAATGTTTAGAAACGTATTTTTGACATGGTCCGAGGTTCCGAAGTCACATATATAAGGGTCTAAATGGGGTCTTGAGACCAATTTTTTTTTTTTGGTGGATTTGATTGGAAATTTTTAGAAATGGATTTTGGACATGGTCCGGGCTCCAAAACCACCTATAATTGTCTCAAAATAGGGTCTTGAGACCACATTTTTTTTATGTTCGAGGTACTTCTTCTTACTGTGTGGGGGTATTTCAGCTTCGGTATAGCCGAAGATAGTCCACTCTCTAGTTCATTTTTAATGAGCATGCCAAGAAATTACATTTAAAATTATATTTTAAAATGTTATTTTTTGACATATAAAATTTGGAACTAGAAAAAATTAAACGGTGTCAAATTCAGTTCCGGTTCCAAAATTTAAAAAAATTTAATAAAAAAAATTCAGTACAAATCCATTTTTAAAAAAAAATATTTTTACTAAACACAGTTTAATTTTTTTTTTATCTAACATATCTGTGGCGAAAAGCAATAATAGCTCTAGTTGAAAAACACAGTTTCGAGATATTCAACATTTTGTAAAAATTTTTGTATGTTTTAGAAAAGTTTTCATAACTTTTTTTCTAGTTTTTTTTTTTTAATTTATGTAAGACAAAAAAGTTTCGTGTTTTTAAGTTGAATACCGTAGAGGGTCTAACTCAATTCGACTTAAGTGATTATTTCTTTTCGCCACAGATATATATTTAGAAAATTTGTAATATCCCTGCAAGAAACAACTGACTCCAATTTTACTGGATCTATAGGGTATACAGCTATTTTATAGTTACAATGGGTGAATCAAGCACTTTTAAAGCTGTAGATTGGTTCCGAACCATACACAGTTAATGCAGAGGTAGTGTGTTTCAAACAAAACTCAGTGATGTGTGCTTGGCTTTGTTTCGTTTATCTTTGAGAGAAGATTGCAAAAACCGAGTAATATGTGAGTAAACCAGTTTTTCAAATCAGTTGTGATTTGCGAAGCGAATTAGAAGGTGGCTGCGTATAAAAATTAAATCAAAAAAAGTTAAATAAAGTAACAAAAAATATTTAAATAACTTTTTTATCTTGTCTCTTTATTTTTCTCGAATCGAATGAATGATTTTGTGTACAAGGGTTTCGTATCTATCGGAAAGTACTTATTTACAAGGTTGCTTAATTATAGGTACTTATTTGCAGTGTTGCTTAATTATAGGTACTTATTTCAATCTGATGCATGACGCTTGACTCTTGACGCTTAACACTTGCACAAGTTTACCTCTATTGAGAAACTTGTGCAAACGTTCAAGTTCCATACTAATTCGAACAACCTGGTTATGGTTGTACAAGCTGCATGATGGAAGTGACTCATTAGGTTCACAACTCGGCCAATCTGACATCAGATCGTCCCCGATCTCAGTTCCAAATTATTGATAATCATGCAACTTATACACCTCATTAATGATTTTAAATGTTACATATTAAATACTTAATTTTTTTGTAAACAAAATAACATGTGTATAATATCTATTCTATTTAAATTTTTTCGTTTTCAATAACATCATTAAGTTCGTCAAAAGTGTTACTATTTTTAGTTGACGGCAATAACCATTTTCTTATTTTATTAGATTCAATAACACCGTCGTACGGCAGCTGAGTCAATTGGCAGTCTTCAATGTCTCATATTACATACCTATCATTCCCCAAGGCTTTATATATGACGTATGGCCCTCTATATTTTGGTACAAATTTTTTGTTGGTTCCGATTATAGTATCAACATTACGTATAACGACAAAATCACCCACATTGTATTCTTTTGCTTCTTTGCTTTTTATAGAAAATATTTTAAATTATATTCCTGAGAACTTGAAATGGCTTCTGCGGCATTGGAGTGACTTTGCTGTAGATTGCGGCAGTTAGGTTCATTCTTATCGTATAAATATTCCGTAAACTCATCTATAAAATCACCTCGTTGTTCTACACCAAATAGCAATACACTAGGGGAATTTTTGTGGTGTTGTGGGAGGTATTGTTTATCGCATACTCTACTTGTAAAAGTTTATTTGTCCAATCAGAGGTCCAAAGTGATCAATGTGAATAGTGTCAAAAGGAAGTGGGTGTTTTGGTATATTGTATAAACTTCGTTCGTTTGAGCGAATCGGTGCTGCATGCATAATACATTTTAGGCAACCACGTATAAATATTTAAATTTTTTTCGCAAACTTGGAAACCAATGCATTATAATCTTGTCATAAGTTTTGTCAACCGATTGGTGTCCAATTTTTTCATGCACTAGTCTAATAACATTGTCTTCCATTTCATTTGGAACATATAATACTTTTCGTCCACTTTCTTTTACTTTAAAAATTAGTCCGTCAATCAAATCAAAGTCTTTAACGACTCCCTCTTCTAATCGACTGCGTATGTTTTTGATGTTCCCGTCTCTTTCTTGAGCTATTTGAATTTGAAAGTCCACGTCGTTAGCATCTGTGATTGCAGCAACCTGGCATCTGCCTAAAGCGTCTACGTGCCCCATGGAGGCACCACTACGGTGTGTATAACGTAATTATATTTTTCCAATTCCAAAGCCCATCTAGCTATTCGTCGGTTTACATTTTGTCTTTGTAAGGTCATCGTCAGTGAGTTACAATCCGAAATTATTTTAAAGGGAATGCCTTCCAAATATATATTAAATTTGTCCAGTGCATAGATTATAGACAAAGTTTCTAATTCAAGGCTGTAGTAGTTAGATTCGGCATCAGTTGTTGTCTTAGAAAAATATGCCACCGGATGTAGCTTGCCATCACCTTGTCTTTAAAGCAAAACGGCACCAAACCCATGGGAACTTGCATTACAATGCAATTCAGTTTCTTTGTCCGGATTATGAATTGCTAGTACGGGTGCTTCTGTAAGTTTTATTTTTAGTTCATTGAATGCTTCAACACAATGATCATCAAAATCAAATACTACGTCATTCTTTAGTAGGTTATGTAATGGTTTAGCAATTCGAGAAAACGAGTGCACAAACCGTCTGAAATATGAAAATAGTCCTATGCAAGATTGCAATTCCTTCCGATTAGTAGGTAAGGGGTATTTTTTTATAGCTGTTAAATGTGAATCACTCGGTGTGATACCAAAAGGAGAAACGGAGTATCCTAAATACTCAATTTTATCATAACAAAATCGGCACTTAGAAAGATTTAATTTTAGACCGCGTTGTGAAATGCGATGTAACACTGTTTGAAGTAACTCTTTGTGTTCGCAAAAATCGGCAGTAGCTACTATAATGTCGTCCATATATACCAATATTGTTTGTTTGTTTTTTAGATCCGCAAATATGCAGTTTATGAACCGCTGAAATACAGACGGCGCATTCTTTAAACCAAATGGCATTTTCAAATATTCATATTGCCCGTTTGATTCAGGAGACATACTGACTTGATGAAACCCACTTTTAAGGTCTAAAACAGTAAATAGCTTTTTACCCTCCAAATACTCAATACACGTATCAATAAGTGTCAACGGGTAATTATCCCGTTTTGTTATTTTATTAGGCCCTCTGTAGTCAATACATAGCCTTGTCTGTCCATTCTTTTTTTAACAAGCACTATAGCGGAAGCATATGGAGAATTGCTTGGTCGTATTATTCCGTCCGATTCTAAATTTTCTAAAATTTTTTGAACATTTTCTCGTTCTATAAACGAAAGTCGTCGTGGGGAACAATAAAAAGGAGTTGTTGTCGTTAAATTTATTTTCATTTCATATTGAAGAGGTTCAACTTGAATATCTATTGGTCTAATATAGGAATTTATTATTAAATCCTTAAGTTCGTATCGGCACGGTTTTAATAATTTAAAATCAATAACCAAGTTCTCATCTTCAGAATTAATTTCAATGTTAAAAATATTCGGCACGTCATATAACTCATCATGATCGAGTCTGCCTTTCATTGCCATTGACTCAATCACCGAATCAGTCGGTGTTATCTCATTACATTTTTGATTTTCTAATTTTTGTGTTCTTAAAAGACTATATTTACTCAAAGTGTTTTGTAAGGTACATTTAATTTCAGTAAATTTTCTTTTTTGTATTGTAATACAGTTTCAGTTAAACAAATATTAAATTTCTTCAAAAATTTTCGCCCCAAAAAAAGAGAAAAAATTTGCTTAAAACTTGCACTTCTTAAAGATTATACCTCAAAACTAATACTCATAAAATTTGTAGAATTAACATGGTTTGATGGATTTTCGGCAGGGCAGAATTCGTCAACAGCAGCAGCGGCAGCGTGTCCTCCAGTTACAGCCTTTAAAACTTTCTTCGGATTAGTACATTGTTGATGGTGATGGCCACCTTGCCAGCATCGAAAACACGAACCCTCATGGCGCAATGGGAATGGACACTGAGGTTTGATATGCCCCATCTGTGAGCAGTTGTAGCATCGTTGCGTTCGAAGGCCTAGTGTTAGCAGCTGCAGCAGATGTTGCGGTAAATTTAGCGGCAGACGTAGCGGCAGAGGTATAGCGTGTAGCGACTGTACCTGAAGATTGTTGGAGGTAGTTCCGTTGATACCGATTCACCAAAAGCTTCAGCTCATCAATCGTCCGGGCACTCATTAGGAGACTTACATTTGTGATGTTCTTGCCGATGCCTTCAATGATGAAGTCGATAATTTCCATCTCGTCAATATCGGCGCGCGTTGCCAACGATTGCATTGTCAGAATGTAGCAATGCAATGTCTCTTCGCTTTTGTTCCATCGTCGGTTTGGCATCATTCTGTACACGTCCTGGCGGTCAACAGCCCTGTTGAATTCCTTAAGTAGGGCCGTTTTAAGTTCTCTGAAGTTAAGTGCATATGTTGTTCTTAAGAAGATGCGTGCAGTTCCGCTAAGCGACCGTCGAAGCCCCAAGTATTTAAAGTTATCGCCACTGAACTTTGGGATGGCGTATTCTATGTCCGAAAATCCAGTCTCGCCGTGGTGGTAGCACCGTAGCGCATTCTAGTTTCGCGACTTGCTGTGTTAGCTCTAACAACTCCTTCCTTTTCCTCAGCCGTATTAGCGATCTATATCAGCGACGGCAGTCTCCAATATTTTCGCGTTCGAGCCAGATAATGTACCTTCGGCCGCTTCTTTAGAGGTAGGAACGCTAACGGCAGTGGCGGCAGATGTAGAGGCGTCAACTGAATTGGCAGCAGAACTAGCGGCAATTTTTTTTAATGCTACACTAACAGCAACAGCGGCAAAATTAGGGACGTCAACGGAAGTAGCGGCAGAAATGGGGACGTCAACGGAAGCAGCGGCAGAATTAGGGACGTCAACGGAAGCTGCGGCAGAAGTAGCACTTGCACAATTTTACATTTTTTCATATTTTTATTTTTAAAGATTTTTGTTTATCCTTTTTTTATTTTTTACATTTTTTCAAATCTTTTATTTTGTGACATGACAACGCCATGTTAAATTCGCCACTTCACCACATGTGAAAGAGATTTGGGTGGATAGACCAGTTTCTTGCAGGGATACTTTTATATGTATAAAGAAAGCTAAAAATAATACATATAATTTCACATGTGAGCCATTAACATCTTCAATAGATAGTCATGCTAAACAACCGAACATTAAACTCTCCACGAGTTGGAAGCTTGTGATGCAGCTCAGAACGGAATTTTGGAGGAGATGGTCCATGGAATATTTGAATACCTTACAGCACCGCTACAAATGGAAGGAAGAATCTCAAAATGTCAAGTTTTAATAAAAGAAGACAATCTGTCTCCATTAAAGTGGCCATTGGGACAAGTAATTAATGTAATTCGAGGTGCGGATGGTCATGCCAGAGTTGCCGACGTTCGTACAGCAAAAAACGTCTCACGAAGAACAATTCATAGACTGGCACCACTACCAGTCAATGAACATGAGACAACAATGCAGAAATATCAGCACAACCTCGGACTAATCCCGTCAGACTCAACGACAGTCGCCCACATCAGTCAGAAGAAATAGTACGCAAAAGGCGGAAAACGTCATCGTACAATTTGACTACCGGACTACTAGTGATCATGCTGGCATTGCCCATTATAATGGCAACAAATATTGAAATCATCGAATTAAAACCTGAACCTTGTATACATTTCGAAGGCATCGGTTCAGCATTAATATCTCGCACAGAATGGAAGTTGATTATCTACTACGAATTAGGCCCATATTGAAATGAACTATCAGCATTTTCCAATGGCACAGCGGCTCTACGACATTTGTGCCTAGAAATAAAAAAGTACTTGCACGAATGTGGTAACCTTAAGAATGTGAGAGATCAACTGAAGCTGGATAATAGTTTTCTAACAGCCTAGCGGGAAAAAAGGGGATCAATAGACTTGGTGGGAAACATAGCCATTCGTTATTTGGAATTCAAAATACGCTGATCAACTATCAGATGCGATCGACATGGTCAAGGAGAACGAAAGCTACCTTCAACTGTAACTGAAAAATCAAACGGCAGCAATTGATTCGACCATCAATATTATCAAAGGCGACCAATTGTCAATTCAAACCAAATTCAATCACCTTGACAACCAGATTACTGAAATCAGAAACAGAATCCATGGCGAAACTTCTCAACATACAATATTTGAAAGGTTTATCTCGCCATCACTCCAGCTCACAATAATGTCTTCAAATTTGCAATGAATACAAGCCTCAATATTGGACGTACTCGCTGACACTCATCATGGCAAGATTAGTCCTAGTGCGCTATCACCACAGCAATTGCAAGAAGAGTTGGTAAGAATCCGCAATCACCTACCACCACTTCTCCGACTACCAGCTGACTCTTTACAACTGTATCAGCTCATGACGATCCAAGGAGGAGTAACAGAAAACCATATAGTATTTCGGGTTACAATACCGCTATGCAACGAAGAGCGTTTCGAGTTATACAAAATGTTCCCGATACCTACAGTAGTGAACAATAGTATGGTTTCGGTCGAACCCTGTAACGAGATCATCGCAGTCAATACACACAGGGACCAATATTTTCCAATGACTGCCCAACTTCTTCAATCTTGTACGCTGATGAGTATGGATACGTACTTGTGTTACAAAATACAATCAAGATACAACAAAGGTGCCGAGATCTGCTCATACGAGATACATCTATTAAATAATGAGCCACGCGATAATTGTGATCTGCAAAAAATAATAACGAATGAAACATTGACTCAAATGGAAAATAAAAATCATTCGATGTATACGTTAAAGAATCCCACCAGGTTAAGTGCAGTCTGTTAACGGGATGTACAACAACTTATCCTCAAGGGCTCTGGTCTACTTAAGTTGCAACCAGAAAGTGGTATTAAACATAATAACATCCTAATCCAAGGACACCAGTCTCTCACTAGCAGTGCTCATTTTTCATACACAAGCATCGGCAATTTAAGCGACGTCACAAAGCCAAACCAATTGCAGCCAATCTTGGACGAAACAGATAGTTATCATTATGCCAATCAACTAAAAAATCTGAGCTACTTACAAACCGCACTTGCACATCAAATCAATCTTCCAATGCAAATCCAAAATTTCAAAACTCACCATTTCGCTGAGATGCCCACGGCACTCATCTTAGCTGCCGTGGGCATCGGAGTGCATATGGAGTGCAAGGAGTTTGGCTATACTCCACCGCATCGATGTCGGCAGCCCACCACAACCCAGGCCAAGAACAAATGTTACCCACACGAGACATCAGATGAGATCAGCGTTTGTTGAACAACTGTTCAACGCCGGGGAGAATGTATAATCCCAACATTGCATATTTCCGAAAATGCGCGCTTATGACAACAACACATTTAAAGTCACATAAAGTCACGGAGCATTGCACTAAGGCGATCACATTTCACGCCACTGAAATGTGTCGCTAAATGCTTATGCTGCAGTCTGTATTGTTGTTAGCATATGTGCACATTTTGTGGATATGTTAAAATCCATTTGTATGTACATATTAATAAGAAAAATCAATAAAAGGGCCGATTAACGGCAAATCCAATTCAATTGGACAACAACAACTCAACAAAGTTGAATTCATAATTTCAAAGGAAAGTATATCTAGGGCTTTCGATCCCGGGATCCCGGTCCCGGGATATTTTTTCCTGAATCCCGGGATTTCCAGGACTACATTTTAAACAAATTAGTCTATAAAAAAAGTTTAATACAAAAAAAAATACAACTTTTCATCGCTCATAAAATATAAAAAAAATCGTGTAAGCTGAAAAATAGTTTTTGACAACCACAACAAAATGAAAAAAAAGTTAGTTAGAAAACTCAAAACTTAAAAATTTGAAATTTATTTGAATTTTTATATTTAACGAGCTCATTTTTGTTAATAATGATTTTGAGTGAGCTCAAGTGCTCAAATTTATTTAAAAACAAGTGAGTTAGTTTCAGTCGGACTTATATATACCCTACACCTACTGGGCCATATTGTATCCGCCATCTTGAATTTTGAAAATGCGACATCAAATTCGAAATCAGCAACCCCGAAAACCCCCCTGTACAAAATTTCATACTGTTTTGATGAAATCTTAAAATTTCGGCCGCCATATTGGTTCCGCCATCTTGAATTTTTAAATTCCGACATCAAATTAGAAATCAGCGACCCCCAAAACCCCACTATACAAAATTTCATACTGTTTTGATGAATTCTTAAAATTTCGGTAAAAACACGATTTTCAATTATATGGGAGGTAGGCGTGGCAGTCGACAGATTCCGCCCATTTTCAATACCAACTCTAGGGCCTAAAAAGGATAAATCCAAAATTTGGGACACCCAGCTTTCTTCTAGCTCCTGCAATCGTGTTTACAAGAAAAGAGGACGGACAGACGGATAGACGGATAGGGCTAAATCAACTCAGGAGGTGACGCTGATCAAGAATACATACACTTTTCCATACCGGACACTTCTCCTTCTTGGTGTTACAAACATCAGACCAAAGTGAATATACCCATACCTCATGAGGTGTAGGGTATAAAAATTACGAATACAATTGTTTGTGTTTGAAATTTTTTCTTTAAGAAAAAAATAAATTTATATTTATTTCAGAAGAAAATTGGTATTTTCAGTCTTAACGAACGCACAAAAATGAATCTATATACACTCATGGTCAAAATAATAGGGCCAAGATATGTTTGCACTGTAATTGTTGACAGAACCACATTTTTGTATATTTTAAAGAAAACTCAAATTTTATTGCATTGTGTAAATTAAAAAATAAGGCAAACATAGCAGAAAAAACATAAAAAAATCAAATTTGCTGACTTGAGGCGAATTTGGTCATAATTCAGCTGGACAAAATAATAGGGCCATCGATCATTTTTTAATGAAAATATGAATTTTATTTATATTTTGATAAGTATTCACATTTACTACTTTGGCTTTGTTAATATTGTGTGTATCCTCCTTTATTCATTGATAGAGTCGCTGTTTTTTTCTTAGCTAAGCTAAGGACGTCATATCGAGTTTTGCCACGTTTCGCTTTTGTCGCTTCATTATTGACCACAGGGGCTATTGGATTAAGTCAGGGCCGTATGCTAGTCTAGAACCTTTATACCTTGATTAAAAACCATATTTTTGGTCCGTTTAAAAAAATTGCGCACTTTACAATATTAATTCATCAAAAAGGTAGGTAATTTTGAGACAGATGGATCCAAAAATTGTCCTATTCTTAAACTTTTTTCCTGCGTGTATACAATTTATTTTTAGATGCAAAAAGTTTCTTCCATCAAAAGCATACTACTTTGCAAAAGAAAGTTAAGTGATACAAATGTTTCCTGAATTTTGAAAATTTTTTAAAAAGTTGGATTTTTGGCTAAAAACGACCAATATGATTTGTATGAAATTTGCATACAAATTTACCAAAAATCAAACTTTTTAAAAAATTCTCAAATATCACTTAACTTTCTTTTGTAAACTCAGCAAATTTGATTTTTTATGTTTTTTCTGCTATGTTTGCCTTTTTTATACCCTACACCTCATGAGGCATGGGTTAGGGATGTCAATTTTCGAGACCTTTGCCAATCCCGGGATTTTCGGGATTGAAAGATGCAATCCCGGGATCCCGGGATTTGGATTTTTTTCAATTCAACCAAAATTCAGTAAAAAAATGTTATATTAAATAGAATTGAATTGCTTTTAATATACCCATACTATAATATTTTGGAAATTGCGCAAATAATCTAACAATATTCAAGGTTTTTATTGGATTTTTTTTAAATTGAATTTTCACACCTATGGAATATTAGAAAAATGTTTGAATAACTTTAAAATATGTAGAATAAAATACTAATTGGAATCGATTTGGTCTTTGGAATCTTGGGTTTCCGGTCAGAATAAGATCATTTTAAAAATGTGTCGTTTCAGCCACATTTCTCGAACAACTCTTGACCTGAACATTTTGTCGAACATTTTAATATACGGAATTGGAATTTGTATTTCATGTCCCGAACGATGTTTGATGTATTTTTTGATCCGATTTTTATTTAAACAAAATGGATTTTTTGCTTAAATTTGTTGACGTAATGAAAATATGCCTAAATTGCCTTCACGCATTGGTACAAGTTTCTGCAATGCGTATTGCATATTTTTATATGTATAACTCACATAGTTCATGTACGAGTATATCAATAAACCTTTCGCCAATTTTATTTAATTTTTTTCTTTAAAACAAAATAAATAATTTTTCTAAACCAATAAAATCAAATGAAACACATTAAATTTCCATTTATAAATATTTTCTAAACAGATAGAATTGATTAATTTTTTCCCAATATAAAAGGCATATTTTTGAAAAAATTGCTCATAAAACTTGTCCCGAAAATCTTGGTGTGATGTTTGTAACACCAAGACGTGTCCGGTATGGAAAAGTATATATATTCTTGATCAGCGTCACCTCCTGAGTTGATTTAGCCCTATCCGTCTGTCCCTCCTCTTTTCTTGGGCGGAATCGGTCGACTGCCACGCCTACCTCCCATATAAGTGAAAATCGTGTTTTTACCGAAATTTTCAGATTTCATCAAAACAGTATGAAATTTTGTATAGTGGGGTTTTCAGGGTCGCTGATTTCGAATTTGATGTCGGAATTTAAAAATTCAAGATGGCGGAAAAAACAGTATGAAATTTTGTATAGAAAGTTTTTGGAGTGGCCGATTTCAAATTTTTTTTTTTTTTTAGAATTTTTATACAAAAATTATAAGTGTTGCCTTGAAGGCTTTATAGAGGCTTGCTGACAACATATTATTTCAAAAATTCAAAAATCCAATCTGCACCTTATAGTTCTCAAGTTCATTGTATTTCTTGTATTGAAGTTATTCTGATTTCGACGAAAATCTAAAACGTGATAGCCAATGCAACGCATGAATTTAAACCTATAAGTCACAAGGTGTTTTTTGTACAGTCCATTTATCGGAAGTATTGCTTTAGCAAAATCCTTGTATAGTTGTAATGTGGAGGACAGGAAGATCAAAAACAATTTTTAAAGCCCTGTTTTGGGCTGACTGCAAACATTTCAATTCTTATGAGCATATACAATTGGAAGATATGTTAAATGACTATGTATCTATGCTTGGTATATTAACAGCTTCACTTTTTGACTTATCTCGCGCTTAAACTTATACAAAATACCAGTTGCCGATGCAATTTTGGATTTTAAATACTGTATGTGTATATCCCATGACAAGCTGCGATAAAAGTGGACTCCTAGAAATTTGATGTCACATTTTCAAAATTCAAGATGGCGGATCCAATATGGAAAAAATATGTTCGCTTTTTTCTGAATTGTATGTTTACTGCCGCTGCCGTATTATGAATACTTCTGTAATGGCAACACTAACACATCCTACATGCAACTCTGCTATTTTTCACTTTTCTAAAAACACTTTTCCTTGCGATCTCATTCTGAATAGACGTAAAAATATAAGTCGTGTATTTAAATTATTATTCAATAAAATTCATACTAAAAATACGAATCTCACAAAGCATATCTCTTCAATTGGTGACCCCGACGCAAATACAACATGACAGATTCAAGCCGAAGTCTTCGTCGATGCTACGTCCACGGTGCAAATTGCTCGCGTGGCCGTGAAGCCGCCGCCATTTTGGAAGCCCGATCCACGTCTTTGGTTTCAACAAGTGGAGGCGCAATTTCACCGGTCAGGCATTTCTACCGACGACACAAAATTTTATACGTTAGTGGCGGAAATTGATTCTTCGATATTGAGATGCGCAGCGGATATTATTCACAATCCTCCGGCGACCAAAAAGTATGACGCGCTTAAAGAACGCCTTCTCAAAGAATTCGGCGAATCGAAGGAAATTCGTTTGAAACGATTGCTTAGCGGAAATAATTTTGAAGGAAAAAAACCGACTACATTTTTGCGCGAGTTGCGTGATTTAGCGGATGGACATTTGGATGAAATTGCTCTTAAATCGCTTTGGTTACGACAGTTGCCAACAAATGTGCAACAGATTTTGGAAATGGTTGAGGGTAATTTGGACACTCTAGCTGAAAAGGCGGACAGCATAATTGCTATCACAGGCGGAACGCAAGTTTGTTTATTGAACGAAGACGCAAACGCAGTGACATCATTGCAAGTCGCTGTTCTGGATTTGACCAAAAGGCTAGATCGTTTGCAGTTTAGTGTCCCAACACAAAATGGAAGTGCATCTCGCCGCCGTAGTTATTCACCGCGCCCACGTGTTTCAAGATCTCCATCAATGGACGTATGTTGGTATCACCGCAAATTTGGTGCAAAGGCCACCAAATGTCGTAGTCCGTGCCAATTCCAATCTCCTTCGCAGGAAAACTAGTTGGCCCACGCTCTCCAGCGACTATTCAAGGAGTGGGGCCTAAACCATGTCGCCTATTCGTTAAAGACAAATCATCTGCTCTTTCCCTCCTCGTGGATACGGGAGCCGAAATTTCTGTTGTACCTCGCAGCAGTAACGATCACTATCGAACGTCTTCAGTTAAATTAACAGCAGCAAACGACACACAAATAAATACATACGGGAAAAAACAACTAACTCTCGATTTAGGCCTTCAAAAGCGTTTCGATTGGATATTTGTAATCGCAGATGTTACACACCCAATACTGGGTGCAGATTTTTTAAAACATTTCGATATCCTTGTTGATATGAAAAATAAAACTTTAATTGATAAGAAATCGAAAAAACGTAGCGTGTGCTAAATTTCATGCCAGCTACCAAAGAATATTACTACGCTTAAATCGATGGATATTTTTAATGATCTTCTCTCGCAGTACGCTGATCTTACCAAAGACTCAACACAACATGTGGAACCGTCAACGCAAGTATGCCACTTTATTGAAACGAAGGGAACTCCGATATCTCAAAAGGTGCGAAGGTTAGCGCCAGACAAGCTGGCCATTGCGAAAAAGGAGTTTGATTACCTCTTGGATAAAGGGATTTGTGTGCGATCAAAAAGTCAATGGAGTAGTCCGCTACATTTGGTAAGGAAATCTAACGGTTCTTGGCGCCCATGCGGGGACTATAGACGCCTCAACGCGAAAACTGTTCCCGACAGCTATCCGATTCGACATATTCAAGATTTCGCAAGTGGACTATCCGGAAAAACAATTTTTTCTGTAATTGACTGCAAGAAGGCATACCACCAGATTCCCGTACACCCAGCCGACCAACCCAAGACAGCCTTTCGGATTATTCGAGTTCAAATACATGACTTTCGGATTGCGCAACGCAGCACAAACCTTCCAGCGTTTTATCGACGAAGTTGTTAATGGACTTCCATTTGTTTTTCCATATTTGGATGACGCTTTGGTCGCATCATCGTCGGTGGAGGAGCATATCGATCATCTTCAACAATTATTTCAACGCTACCGCGAGAGAGGGTTGGTCGTAAATGTTGATAAGTGTCAGATGGGCCTTTCCGAGGTAGAGTTTCTGGGCCATTCAGTTTCAAACGAAGGCATCAAACCACGCCCAAGTAAAGTCGAAGCGCTCATCTCTTGGGTCAAGCCAAAACAAACGCACGAACTGCGGAGTTTTCTAGGGGCTGTTAATTTTTACCGTCGTTTTCTGCCGCATGCTGCTGAGGTTCAGCTGCCATTGCAAAACATAATGGGCCCTTGCAAAAAGCGGGACAAGTCCGTGCTACAATGGACTCCAGAAGCTGCCGAAGCCTTCGAAAAACTGAAGTATCAGCTGGCAAACGTGGCGATGTTGGCGTTTCCGCATAAGGACTTTGAAATTGCGCTCATGATTGACGCCTCCGACAAAGCTATGGGAGCGGCTTTGAATCAGCGGGTCCAAGGTTGTTGGCAGCCCTTGGGCTTCTTTTCGAGAAAGTTCAGCAAAGCACAGCAGCGTTATAGTACGTATGATCGCGAGTTGTTGGCAATTTACACTGCTATAAAATATTTTCGTTATTTCTTGGAAGGAAGCAATTTCACCGTTTATACAGACCATAAGCCGCTGGTGCATGCTTTCGAACAAAAGTGGGAGCGACTCTCTCCACGGCAGACCCGCCATCTCGATTTTATCAGCCAGTTTACGGTTAACATAAAACATATCAGTGGGGAAAACAATATGGTGGCTGACATGCTATCGCGAATGGAACGCGTGGACAGTGTATCGTTCGTTAATTGCACGGTACTTCGTGAAGAGCAAGAGAAGTGCTTTGAGCTGGAGAACTTGATGAAGTCTAATTCAACATCGCTAAGGCTAGGAAAGCACAAATTGCTAAATTCAAATTTTGAAATAGTTTGTGATAACTCTACTGGTAGGTTGCGACCGTACGTGCCAATATTTTTGCGAAAGGAAATTTTCGATTCCATGCACGGATTATCTCATCCCGGCGTCAAAGCGTCAACTAAGCTTATCGCAAGCAAATTCATTTGGCGTGGTATGAATTCGGACATTCGTAAAAGGAATGTCACGATTGTCAGCGTTGCAAGGTCTACCGTCATACGAAAAGCGAGCTGCAAACATTTGTGTTACCTGATAACCGATTCGAACACATTAACATAGACATCGT
The DNA here is from genome assembly GCA_951394025.1 of Heteromyza rotundicornis. Lineage (NCBI taxonomy): Eukaryota > Metazoa > Arthropoda > Insecta > Diptera > Heleomyzidae > Heteromyza > Heteromyza rotundicornis. The sequence goes on from OX596013.1 coordinate 8,096,370, forward strand.
TGGTCCACTGGCGTCATCAAATGGTTACGCGTACTGTCTTACTTGCATCGACAGATTTTCCCGATGGGTCGAGGTTATACCATTAACATGCATCACGGCTGTAGAGGTAGCCAAAGCGTTATTAAATGGATGGATTTGCAGGTTCGGTGTGCCAAAATTCATAACCACAGACCAAGGGCGCCAATTCGAAAGCGAGTTGTTCAAGGAAATGTCAAGAATACTGGGTATTAAACATTTGCGAACCACAGCATATCACCCCCAGGCGAACGGTTTAATTGAACGATGGCATCGGGTACTCAAAGGTGCTTTACGGTGTCATGGCGCAGGTGCCGACTGGACTGATCAGTTGCCGGTAGTACTGATGGGCTTAAGGTCAGCGGTAAAGGAAGACTTGGGGACATCAACGGCTGAATTGGTTTATGGACAGGCGCTGAAGTTACCAGGAGAATTTTTTAGTGAGGAAGCCACGGCATCGATTAGTGAGCATGCGTTTTTGCAGAAACTTCATGCGCATTTCGAAAAAATTCGGCCGATTGGAACTTCAACTCACGGGACAAAAATTGTATACGTTCCTAAAGATCTCCGATTCTGCACACATGTATTTCGCCGCGATGACACTGTGAAGGCACCCTTAAAAGCACCGTATGAAGGACCATTCCAAGTTTTGGAGCGACATCCGAAGACTTACACCATCCTAATCAAATCAAAACCGGTTGTTGTCAGCATCGACAGGCTGAAGCCGGCATATATGCGAAATGAAGAGATATCGTTCATTGACAAGACTGATAACAAGAAGCGCCGTGTTCGATTTTCTGATGAAGTTCCGCTTAATTAAAGAACCTTTTAAGAAGGGGGGTGGTGTAGTGGCAACACTAACACATCCTACATGCAACTCTGCTATTTTTCACTTTTCTAAAAACACTTTTCCTTGCGATCTCATTCTGAATAGACGTAAAAATATAAGTCGTGTATTTAAATTATTATTCAATAAAATTCATACTAAAAATACGAATCTCACAAAGCATATCTCTTCACTTCTATACAAAATAGTGTATTCTAGAATTTCGAAACAGCTACTGCTTCTGTCGACGCGATATTGTATTTTGGGCTTTAGTCTTGGCACTGACTGTAAAAGGCCAAACAAATAAATAAGCAATAAAAAAAATTGAAAAGTGATCAATATGATGAGAACGCCGCCACTTGATTCAATCTCACAAACCGGTTTGTCGGAAAACACAAACAATGCTGAAGCACCCGCGAAAGTGTCGCAGTTAAAAGCCTCTGCATTCTCTGAGAATGCATCGCAACTCACTCTTGTGTTTCCTGCCAACAATGCTATTCTAGCTGAAAACACAATTTTGAATTTTGCAGAGGCGCTCTTCGTAAGCTCTCTCGCATCACCATCTGTTCCTTGGCGAGAACAATGCGAAACCCCAACACCCTACACCCAGCAGAAAACAGAAATGGCAGCAGACGCAGTATCTAAATCGACTTTGGCAAGTACAAATTCTCTTAATACCCTTACGCCTCTTAATACCCTTACAGAGAATCAAAAGTCTGTTCATAAGCCCCAGTCAGCGAAAAAAGGCAATAAAATTAACTCTCTCGAGCAGACTACTGCAGGTTCGGCAGTGCAGACAGGCATGCACCGCTACCTGCGAAAACCAGACCCTACAATGCAAAAACGCCAAGCGACCCCTCCAGAAAATACCAATACGCCTAAGATTTTTAAATCCAAATCGAATATCCAGCCCGTAAATCTTGGCCAAAATAGATATTCTTTATTGTATGAAGAAGAAAATTCAGACCCTAAACCCAAAACGTCGAAGCCGCAGCCGATTTATCTCATAGAAATAAACTCGAATTCTCTTGTCAATCTGATAACACAGCTTGCCGGTGCCAACAGATTTCATGTGATGCCCATTCTCAAGGCCGCTATCCATGAAACTAAAATTCAAATTTATAATGAGGTAGATTTTCGAAAAGTTATTGATAATTTCGATAAGTGCAAAAGGAGCTATTACACATACCAGCTCAAAAGCAGCAAAGGCCTTATGGTTGTAATAAGAGGTATAGACTCTTTCATCGAATGCGATGAACTAAAAGCCGCATTAACAGAGCAAAAATTTCAGGTCAGATCTGTATCTAACATAAAAACAGAGATAAGTTACCCCAACCCCTCTTCCGCATTGAACTCGAATTTGACCCCAAGACTCTAAAAAAAAAAGGCGAACCCCATCCCATATATAATCTGTGGTATTTATTACACCGTAAAGTCAGTGTTGAGGAGCCACGTAAAAGCCGTGGTCCAATACAATGCCAAAATTGCCAGGAATTTGGCCACACAAAAAAATATTGGACACTTCCCAGTGTTTGTGTTATTTGTGGTGACTTGCACCAGACCCAATTATGCCCGAAATCTAGGAACGATGCAGCCGTTAGACATTGTAGTAACTGTGGTAAAAATCACACTGCAAATTATAGAGGATGTGTAGTCTATAAAACACTTAAAAATAAGGTTTCTTCCCAAACGAAGCCCTTCAGGGCAACAACTGCGACGATGTCAAACCCTACTCCAGCCAATATTTCCCAGATGAAATCATACCCACCACTCCAAGGGAATGGAGCTATGACTGCCCCACAACAACAACCATTTTCATATGCAAATGTACTCAAAGGCAATAACCAAGACCCACCAGTTATTCAACCCGCTCAACAGAACATTGGCCTCGAACAAACACTCCAGATGTTTATGCAAAACATGTCGCAGTTTATGAACGGTATGCAAACTATGATGCAAGAGATGTTACGCAATCAAAACATGCTAATCCAGACCCTTATAAATAATAAACCATGAATGCGATAAAAATATCCTTCTGGAACGCGAATGGCTTATGCCAACATAAATTGGAACTTATACAATTCCTCAATTCATACTGTATAGATGTAATGCTAATTTCAGAGACCCATTCGACTCAAAAACACATTTTTAATATACCCGGATACAAGTTGTACGACACTAAACACCCAGGTGGTAAAGCTCGAGGCGGATCAGCGATTCTAATTAAAGACAGAATCAAACACTATGTTTTACATGAATTTTGCACCGAGTATTTGCAAGCCACCAGCATATGCCTTGATGAATACATAAAAGGACTAACAATATCGGCAATTTACTGTCCACCCAGCTCCAAAATAACTGAACAGCAGTTTCAGACAAAAATTTCTCGTAGCTGGAGATTTTAATGCCAAACACACTTATTGGGTCTCTCGTCTGATTTCGCCCAAAGGAAGATTACTATGGAATACTACCAGCAGACTCGGCCTTGATGTGGTTTCGTCTGGCACGCCAACATACTGGCCATCAGACAGACGCAAAATTCCAGACGTTATTGATTTTGCAGTAATCAAGACTAGAGACCGACCGAAATCGCTTTTTTTAATTTCGGCCGAAACCGAAATGGGCGAAATTGTTTATTTTTTTTCGGCCGAAACCGAAATGGCCGAATTTTCATTTTTTTAATTTCGGCCGAAACCGAAGCCGAAACCGAAAAAATAAAAGAAACAATTGTGAGTTTCAATGTAATAAAGTGGTACATAATTAAGCTTATCAGTAGGCTGAAATCGATGGCGCATATTCATAGTCAAATTTAGTAGCTGCTAAACTTTAGAACCAGCTTAGTAGCTGCCAGTTCAGTGTATTATCTGTCAACTTAGTAGATTACTAAAGTTAAGTTGGAGCTTAATTTGACTATGAATATGGGCCGATCATTTTATGTTCAGATCATGAATTAGATGAATTTAGAAGCAAACTATCAAATGCGTGGAAATCAAGAGTAGTAGAAATTACTTTCAGGGTAGTAGATTTCAAGAGAGGGGAATAGATATGGGCTTATGCGTAGAGTACTAGAAATTCTACGAGAGTAGTAGAAATTTCTGTCGGGGAAGCAGATTTGTAGAAAGAATAGTACTTTTGCATTGTATGAAAATCACATAATATTTTAAGGAGTAGATTTCTTACCATAGTAGTAGAAAATATCTTGAGGAAAGTAGAAAAATCTGCTACCGAAGTAGGGGAGTAGAAATTTATAAATCATCGCGAGAGTAGTAGATCTACTCCGATAGGACATACCGCTTTTATCCACTTGGTTGTTCCTTATGTATTTTGATACGCTAAATCCGAAAATATTTAATTAAATTTTTACAGCACGCACAATTTTCCTGCAAACGCCACAAAAATTACATTTTTTGTGCTGTATAAATTTCAGTATTATTATTTTCGTATCCAGCGTGCAATACATAAGAATTTGTCTATCAAGTATATTTAACACACCAAAAGTTCAGTTTTGTCGATCAGTGTAATCTTTGTTATTTATTTGTTACATTTTTCTATGAAACCGAAATTTTCGGCGGAAATATAGAAATTTCGGCCGAAAACGAAATTTGCCCGAAAGCGATATTTTATTTTTCGGCCGAATCCGAAACACGGCCGAAACAGCTTTTTTTGGCCGAAAAGCCGAAAAACCGAATTTCGGTCGGTCTCTAATCAAGACCCTTAAACGAACTCAACTAACCATTGAGTCTTCAGTGGAACTCTCGTCTGATCACACACCCACTATTATTACAGTAAAATATGCGCCAAATTCAGAAGTCAACCCACCCGACAAACTCACCAGTATGTATACGAATTGGCTTAAATTCAGAAAATATATAAGTTCACACATTACCCTGCATGTGTCACTGAAAACTGAGGAGCAACTGAATGCGGCAGTGCGTAACTTTAGCCTTCTACTTACAAACGCAGCACTGGCAGCTACCCCAAAAATAAATAACACTACCCAAAAAAAGGAATTTGTGCCACAAAATAAAGCTGCGCTCTTAACAGAAAAGATATCAATAAGGCGTGATTGGCAAAATCAGATCACCCTATCTGAAAAAAAACTGACCTTCATTACACGAAAACTCCAAAATGAACTGAAGGCGAAAAACGAGAATGATCTGCATCAATTCATGGAAAAGCTTACACCGACGAGCTCAACAAATTACTCTCTTTGGCGTGCCACAAAAAATTTAAAACGACCTATTATTGCAGAATCGCCAATTCGTTTACCCAACGGAGACTGGGCGAGAAGTGATGCCGAAAAAGGTACTGCTTTTGCAAGTCACCTAAAAAATGTATTTACTCCAAACCCCCCAAATGCAAATTACCAGTCAGATGACTGGAAACTTTCTCAAGTTACAATGATTCCCAAACCTGGGAAAAATCCCAACAATGTGACCTCATACCGCCCCATAAGTTTGCTCTCTGTGTTATCGAATTTCTGCGAAAAACTACTACTAAAATTGATTTCACCCGAAATTACAGAAAAACAAGTGATTCCCGATCACCAGTTTGGCTTCCGCGAAAAGCATGGCACTATCGAACAAGTGCACCGTATCGTAGACTCAATAAAAATCACTTTTGAAAAGAAACAGTACTGCTCCGCTGTTTTCCTCGATATCACCCAGACCTTCGATAAAGTCTGGCACGAAGGACTTTTTTACAAATTACAGCATATTCTCCCTAATATGCTTTGCCAGGCATAGGGGGTCGTGGGGAGACTCAAACTTTTTTTAAACATGGCATAACTTCCAATTCCTTCAAGCTACAATGTTGGTAGGTGACAAAATGAAATTTTTTACCCTTTGGAAAGGGGGGTGTGGGGGCAAAAATTTAAAGACCTAACTTTCGTATTTTGTAAGTTACAAGGCTGAAATTTTTTACTTAGGTTCGCATTCGGGAAAAAGAGTAAAAAAGGAGAAAAAAGGGGGAAAAAGGGGTGAGAAAAAAAATTTAAAAAAAAAAAAAAAGAGGAAAATAAAAACAGAGTAAAAAGCAAGTTTTTTAAAATATAACCCTTTAACCGACTAAAAAGCAGAAAATAAATGTTTTTAAATTAATTTCGGCAATTTCGATTTAAAATTAAGGATTTTTGGCGACTATAAAACCTGCAATGATATTCGGAGGAAAGTACCCAAAAACCTTTTATTTTAAATCGAAATTGCTGAAATTAATTTAAAGAAAATTTATTTTCTGCTTTTTAGTCGGTTAAAGGGTTATATTTTAAAAAACTTGTTTTTTACTCTGTTTTTATTTATGTTAGACACAGATCTAACCTGCAATTTTTGCTCTGTTAATGCGGCTTTTAGTTCATCGCATTCAATAAAAGAGTCTATTCCTCTTATTTCAACCATAACACCTTGGCTGCTTTTGAGTTGATATGTGTAATAGCTCCTTTTGCACTTATCGAAATTATCAATAACTTTTCGAAAATCTACCTCATTATAAATTTGAATTTTAGTTTCATGGATAGCACCTTTGAGAATGGGCATCACATGAAATCTGTTGGCACCAGCAAGCTGTGTTATCAGATTGACAAGAGAATTTGAGTTTTTTTCGCTGAGGTAAATTGGCGGCGGCTTCGAAGTGTTGGGTTTAGGGTCTGAATTTTATTTTTCATACAGTAAAGAATATATATTTTGGATTTACGGGCTGGATATTCGATTTGGATTTAAAAAATCTTAGGCGTGTTGGTATTTTCTGGAGGGGTCGCTTGACGTTTTTGCATTGTAGGGTCTGTCTTTTGCAGGTTCTCGGAATGAAGGGTTTATTAAAGAATGTAAAAAGCTAATTTCTAATGGCTGCGTTGTGATAAAGTTTCAAATAACTTTTTTTTTTCAATATTTTATTTTTTTATTTTCATAGTTTTATTGTTAACTAGCTTATACCCACAGCTTCGCTCGCAATAATTTTGTATTTTTATGTAAATGTATAAATGTTATATGTATTAAGCAACTGAAATAAAAATTGATTTTTCTAGTCATCCCTCTGACCATTCACTACTCAACACCAAATCTAAAATATCACCGGTATCCCTCGAACGGGATCCGAGTTAAAGTTCTATAAAAATTTGGGGGCGTGGCAATTGGCAATTGATCTCACATTTTCACAATCACCCCTCTGCCCATTCACCACCCAGCACCAAATATAAAATTTCAGCGAAATCCCGAGTTCACCACCAATACCAAATCCAATTTCAGCGATATCCCTTAAATAGAACCCGAGTTACAGAGCTTGAACAATTTTAAGTCGTGGAAGTGGGCGGACCGCAAATTTTCGGAATCAACATATTACCCATTCATTACCCGAAACCACATATAAAATTTCAGCGAAATAGGATCAACACTGCATGAATTATAGCATTTTAGAATAATATTTGCCACGCCCACCTCAAACGCCCAAAGTTAATGATGAGGTCAATGAAATTCATTTTTCGTACACAAAATTCACTTGAAGTTTTTTTTTTCTAAGTGAAAATTCATCTTTTTTCATTTATTTATTTCATATATTTTAAAATATAGGAAAATATTTTTTTTAAATATTCAATAAATTTTTTTCATATTCTTACTTTAAGACTGAAAAAATAAACAGTTCCTAATATTTTTTGGAAATATCGTTTTAATTTTTTACAGTAAGTATTTAAGGTACTTTATGTTCCCAAAACTAGAGAGTGAACTATATTCGGCTATGTCGAAGCTGAAATACCCCCACAAATTTGGTCTCAGAACATTATTTTGACCCATTTATATAAGGTTTTGGAATTTCTGAAATACATTTTGTAAAAAAAGTTGGCCTACAGACCCCAATTTTGAAGCGTTTTATATGGTTTTGGAAAAGACTTGTAAAATTTTCACTTTTTTTTCGTAGTTTTATATGGTTGCTCTTTTTGTCCGATTTAGCTGATTCTCGAACTTGATCTCAGTACGGAAAAAAAACGTAAACCCAAAATTTCACGCCAATGTCTCAAAAAAAAAACATTCCAACCGATATCGTGACAGACAGACGGGGATACGGCTAAATCGGTTTTCGATGCTGATAATAAATATATATACTTAACCATACCGGATACGCGTCCTTATGGACATTTCAAACGTTGTGACAAAGGTAATATACCCTGTGTGGGGTATAAAAACTAAACATTTAAGCAGAAATTTGTTTGAAAACAAATTGGGGGTAAAAAAACACCCTCATACATACATACATATTTTGGCACTACAACCCTCGAGGGGTTCGGGCCGAGCTTCTTAAAGAAATTATCATGGGCAAGTGTATATGATAATTGTGGACCTACAAGCTAATGCCGGTTCCGCACGGCGGACTCCCAAAGAAGAAGCTTTTTCATGGCAAGTTACTCTCGCAAGATTGCCAGTACTTGGCGAGAGAGTGGCGGTCTGCACAGATAAACAGAAAACAAATTTCTGCCTTCCCCCAAGTGTAAGTCAAACCCGATACCCTCCGATCGTGAAGCAGGTAGCCTCCCCCCATAAAATTTTTAGCAGTTTCGATGCAAGGAATCACAGAGTTACTGCTTTACATTTTTGGGCGAGTCAGCCAGTGTGTAAGTACAGATATATTATTTACTAGCTGGGTCCGACCCGCTTTGCTGGACATAAAAAACTTTTATAGTTGCATTATCCCATAAGCAAATTTTTTCCCTGAAACCGAAAGATAAACCTTTTACCGAAGTTGAAACCCGCAAATATGGTAACACTGTTTGGATGGGTAGGTGGCAGCGCCACCTTTGGAAAACAATTCGCAGATGAGCAACCGCAAACAAGTTAATTGTTAATAGCAAATACCATATTTGCTATAAAAAAAAGTTTCTGCAAAAATGTGAGAGAAATACGTATTTTCTAACTTGTGGGCGGTAAAAGTGGGCGTGTCAAAATCTATCCCACCTCACGATTCACACACATATAAGTTTTGGTGAAAATCGGTGCAGCAGTTTTAGCGTCCACTAGCGACAAACATACACGTCTCGCAAAATCGCTTTTTTTAATTTCGGCCGAAACCGAAATGGCCGAAATTATTTACTTTTTTTTTCGGCCGAAACCGAAATGGCCGAATTTTTATTTTTTTAATTTCGGCCGAAACCGAAGCCGAAACCGAAAAAATACAAGAAAAAATTGTGAATTCAAATTTAATAAAGTTGTACATAATTAAGCTGAAATCAATAATTTTAAGTTCAGATCATGAATTAGATGAATTTAGATGCAAACTATCAAATGAGTGGAAATCAATTGAAGGGGCAGGGTTCTCACTTTTTGCTACGGCGAGAGTTGTAGATATTCGATTTTAGGGGAGTAGATTTCAAGAAATGGAGTAGAATTAATTTTTTACGTAGAGTAGTAGAAATTCTACGGGAGTAGTAGAAATTACTGTCAAAGTAGCAGATTTCAAGAGAGAGGAGTAGATTAGGGTATCTGCGTAGAGTAGCATGGTAGCAGATTTGTAGAAAGAGTAGTAGTTTTGCATTGTATGAAACTCACATAATATTTTGAGGAGAAGATTTCTTACAATAGTAGTAGAGGAGTAGAAATTTAAAAATCATCGCGAGAGTAGTAGATCTGCTCCGATAGGAGAAGAGTGAGAACGCTGTGAACATACAAATTCTTTCAAGAAAATAAGTTTCAAAGTTATTTTTTTTTCTTTTTTCAATACAAATTGGGGACTTGTCTTCTTTGTCGCTTTTGATTCTTCGAAACTATGATCAATACTTAAATCCACTTGGTTGTCCCTTATGTATTTTGCCACGCCTAATCTCAAAATAATAATGAAAATTGCACAAAAATTTAATTTTTGGTGCATGGTGTAATGCATAAGAATTTGTCTATCAAGTATATTTATCACACAAAATGTTCAGTTTTGTCTTTGTTTGTAATCTTTGTTATTTATTTGTTACATTTTTCGTATCAAACCGAAATTTTCGGCGGAAATATCGAAATTTCGGCCGAAAACGAAATTTGGCCGAAAACGATATTTTTTTTTTCGGCCGAATCCGAAAAACGGCCGAAACCGCTTTTTTGGGCCGAAAAGCCGAAATACCGAAACCGAATTTCGTTTGGTCTCTAATATAGATGTTATATGGAAAGTGGGTGTCTTGCGATTACGCCCATTATTTCACAATCAAATTTTTTGTTTTAGGCTTCTTTATTTTTTGTGCTTATTGATGTTGACAATGAAATGCATTTTGGTTCGCTGATTTCAAAAAAGTAATCGGTTTTTCGGTAACCCTTATATTTTCTGAATAAATCCTGATTTGTGTTGGTTAAAAAACTAGTTGCTATGGCCAAAAAGTGAAGTAAAATGAAGAGAACAGTCAAGTGTTCGTTCAAAGAGATAGGTCGGTGTTAAGAGAACTGTTCATCCATGAAGATGGTTCTGTGCTAAAACCACTTCCGCATGAAACGGCCACATCTTTGGCGGTGAAATTGGTATTATGGAGTGACTTCTCAATGGGCAACTAGCTACAATAAGTGACGAGGGTGCTGTTTCCATGAATATTAGCTTCGAACGCGTGGATTTCGACGATTCTGAGTATGTATTATGTAGAATTAGATAAAATCTCAGAGAGTATGTATTATAACATACTAGCTGGGCCCGGTCCGCTACGCTGGGCCTAAATAATTTTTTGTTGTTGCATTGTCTGCAATGTAATGTATGAATGGATGAAAGTAATTTTTAAATATATATGTTTAATTGGTGTTTATACGTGGAGTTAATTTTGTACAATTTTATAGAGAGGAAAATTGATGTAGGTATTGAAATAGGTTTTGATGAATGAATGAATGATTCGTATTGTATGTATGTATGTAGCGCAGTAAAGTATGTTTGGAAGATTATTGAAATTAAATTAAATGACATTTGGTATAAGTATTTGAAGCACATGCCGTTAAATCGGCCGGTACAAACGACTGGATTACGATCTTTGAGCTTTGGTACGTAGCCGAATGCTCGCACAAAATGGCCCGGCAGTGTAAACACTTGAAAACGAACAAATCTGTAGATTCCGATGCTGGTGCGGGAGGGAATATTCAGTCAGTGTAAACGGTTGCACGAACGGAATTTCGTTTACGATTGGAGTTCGCGACAAATGTTGTGTTCGCTCCTACGGTCTAAGTGCACCTCCAAATTAAGTAAAAATAAGTACATTTATCCCTTTTAGACAAAATTAAACCAAAAATTCCCTAAAGTTGGCTGCACTGGTTGACCGTCTGTGAGGAGTGTTGCCACATTGAGAGATGTTCTGTTGTGTTTTTGTAAATTTTTCTTGTGGGAAGAAAGTGATTTCTATAACTTGTTGGGACAATTTTGCAGTGCGTATTTGCCGAAAAGGCCAATTGCAGTGTGTGCATTTAAGTCAAGTTTAATTTAATTTTCATTCGAAATGGACGTCTTCTCGTAATATAAACACGCGAAATTCCGCAGCCGGTACGGAACTTGAACAAAAATGTTGCTTGAATATGCGATACTGCGTTTTTTAAAAGAAAATTTATAAATGATACACATTTTTAGTTGTAGCTTTGAAATTTTTCACCGCAAACAAATTTTTGTATTCCAATATCTTTGCTGTAATGAAGTACTGTGTGTAGGGTTACTGTGAAAGTGGGCGAATTTCGCAGTGCGCATTTAAGGTCGCCACACATGAATGCAAAATTTCGTTGGTGTCGTGGTACTTTTTCTTGAAAATACGATAGTGCGCTATAGAATGATATGCACTTGTTTTTGTTTTTGTGAAATTTTTCAGCACGAAAAAATTTGTCCGAGCCGAATATCGCCTTGCAATTTTTGAGCAATTTTTGGGGAAATTTCGCGGCATTGTGTGGGGAGCTTTAAGTTGGGTATAATTTAATTTCCATTCACAATAGACATTTTTCCGTAGTTATTTGGAATGTAAATGGCAAATGCATTTAAGTGGAAATGAAGTACTGTGAAAGTGGGCGTAAAATGTGCACTGGGAGATTGGGGCAAATTATGAAATTGCGAATATGTAATACTCAAGGAGAAGCCGTGTTATTTTGGCATTGCCTTAGGTTTTTTCCATTGTTGAAAAGTTACATGCAATCAAATGGAAATAACCTTAATTATTACTCCCTGCTGCATTTAATGTTGAAAATACACGAAGTTGTTGAAATTTGTGATCGGTACATCGACGTGAAATACTTTAGCAAATCGATTTCATACTTTGAAAGAAACCGAAAGGTAAAAAAGCCCGCAGATATGGTAACACTGCTTGGGTGGGGAAAAATTAAGTCCTAGGTGGCAACCAAGTTGATTGTTGATCATAGGTTATTTGCTTTTAAAGATTCACAAATGTGAGAGAAATTCGTATTTTCTAACTTGTGGGCGGTAAAAGTGGGCGTGTCAAAACCTATCCTATGTCACGACTCACGACCACTAGAACACATATAAAAATTTTGGTGAGAATCGGTGCTGTAGTTTTCGCGTCCACTCGAGACAAACATACACGTCTCTTTTATATATATAGATTGGTATCTTTGCCTGAGTCAAAAACATCGAAGGAAACTAATATGCGAAACAAAAATTTTTCAAAAGAATAAAAAACTAGAGAGTGGACTATCTTCGGCTATACCGAAGCTGAAATACCCCCACACTGTAGGAAGAAGTACCTCGAATATAAAAAAATGTGGTCTCAAGACCCTATTTTGACCCAATTATAGGTGGTTTTGGAACCCGAAACATGTCCAAAATCCATTTCTAAAAATTTCCAATCAAATCCACCAAAAAAAAAATTTTGGTCTCAAGCCCCCTTTCAGACCCTTATATATGTGGCTTCTGAACCTCGGACCATGTCAAAAATACGTTTCTAAACATTTCCAATCAAATACAACAATAAAAAAGACTTGAACAATTTTTACCTTTTTTTTCGGTGTATGGGAGCCACGCCCAGTTTTTGTCCGATTTGGCTGATTCTCGAACTTGATCTCAGTATTCACGAGAAAAACATGTACCCAAAGTTTCAAGTCGATATCTCCAAAACTGCGACCTCTATCGTGCGGACGGACAGACGGACAGACGGTCAGACGGACAGACGGACAGACGGACAGACAGACGGACATCGCTAAATCGACTCAGGAGGTGATGCTGATCAAGAATATATATACTTTTCCATACCGGACACGCCTCCTTATGGGCGTTACAAACGTTGTGACAAAGTGAGTATACCCTGCCACAGTGTGTGTGGGGGTATAATCATCGCAAAGGAAGTCAAGGAGATAGAAGAATGCAAACGAATGTGCATCAGTACAAGGATAACCGTACAACGACAAGCTAAACAAATTACTCACTTTGGCGTGCCACAAAATATTTTAATCGACCCATTATTGCAGAATCTCCAATTCGTTTTGCCAGCGGTGACTGGGCAAGAAGTGATGCCGAAAAGGTATGGCTTTTGCAAATCATCTACAGAAGGTATTCACTCCAAACTCCCCAGGAGTTTTGGCTACCCTTTTTTTTTTTTTTAATAGTAATTTTATTCAATTGAATCACAATGATTTTTAAAAAATTCAGAAATTCAGCTTATTTTTATAATATTCAGATTAAAACTATTTGCCCTATATCCATTGATTTAGGCAATGTAGAGATATATATCTAAGTATATATATATATGTATAAAAAAAAGAAACTGAAACTTTCCCGACACAACGAATACCGAACACAAACGGAACCCTTTCCAAAATTGACACAAAACGACAAATAACCAAAAGAAATTATTTGTAAACCAAACATTATATTTTTTTAAGCGCAATTGATTTGCGGGACCAGACCGACCTGTCTGAAATCCCTCGCACGATTCTTTGCAGAATCAATTTACCAGCTGAACTTCGATAAAATCGATGTCCAGCAACCACTTGGCTCAGATGCGGGACGACACAGACAAAAAAGGAATAAGGAAGAGGGGGAAACGACCAAACAAATTCCAAGCAAACAACTTTAAATTCCCAGGACGGAAACACTTCACCAAAAAAAATCAAATTACGACTGAACACAACCTGACCAACTCTATTAAATTTCTCAAATTCAATAAACTAAATGGCCGACTGCCACAAATGCAATAAAGCAAAAAATCACTAGCTCTCAAAACTAATCCAGCGCGGAAAATACTCCCTTTTGACCAATTGTCCTCCAGCCACAATCCAACGATGGCGGCAACCGCTTCCACTTCACCACTCAAAAAAATACAATTAAAAAAAGAAAGAAAATATTAAAAGTTTTCCAAACAAATTATTCAAAAATCAATTAATCCAAAAACTTTTGCACTTCGCAATTCTTCGCTCCAATCTAAGATCGCTCAGCGGGGCCCTGACTGCAACCACTTCCGGCTCGGCCGAAACGTATGCCAAGTCTGGCTCCAGTAAGTCCTTGGACCGGCTGCAGGGCAGCGGCACGAATGCTTCCACATTCGCCCGCACAGCCTGTAGCCTCCGACACAAGGAAACCAGTTCCGAAAGACTCTCAGGCTCAGCCAAGCTCAGCTGAGTCTGATAAAACGGACAAAAAATTAGGACTCGGACAGACGACGAAACAGCGCCCTCATCACCGCTACATAGATCCCTATAGACTCAGTCCCACCCTGAGTTCTTCGCCTAATCTCATCTAACAAGAGGTCATCGTAGTTATGGGGCAGAAACTCTAACTTCAGGTCAACGACCAATTCTCGCCAGCTGGAAACATACCTTCGGGCATCACGGAACAAAATCAAAGCCTATCCCAAAATAAATTTACCGCCCTTCTTAACAACTGGTCCTCACTGACCCCACGAGCGCCACAAAGCTCGTCTACTCGCTCCAGGAAGGCATTTAGAGATATATCTTTTCTCTGACCGGTAAACTTTAAATCCCACTTCAACCCTAACATTCCCTCAAACAACAAAGCCTAAAACTGATCATTTAAAAAAATCAAAAAAAAAATTCAAACAAAAAAATGCATAAACTTAAAGGGGACAGCTCCGCCACAAAACAAAATTTAAAAGAACAAACTCAAAATATAAAAAAAAAATATTTCCAAAAAAATGAAATAATAAAATAAATTAAAAAAATTAATTACGGTGGTGCGACACTTAAAACTTTAAACAAAATAAAAATATTAAAAAAAAATTTTTTTTAAATTCTATATATAAAAAAAAAAAATTTTACACTGTAGTGTGCACCAAAAAAAGGTTCGGTGAGTCCGAACAAAGAAACAAATATTTCGCCGGCGCTACTCCACCGCCACTCCAACCGATTAATAAAAATACTGCAAAATAAAAACCAATAAATAAATTAATAAATTATTAAAAACTTTAGTTAAAATAGCCCCACGTTGGGCGCCAGCTTATCGCGCTATTTTTATCTGAACTTTTATTTAAAACTCTAAAATCAAAAATCCCCACGCGATAATTAAATTCCCTATTTGCTCGAATAGTACAGTCGCGAAGCGTGCGATTAGAGCCAACCCTCGCGGTATGGTATCCCCGGCCCGGTAAATTTCTAGCTAGAATGTTTGGGTGAAACATGAGCTTCTGCTTGTACTTCGAGGTAAGTTTCGGAATTTCATCTTTTACTGCAGGTATATTCAGGTCTCTGTGGATGTTAGTATTTTTTTATATACCAAGGGGCTCTGGCAATTTGTCTCAGGATTTTAGATTGGACTCTCTGGAGTTTTTCCACGTTCGAGGGAGAGGCAGTGCCCCAGAGTTCAATTCCATATGTCCATATGGGTTTTATTATACTTTTGTATATTTGGACTTTGTATGTGAGATTTAGCTTTGATGCCCTTGAGATTAGCCAATTTAGTTCCAATTGCTTTAATTTGATCTGAGTGATTTTGGATTCAATATGTTTATGCCATGTGAGTCGGCGATCGAGATGCATTCCAAGATACTTGGTTTCGGAACTTTCAGGGACGACTAGGCCGTTTATCTTCAGAGCAGGACACGTGCCCCTTCTTCGAGTGAAGGTTAAGTGACAGCTTTTGGATTCATTGACCTTGATTTTCCATTGATGTAGCCAATTACTTAGAGTGTCCAAGTGTTTTTGCACGTATAAAGATGCCATGTCTGGGTTTGAGTGAGAGCACATGATAGCAGTGTCATCAGCAAAAGTATGAGAGTTCTATCACTTTTGGGCATATCTGCAGTATAGAGAATATATAGCAGGGGCGCGAGGACAAAGCCTTGTGGTACTCCGGCCAGTATTTCGTATTTTCGGGAGACAAAGCTTTTGTATTTTACTACAAATTTTCTATTCGTGAGGTAGTTTTTGAGTAGACAGTGCATATTAGCGGGAAGAATATTCTGTAGTTTGTAAATAAGTCCTTCGTGCCAGACTTTATCGAAGGCCTGGGTGATATCGAGGAAAACAGCGGAGCAATACTGTTTCGAAGGTGCCTTTTATTGAGTCAACAATGCGGTGCACTTGCTCAATAGTGCCATGCTTTTCGCGGAAGCCAAACTGGTGATCGGGAATCACTTGTTTTTATAGAATTTTCGGTAGAATCAATTTTATTAAAAGTTTTTCGAAGAGTTTCGATATTACAGAGAGCAAACTTATAGGCCGGTATGACGTCACATTACTGGGATCTTTTCCAGGTTTGGGAATCATTGTAACTTGCGATAGTTTCCAATCATCTGGGTAGTGACATGTTCTGAGAATCGCGTTAAATATGTGCAATAAGTGGGTTATTGCAACTGTTGGCAGTTCTTTTATCATTGTTGGCGTCATCAAGTCCGGTCCTGGTGCTTTTTTCGGGTCCAAGCTTTTATTTATTGCCTCCATAAGTTCGTTTTTTTTAATCGCGATTGTACAAGAGGTATTATATGGGATTAATGTTGGTATTGGGATATCACCAGCTGTCATGTTCGGGGTGAACACGGTTTTTAGGTGGTTGGCAAAAGCTGCTCCCTTTTCTGCATCGCTTCTGGCCCAGTTTCCATTTGGCAGCCTTATAGGGGGTTCTGTCAGTATTGGTTTTTTCATATTTTTTGCTCGCCAGAGCGAGTAGTTTGTTGATTTTGTGGGTGCGAGATGTTCAACAAATAGCTGGAATTCTCTTTCGGATTTCCGCTGCTTTTTTAGAATCCGAGAGACATCATTAAGCTGTTTTTTCAGATTTGGGGATCTGTTGTTTTGCCAATCGCGACGTATTTTCCTTTTATTTTTTATTAACTGCTCTATGTCCTTTGGAGTACACTTTGCATAGCTGCGAGTTGAGCTTTTTGGGATTTGGGCGGGAGTGGCCGCTGCAGCTGCTTGGGAAAGCAAGAGTGTGAAATTACTAACAGCTGTGTGTATTTCAACTTTCGTTTTTAGTGACACATTAGGGATAATGTGGGAGCTTATATACTTTCGATATTTGAGCCAGGTTGTGAGTTTGCTGGTCAGTTTATCTGGTGGATTGGCCTCAGAACTTGGCGCATACTTTATTGTGATAATAGTAGGCGTATGATCTGATGAGAGATCTAGAGAGGATTCAATAAACAATTGGCTCCTTTTTACAGTTTTGAAGACTGCAAAGTCAATGACATCGGGGGTTTTGCGACTGTCAGTTGGCCAGTAAGTTGGCGTGCCAGAAGAGATCACGTCAAGACCGAGTCTGTTGACAGTATTCAACAGGAGCCTGCCCTTTGGCGATATAAGGCGAGAACCCCAATATGTATGTTTGGCGTTGAAATCGCCGGCAACGAGATACTTTTGTCCAAGAGAATGGAAAAAAGTCTGGAATTGTTGCTCAGATATTTTGTGTCTGGGCGGGCAGTATATAGCTGTTAATGTTAGGCCTTTTAAGTATTCATCGAGAGAAATACTTGTCGCTTGAATATATTCTGTGCAATAATTCTGGAGAGCGTAATGTTTTATACGACTTTTAATTAGAATGGCGGTTCCACCTCTAGCGTTTCTGCTTGGATGCTTTGTGTCATAGAGTCTGTATCCTGGTAAATTGAAAAAGTGTTTTTCAGTGAAGTGTGTTTCAGAAATTAGCATAACGTCTATGCTGGACTCTTTCAAGAACTCGAGAAGTTCTAGTTTGTGATGACACAGGCCGTTTGCATTCCAGAATGATATTTTTAAACCATTCATGGCTTAGACATGAGATGTTGTAATAAAAGACTTTGATTCTTTATCATTTCTTGCATCATATTTTGCATACCAGACATAAATTGGGACATATTTTGCATGAATATTTGTAGAGTTTGTTCAAGGCTACTACTAGGAGGAGCAGGTTGCGCGTGCACAGTGGCAGAGTGACCGCTTTTTAAGGCACTGGCGTAGGAAACGCCTTGTTTTGTAAGTGGGTTTGCGAAGGATTGTGCAGCGGATAGCGGAGGAAATTTTTGGGTTTTCCATGTTTCATGTTTTTGCGTCATATTTTCCGTCTTTTTTTAATAGTGGAATCCTCCACTGCGCTTGTGAGGCACTTCAATTGTGATTTTGCGATGTAGCAGATATCTGAGCGAGTATATCGGGTGGGGTTCACCTTTTTTGAGCAATTCTGAGTCGAACTCTAGTTCCACACGAAAAAGGGGTTGTGGGATTTTTTTTTGATTCTGGATATTGAATACGGACTTTATTTGGAAGCCTTCATCGCTTAGTGCAGTTTTGATTTCGTCGCATTCTACGAAAGGCTCGATACCTTTCAGTACGACTGAGAGGCCTTTGGAACTTTTGAGCTGGTATGTGTAGTAGCTCTTTTTGAGTTTATCAAAGAGATTGACAATTTTTCTATAATTGGATTCGCTGTAAATTTGGATTTTTGTTTCGTGTACTTGTCCCCTGAGAATAGAAATCACGTGGAAATTATTAAGCCAATATTTTGAGTTATATCTTTGATGAGCGAATTAGAGTTTCGCTCACGCAGGTAGATAGGTGGGGGTTTTTGCGATTTCGGCTTGGGATCCGAATCATTTTCTTCAGCAAGAATCGCATATCGATTTTGCCCAAGCTCGAGAGATGGTTTAACGGGATTCATCTTTTGAATTTTTGCGGAATGCCTATTCCCATTAGTGGGGGACGATAGTACTCGCTTTGCGAAGTAAATGTTGATTCCTGTCTGCACTGTCGGCATTTTGCTCTTTTGACCTGTAATAATGGAGCGAGTAGCGACCTTTGTTATGTTATTAGCGATTTCAGAAAATCCGCTATTCGTCTCACTTGAGTCAGGAATGGGGGTAAGGCCTACGGGGATTTCAATATATTTGCTAGAGGTATTAACCAAAGAAATTGACGATACAGAGTTACCTGTGTTTGCGTGTGCAGTAACGCTATGGGAACTCCACTGTATATCTGGCGAGGGAATTTGAATAGGTTGTTGTTGTTGTTGTTGCGGAAGCTGCTGCTGCGCACCGTCTTGCTGTGGGAGCTTTTGCTGCAGGGGTTGCAAAAGTTGTTGTTGTAGTTGCAGCTGCTGATGAGCTGTACCATTTCGTCCACTGTCTACTGATGACGGAGGGGTACGTTGCATGACGAGCGGTCACACTGGTACTAATTTCGCGTTTTAAGGTTCTGGTCACCCTAATTAGAAAAGCGACGCATAGATGGCGCGATATAGATGCGGTTTGTGTACTCGCTGATCGCTGCAAACAGATGTTTTTTGGGATATTTTTTTCCGAGGGAAATTTTAACGTCAACGCTGTGTTGACTTTGCTGTCAGTGGATCAGCTGATTATATTTTGTTTATAAAGAATGTGTAATGTTTTAGCAGATATGTTGCGCGGGATAAAGTTTTTGTTGATGAAGCAAATTCGAATTGTGATTTTATTTGGCAAAAATTTTCGTTTTGTTTTTAAATTTCACAAAAGTGTCCAAGCAAGTGATCGCGAGCCCTATGCAAACGCGTCACTGTACTATCGCACGAAGCCTCGGGGCTGTTTCAATGTTTATAGAGTAGAATTTCCGATATGAAAAATTGATTTTATGAGAGCAGATTTTTTATTCGCACAACCGATTGAACTGACGTTTCAACTTGCTTCTAAAGGGGATGACACACTGGCGTCAATTGACCCCGAGTGCTGTCAAAGTGTTGTTGTTTCCAAGGCAAAATTAAAAATGAACACTTTTTGAGAGAGCGAGTGAATATTTTCTCAGGGGTTTTTTTGACGCCAGCTTCGAGCTGGGGTCATGAATCAAAAGAGTGTTGTATTTTAGCAAAATGTAGCTGTCAAATCTTTAGTAGCAAAAACAAGGTTGCAAAAGTATTAAAAAAGCATACGAAATGCTAATATTTTCCGTTTTTGTTCGTTGCAAGCCACACTTGTCAGGAATTTGTTCATCGTTACTTTATATTATCATTAAATTTGTTGAAGCAATACGAAATGTAAGTAAATAGCACAATTAAACATGAATATTTTAATAAAATTCTACAATCGTAGGTGTATAAAAATATTCTGCATGAACTGAAATGTGCATGGGTTGCACTCTTTTATCATATAGGCACATAAAATATTAGTGATTGCAACCCTTTTGTGATGTAAAGAAAAAAGGGAGCAGATTGACCAGGCTTCAAATATTTTTGCGTGTGGCACATCCAGGCGTCAAAATAGTAAAAGAGCATAAAAGAGAATAAAAATGCAAATGAATAGGGGTCAAATGACGCCTGTCTGGCATGCCCTTAAGTGAATTTTTTGCTGCGATTTGAATAAATATTTTTAAATAGTTATACCGTGTTAATTATTTTGAAGATCTTTTAAATAAATTAAATAAATTAATTTTTGTATTTTATTTTTTATAAATTTTGCATTTAAATATGACTTGCTCTTTTCGTAAGTGTGCCATTAAAGTCGATAACGAACGCATGGTCTCTTGTTGGCTATGCGATAGCTTTTATCACGTCAAATGTGCATCCCTTACTGGTAGAGTAGTCGATCTGATCGAGGGTAAAAAAGGTCTTCATTGGTCCTGCGAAGATTGCCGCGATACAGAGCTGGACATCTGTAAATTGGTACGTCAAGCTCGAAAGGGATTTAATGATGTATCAAAGGACTTAGCAGCTGCCCAGTCTAAACTGAAGGAGTATGAAATAAACTTTCAGAAGTATAAATGTTTGGATGAAACAGCTCCGAAACATAATACTTCTGTTGGGCTTTTACCACCTGCCCCAAAGCCAATTTCAACTCCGACAACTCCATCCTTTTCCGATATGTTTGCTTCACCAGTTACATTTTATTCTCCTGATCCTGCGGTTTTGGAAACGAGGGTAGATGACGTTCCTGAGAAAAATATGAATGGAATCTCAAATATTGATAAAAATGTTTGTCCTTCCATAAATCCAAAGGATTGTTTGCGGGAAGTACAAGAAACGAGAACCCCAAAACGGCTTGTTGTTGTGCAACCTAAAAAATCTATTTTCGTGTCCAGATTTGCACTAGACACATTAACTGAAGATATTATATTTTATATTGATTCTAAACTCAATAAAACCGGTAATAATATAAATGCTTCTAAATAGAGCCCGACCGATAAGCATTTCCAGGCCGAAGCCGAAGCCGATGCCGAAGGTCAATTGACAGCCTATTACTTCGGCCGACGCCGAAGGCCTATACCGAAGCCGAAGCCGAAGCCGATACTTAAATAAAAACCCTTTAAAAACTTGTTTTTTCGTGTATTTTCATTCGAATTCGAGTATATAAATACACATTTAGTTTTTTAAGGAACTAAAAATGTATTTAAACAAATAATAAAAGTAACCAAAAGAATTCACAAACAAATCCTAGGTCAAAACTAACAATAGCCTCAAATTATTCCATATATCACGTGTAAGAACAATTGGATTTTTTTAAAATCACTTTTAAAAATTTGGAGTAAAGCTTAAAATAATGAGAATTTAGTAGAAATGGTAAAGAATTCTTCAAAGAATAAATTCATCTAAGTAGCTGTTTTTTCAGGACTCCCCAAATCCGTCAGGTGATGGGCAAAGGATGTTCTAGTTGATGGTAAAAACCACCTGTGAAGCTTTGAACTTTAATTGTAAAATTTTACCAAAATCGGTCCCGGATTTCAGCACCTTTTCATATATGTTGGCGCAGCAATTTGGGCTACATTTCTAAAAGGTAGAATCCTTCCATGAGCCTCCTACCCCTATATTTGAGGGCAAGTAGTAGCTTCTAAATCTATATTTAAAATTCTGTAATCCACCCAGAAAATGTCCAAGGATGTACTTTGTGGCAGTTTTAACCTCGTGCCACGCAATTTGAGGCGAGATTCACTCAATATTCGATGATTACTAATTTAAATTTTAATCATATTTTTTGTTTGGTGGGCCTCTTATGTCCCATTGGAAATTCCATCAATTACACAATTTTACATTCAAGTCTCAAGAAAATCAGTAAGACCGTTTAGATGTGATGTGGGCTAGAAAATCGTATCGTAAAAAATTAGTTTTGGTTTTCGGTGTCGCAAAAATAAGGAAAAAAATTGAAAAGCTTCGGCCAAAACTTCGGCCATTTTTCGGAAAAACCGAAGCCGAAGCCGAATGTGAATTTTTGGCCGATAAAGGCCGAAGCCGATGTCGAAGCCGATTAATTGGTCGGGCTCTACTTCTAAATTCAACTTTTCATACGCTAGAAACATTTCATCTTTCAAATTATCTGTTCCTGCAGAATTGTTTGATGAGATTGTTAATAAAAATTTTTGGCCGGATAAAACTTTAGTTCGTGAATTTGTTTATAAAGAAAAATCAAATCTAGTAAATCCCGTTCAACTTCCTCAAAGAAAATTAAATTCTAATCAAAAAAACTAAATAAAATCCCGAATAATGTTGTTAGTCTTCTGTACCAAAATGTTAGAGGGCTAAATACAAAGTTGAATGATATTTATATTAAAAGTTTCGATTGTAGTCATAATGTCTTGGTATTTACCGAAACTTGGCTTAAACCAAATATTTTTGATTCAGAAATTCTGTGTGCTGGGTATCAAATTTTTCGGAGGGATCGTAAATGAAGGACTGGTGGTGGAGTCCTCATTGCAGTAAAAAAACCTTTTTTCATCTGAGGAAATTATACTTTCAGATGTCTCTGACTTGGAATTTATTTGTGTACGAATTCGAGTTTTTATTATCGATATTTTCGTTACTTGCTCTTATATCCCACCGAATTCCGATGATACCGGTTTATCTAAGACATGTGTCGCTTATATCATTGGTTTACTCAAATGTTAAACCTACAAATTCCATGGTTGTTTTCGGAGACTTTAATTTACCGAATATATCTTGGAATTGTTGTAGCGATTCAAACCAGTTTCTTCCGTATTCTTCTCGTGACTGTTGAATCCAGAAAGTCATTCATTCTGGATTCATTTTCAGATATGAGTTTACAACAAGTAAACGGGATTGAAAATAAGAATAGTAGAATTTTGGATTTAATTTATGTTGACGACTCTTCGAAGTTTTCAGTGCAACGCTGTGATGCTTTTGCATGTCCAGAAGATAACCATCACCCAACACTTGAATTATCTTTCGAATTTGTTCAAATCAACTTAGAATCTGTTTCTACACCGGTCATTTTTTTGCTTCAGGAATACAAATTTTGTTAAAATGAACCAACTCTTATCTGAAACTAATTGGGACATAAACTTCGAAGATGTGACGACTGTGTATCAATTTTCAATTTTACGCTTAGCAAAATCTTTGAGATATGTGTTCCAAAGAACATTAAAAAGAATTCGAATGAACTTGGTGCTGTATGGTTTACAAAAGAATTGAGGAAACTTAAAACTTCGAAAACTCGGGCATTTAAAACATATAAAATAACTTTAAACCTTCAGGATTACTCTAAATATTCGCTTCTGAGACATAAATATCAAGTACTTAATAAAAAATTTTATGATGAACGATTTGAAATCCAAAATGTAAATTCAAAAAGGAAAAACACTGGTTTTCCAACTACAATGAAATGGAATGATTTTAAAAGTTTGTGCTGAAAAATTATACATTCCACTTTCCAATATATTCAATGCTTCTATTAAAAAAGGTTTTTTTTCCGAATTCGTGGAAAGAATCATACATTATTCCTCTTCATAAAAGTGGAACCAAATCGTATCTAACTATAGAGGTATTGGTAAACTTAGCACAATACCAAAGTTATTTGAACAAGTTGTCACAAAGCAATTGGTTCACTCGGTCACAACATTAATATCTCCTTCACAGCATGGTTTTCTGAGAAGTAGATCAACATCTACAAATTTATTGGAGTTTTCTACATTAACAATAAAGGGATTTTCAAAGAATCTTCAAACAGATGTCATATATACTGATTTTAGTAAAGCTTTTGATAAAGTTAATAATTATCTGTTGATTGAAAAGCTTAAAAGATATGGATTTCCAGATCTTCTTTTAAAATGGGTAGAATCGAATCTGACAAATCGGAAGCAACAGGTGTTATTCGAATCATCAACATCAAAAACTATAGATGTCACCTCTGGAGTTCCTCAAGGAAGTCACTTAGGTCCTATTCTGTTTAATCTTTTTATAAATGACCTACCTTCTGTCATTAAACATTCGAATGTACTGTTGTATGCTGATGACGTTAAATTGTTTCTATCCTATGACATCTTAGATCAACATAAGTTGTTACAATCAGATCTGACCAGTATAGCTATCTGGTGTGATAATAACTTAATGTAACTGAACTTGAAAAAATTTAAATTTATGACATTTGCTAGAAGACACCAACTTTCATCGCAGTATCATAAAAATAAAAAAATCGTTTAAAACTCTTGGACTCTAAAAAATAGAAGAACGATGCTTATGTAACCTTTTTGATTAAATTGATAAATGGCTCTCTGAATTCTACATTTTTGCTTCAAGAAATTGATTTGAATATTCCAACCCGTCGTTCCAGATCTTTCATTCCTTTGATATTAAGTATGTGCCGCTCTAATTACGCGCAGAATGAACCTTTTCGTTGTATTTGTAGCTATTTTAATAGCCTGTATTCTGTCTTTGACCTGTCAGATTCACTTAATAAAACTAAAAATTTTATTTTAAATGCACTTGATCACACTTAAGGCCTTTGTTGCTCTTTGAGTTTTTGGACCGCTTAGGGTCTAACGAAATGACAGGGTTGCCAAACTCCACGAAGATCGGCATTATCGATTTTTTAAAATGTGTTGTATTTTTGTTGTATTTTGTATTTATATTATTATTATTATTATTATTATTATTATGAATTTATTAGCATATAAGAATTATCTTTTAAATGCAACAGGTAAAATAAATAATCAACAGAAAAAAGTGGAAGAAAAATTAAAATAATTAAATAGATGAATAAATAAATGACTTAAAATTAACAGTGAATAGAAAATAAATTAAATTGGGAAACTAACAGTAAGCACACACAGAATCCACGTTTCCAGTAGCCACTTTATACCCCTGGCCAGCAGGAGGGCAATTACAGGAAACATTTGGACTCAACAAACAGATATGCAACATAACTTTACATACATATAAGAACAAAAAAACAATAAAATATAAGTAAAAGTAAAATTGGCAGATATGAAAAATATTTAGAAATAGTCAAAAAGATATAGTAGATAAAGTAGAAAGGCGAGAAGAAAGTATAGTCTGAAGAGAAAAGAAAACTAAATTATTTTAAGAAAAGTATTGGAGTGTTAAAAGCTTAAAGTCTACTATGTTTGTTACGCCTTTAATGTGAATAGGTAACGAATTCCACAGACGAACAGCACTAATGAAAAACAAACGCGTAGAAGCAGTGTAATTAAATTTAGGTGTTATAAGAACCAAACTACGGGTTGATTTTCTAAATTGTAGTTTATGATACAGATAAAGAGGGGATCTTGTCTGAATCAACCTATGCAAAAATATGCAATTTCTAGACTTAAGATATGCGGATATACTACAACCAAGAATACGAGTATTGAAAGATGATATATGATCATACCTCCCAATCCCATAAACATACCTTGTTGCGTTGTTAAAGGTAACTTCTATCTTATGCATAGCAAACGAGTCCAGGTTACTGTATACCACTTCCGAGTAGGATATTATTGGGACTATTAACTGAACCACTAACTTGCGTCGAGTCTCAATAGGCATAAATGTCATAAGAAGATTTCTCAAGGTATAGTAAACTTTACTCACTACAGAGTTGATGTGATCAACACAAGTAAGTGAGGAATTAATTTTAAACCCAAGGCTCGTTACTTTGTCAGTAACCAACAACTTAGTGCCATTAAGCAATATCGGAGGAACGTCAGGAAGATTATAATTAGTTCTAGCTATAGGCAGGACATATGATTTTGATAGATTTAAAAATAGTTTATTGCACATGGCCCACATACCAATAGACTCTAAGTCTTCATTTACTCTGGCACACAAATCTTCAATAAGACCAATAGGACGGGACAAGTAGAGTTGAAGATCATCAGCATAGGCATGCATAGTAACAAATCTACAAACTTTGAAAATATCATTTAAAAACAAAATAAATAAAAGCGGGCCAAGTACAGACCCCTGAGGCACTCCACTGCTTATAGTTTTATATTGTGAATAACAACTACCAACTCTGACTCGTTGAGATCTACCTTCAAGATAGCTTTTTATCAGGTTAACCGCAGTTATTGAAAAACCAAAAAATTGTTTTAATTTCAAACAAAGCAGAGAGTGATTTAAACTGTCGAAAGCTTTAGAAAAGTGTAAAAGGCAGATCAAAGTCAAGTATTCCTTATCATAAAACAATCTAATATCATCCAATATTTTAACTACTGCAGTAGAGCAACTGTGCCCAGGACGGAAACCAGACTGGAGAGGTGACAAAAGACTATTGGCAGTAACATAATTGGATATTTGTTCCGCCATGAGGGACTCACAAACTTTGGAGATGGAAGATTAAATACTTATAGGACGGAACTCACTGGGTACAGAGGCGAAGGTTTTTTGGCTACAGGAACGATAGTAGCCACTTTCCACATTTTAGGGTAGCAAGAGCTAGTAAAACAATGGTTAATAATGTGTGTAAGAGGATTCAGTTTATAGGGCAATATTAACTTAATGAACTTAATAGCTACCCCATCTTCACCAATAGCATTCGATTTAATTTTCATTACACATTTGGCAACATCGAGTTCACCTACAGCGGAAAATTCAAACTTATTAATGATATTTGGAGAAACTACACCTTCCAAATTAAATTGTGATTCATCAACATTATTAACAATAAAGTAATCATTTAATATATCAGGATCAATATTACACTCAGACGAACTCTTACTGCGCACACCAATCTCTCTCAAATTTCTCCACAACTGCTTAGATGGTAACGCTGTACTTAGTTTCGACTGATAGAACTGTTTTTCGACAACCTGACAGCAGAAGTAGCTTCATTACGCGCGAGCTTGTGTTCTTCCCAATTTTTAGCAGAAGGATTCCTTTTCCATCTCGTATAGGTTTTATTACGCATTTTTATAGCTTGCTTTACCAAACTAGTGAATCATGAGACCATGACAAGAGTTATTGATAACTCGTGCTGTACGAAGTGGCACATGAACGTCAAAAATATTGCACATATTATTTAAGAAAAAATTTAACTTTTCATCAGCTGAGCCAAGGTACCAGCAGTCCGTCCAGTAAATGAGGGTCAAGTCATTAGTCAAGGAGTCAAAATTTATTGATTTATAGTCACGATATGAAAAACAGTTGGCAGTAGCAGCAGAACTAAGACAAATATTAAGAGTACAAAAAATTAGGTCATGGTCAGAAATAAAAGATAATTGGTCAAAAATTAAAACAGCATGCTTATCAGATACAATAAAATAGTCAAGTAAACAGGCATTGGAAGCAAATCGTGTAGGCATCACAGAGTTAACAATTGACAATCCATCTTCATTCAAATTATCATAAAGACTGCTGACTGAGGAATCTTTTGAAAGAAGATTAACATTAAAATCACCAAAAAAAAAAAGTGATCGTAGTCAATTAGACAATTATACAGAGAAGACAGAAATGGATCCAAACTAAAATTTCTATTAGGATTGTACACACACGATAAAAAAAACTTTTGTCGTATTATCATATATAACAACATTCAGAAACTCTACATCAGAGTCAGTTGATTAACATAGAAATTTTACATTAATATTATTCTTACAATAAATTGCAACACCCCCTCCCTTTCTGCCAATTCTATCAGAACGAAAAAGTTTAAAATTTTTTATATTGAAATACGCATCATCAACATTATCATTAAACCACGTCTCAGATACACATAATACATCAACTGAGGAGTCCTCAAAGATAAACTTCACATAATCTAGTTTAAAATCATTCAGACTTCTGGCATTAAAGTGGACAACATTAAGACCAGCATGTTGTTTACACAAAACCTCAATCATCACTTTTTGATTATCATTAGCGCTAATAAAATCATTTGGAGTAGGCATAAGTAATTAGACCAACATGTAAACCATAAGTTTTAAACACTAAAGAGATAAGAAACAAAGAGAAGAATAAGTCAGATATAGAAGAGTATAGGATAGAAAAGGAATAGGAATAGGAATAGAAGTAGAAGTAGAAGGAATGGCCAATAACCTTAACAAAATCAAGATAAATTAATTTAATCGGAGTCACCCGCAAGAGCAGCGCCGCTGATGATACTAAGTAAATCATCTTCACTGCCGACACAGAGAGCTTCAGATTGTTTATGCAGTCGGATGTACACAGCACCACGAAGAGTAAACGCATTAAACAAAGATTTTTGACTTTTACATGCGATTGCAGCTTGCATAATTTTACGGCTCTCAGAAGTAAGACTCTCGTGGACATAGATATTGTTATCAGAGTCAATACCAGCCGCTCTAAGATTCACCGCAGATCTGGTTCTCCTTCGATAATCGCCAAAAGCTTTTAAGACACGATTCCGATCGTACGGAGTGTAGAATTCTCTTTATCTAAGTGGGGCACTCCAAAGATCACAGCGTCTGACGAGATATCAACCGATTGTTCACTGATAGTGGTGGTTTTATTGTGGTTTTTTTCCGTATATTCTCTAAGTTGAGCTTTGATTACATCAAGCTCAACACAACGCTCAGCCAGTACACTAAGTTGACTCTCAAGCGAGATAATTTTATTGTCAAGCTCACAGAATTTGTTCTTAATGTAGCTTAATACAGTTTCAATTTTGCTCAGAAGCAATTTGTTAGTATGTTAGTATTTCAGCAGAATTTTGTTTTTTACTGTACATTGTATACAAATAAAACAAAATTTTTAGCTGAATTCACATTTGTTCCGTTACTGTTTACTTAACTGTTCTATTTGTATTTGATTTTTTATATTTCGTATAAAAAAATAAAATACTTAAATTAATATTTGTAATCTTTGTCGCGTAAATTAACTGTTTTGATTGTTGTGTCTTTGTATTTTTGTTAAGTCTAATATCGTAAAGGAGAGAAAAATTATATTTGTTCATTCATATTCGTCGCATGAATTCTGATGCTTCATAATATTTTCTTTTAATTCTATTGTTTATTATCACGTTAATCTTATATTATGCTATGTTTGGAAGAATTCTCTCTTGCATTCATAACCTAATTCGCGTTTTATTAATATGCGTTTTATCAGCTGATGATTTTAATCTGTAGCTGAAACGAATTTCGAGATATGTTTACCCGCGATCGGTTGCACAGCGTAATCCGGATTACGGCTGTTCGGTCACCGAATCCGTGCGTCATGCGGATGTGCCCCTCGGTCGGTTGGGTGGGTAAGTGTGTAAGTTGGCTGGTTTGTTCCTAATGTCAGATTTTGAAGTGGCTAAAAACCCTTTATTTTAAATCGAAATTGGGGAAATTAATTTAAAGGGAATTTATTTTCTGATTTTTAGTCGGTTAAAGGGTTATATTTTAAAAAACTTGTTTTTACTCTTTTTTATTTTCTTTTTTTTTTTAAATTTTTTTACCCTTTTTTCAAAAAAATCCTCCCTCCCCTCCCCTTTTTCTTCATTTTTTTATTTTTTTCCCGAATGCGAACCTAAGTACAAAATTTTTGACCTGTAGCTTAAAAAATACGATCGTTAGTCCATCCCGAACTTTAAAAAGGCTCCATCCCCCTCCCCTTTATACACACACCACCCATCAGAGGGTGTAAAATTTTATTTTGTCAATAAGAACCCATCATTGTAGCTCGAAGGAATCGGAAGTTATGCCATGTTTAAGAAAAAGGGGTTTGAGTTCCCCCACGTCCCCCTACGCCTCTGATGGACCCCAAAATTTAATAGAATGCATTGTCACCGGAGTTCCATCAGTGTTCCAAATTTCAGCTCTCTATCTCATGTGGTAATACAGGGTTTGCTCATATTTAATTTGAAGATCCAATAGAATTTTGACCATTTGCAAAGGTAATATGATACATTTATTATATCCTTTGTCTCATAATACATTTTTTAATTTTATTCTAATCATGGAAGTTTTGAATGAACTCACGGGCGTATTTGAAGGAATGACGTCTTGCCAGCATCGTAAGGCCCAAAATTAAATGGGCGTTATGACCTCCCAAAAACGCTCTGTAAAACAATTCTCCACTTAAGCTACTGTCAGATTAGGCAAATATTTGCCCAAATACATTCAGATATTTTTAGAATCACCTAAAATCGTATGTGACTGAACCAGTATTTTTTTACTGAGTTTATTTTCCCAGTATTTGGGCAAACATTTGCCTAATCTGACCGTAGCTTTAGATAGCCAATTTTGTAAAGTGTTCAAATGTTATTGCACGTGTTGTGATGCCAACATAGGGTTTGAGTGCGAGCACAATATTGCGGTGTCATCAGCAAATGTTGAGATGAGGGTCTGATCATAAGTGGACATATCAGCTGTATAAAGTATATACAGTAGGGGTCCGAGGACGCTGCCTTGGGGTACACCGACAAGAATATCAAATATACGAGAAAAGAAACTTTTATATTTACCTACAAATTTTCAGCAAGTTTCTGCAGTTTGGGTATCAATCCTTTATGCCACCCCTTATCAAAAGCTTGGGTAATATCAAGGAATACAGCTGATATTTTGAAGTTTTTTTTTTGATTGTGTTAACAGTGCGGTGAACCTGTTCTATTGTGCCGTATTTTTCTCTAATCCAAATTGGTGATTGGGTATTACATCTTTATCGAGTACTAGCATTTCCCCTTGGCGTTGCGCATGTAAAAAATACAGACAGTCACAGCAGAGAAGCGTAATGGAAAATTTCCACTCCTACAGACAGGAGGGGATCAAACATCCCTGATCATGGTGAATAAAAAGAGAGAGAGAGAGAGCACAAAAACTCCATATAAAAAAACATATCCATTTTCAGCGATCTATACGCAGAAGAGAGTGGAAAGCAACATACAATAATGTTCTGTAAGCACAGACTATGTCAATGAAATCGAACGAAATCTGCAAGCATAGGATATAGTTTTTAAAGAGAAATTAATACGAACGAAATCTGTAAGCATAGGATATAGTTTTTAAAGAGAAATTAATACCGAAAATTAAGATATTTAATAGAGATGTGACGGATGTGGGTTTTGCGGAGGCGGTTGCGGATGCGGAGCTGTAAAAAGCCTCGATGCGGAGGCGGATGCGGATGCGGATGTTTGAAAATGGCATCCGCGGATGCGGAGCCGCATGCGGGTGTTGTAAACAACTTTTTCGAAAAAATTTAATTTTTTGCACTTTTTAATTTTTGGGTTGTGTATTTTGACGTCCTGAAACTGAACTAAACCTATAGTTTCTGAGAAAAAACGAAAAACACAATAAAAAAATTTAAAACAAGTGAGTAAGTTTCAGTCGGGCAAGCCGACATTTATATACCCTACACCTACTGGGCCATATTGGATCCGCCATCTTGAATTTTGAAAATGCGACATCAAATTCGAAATCAGTGACCCCAAAAACCCCCCTTAACAAAATTTCATACTGTTTTGATGAAATCTTAAAATTTCAATCGCCATTTTGGTTCCGCCATCTTGAATTTTGAAAATGCGACATCAAATTCGAAATCAGCGACCCCGAAAACCGCACTATACAAAATTTCACACTGTTTTGATGAAATCCAAAATTACCAAATCCAAAATTTCAGCGAAATCCCTTGAATAGGACCCGAGTTACAGAGCTTTAAAAATTTTAGGGCGTGGCAGTGGGCGGATTTTAAATTTCAATAGTCAACCCTCTGCCCATTCACCTCGCAGCACCAAATCCAAAATTTCACCGAAATCCCTTGAATTGGACCCGAGTTACAGAGCTTTACAAATTTTAAGGCGTGGCCGTTGGCGGACTGCAAATTTTCAGAATCAACATATTACCAATTCATTACCCAAAACCACATATAAAATTTCAGCTAAATCGGTTAAACACTGCATGAATTATAGCATTTTAGAATAATATTTGACACGCCCACCTCGAACGCCCCAAGTTAATGAAATCGCATATAGCCTATGATGAGGTCAATGAAGTTACCTACATTTTGACATGTGTTTCACTAAAATCGGTCAAGTACTTCTTGAGTTATATGGGAACAAACATACATACATACATACATACATACTCACGAAGAGTTTTATATAAGTAAAGATGATCAGGGATGTTAGATCCTCTCCTGTGTATAGGAGTGGAAATTTTCCATTTCACTTCTCTGCTGTGACTGTCTGTATTTTTTACATGCGCAACGCCAAGGGGAAATGCTAGTACTCGATAAAGATGTAATACCCAATCACCAATTTGGATTTAGAGAAAAATACGGCACAATAGAACAGGTTCGCCGCCTTGTAACACAATCAAAAAAAAGATCACCTGTATTCCTTGATATTACCCAAGCTTTTGATAAGGGGTGGCATAAAGGATTGATATCCAAACTGCAGAAACTTGCTGAAAATTTGTAGTTAAATATAAAAGTTTCGTTTCTCGTATATTTGATATTCTTGTCGGTGTTCCCCAAGGCAGCGTCCTCGGACCCCTACTGTATATAAGTTTAAGTTTTTCACTTCGTACTGTGCGGACGTGTTTCTTTTAAGCTCTGTGTTGAAAGTTTCTAACTTATATTTCTGTGCGACAGTTAACGTCTCGTTTCGATCGTTATACTTGGACACTTCTCTGCCATAATGCCGTGTGTTTGTGGTCTAAAGGTTGACCGTAGCCAATCAAAAATACAGTGTTCCAAATGCAATGACTATTTCCATTTGGACTGCGTAAACATTTTGTCAGTGGATCTAGAATTTTTGCAAAAATCAAATAATTGCTTTCACTGCAAAGTCTGTGAGACTGCACGCCGAAGCTCTATTCGTTCGCCCTCTCCCCCCCCCCCCCCCCCTGTTCTTCCCGAAAAAGTAGCTATTAATAATATTAACAACTCAGGCGCTTTGATCTCTTCCAACGACTCTCAATCAACGCAACAAGTGCAGTGTGCTACCGGCACTATGCAAAAACAACAACATCAACAACCAAAACCGGTTTTATCCCATCAACTAACGAGTGATAATAAAGAGATCACATTGCAAATTGTGTTCGACGAAATTATTGCTCTTCGCTCTGAAAATGCCCGTGCGCACTCCTTAATCAGTTCTCTGTAAAATGATAACAAACTCTTACTTAATAAAATTGAAGACCTGCAATCAGATCTACACGCTGTGCAGAGTAATCTGTGCAACGCTAACATTCCTTCTGCAATCTCTTCTTTAACTGACGATGTCAAAGCTCTACGAAGTGATCTCCGTAATCATGCTGATAAAAGTGCTATCATCACATCGAATGACAAGCATCTTCAACTCCCGCCGTCACGCGCTCTTAGCCCGCGCTCAGATGGTACTACTCCTACAATCGCATCTACGTCGTATGCTGCTGCTGCCGCCGCTGCTATCTCTCCTCAGTTTCCCAATGCAATATCGCCGTCACTGCTTTACAGAGCAACGAGAATAAAAACAACAAGCAAAATAACAAAAGAGCTATCTCAGTTAATGATAAGCTCTCACATAATTTTCAATCACACGTTCTTAACCCGCTCTCTCTCGGCGCTACTGTAATTTCGCCGACGTCGTCACAACCCAACTCAGAATGAACCAGTGTGAAGAGCAACAATAGAAGAAAACAACCACTTGTTGTTGGTTCTAATACTAACTCTGAACTTGATGTCGCTGTCCGAATGAAGTGGCTACACTTATCGTCGTTTTCGTCTACTGTTACTTCTGATAATATTATCGAATACATTTCCAATCATGCTGGTATCGAAAAGCAGCTCCTCACATGCTACATACTGGTAAAGAAGGGCGTTTCGCTAGATTCATTGAAGAAAGTCAATTTTAAATTGGGAGTAGCCGACACTTATTATGAGAAGCTGCTTGTTCCCGATTTTTGGTCAACAAATGTTAATGTGCGCCCGTTTCGTTTTTTTCCAAGAGCTGGGGAACAGCAACTAATCCATTAAGTACCG
Organism: Heteromyza rotundicornis; assembly: GCA_951394025.1. Classification (NCBI taxonomy): domain Eukaryota; kingdom Metazoa; phylum Arthropoda; class Insecta; order Diptera; family Heleomyzidae; genus Heteromyza; species Heteromyza rotundicornis. The sequence goes on from OX596013.1 coordinate 8,130,649, forward strand.
CTCCCCGCACGATCAATAACAACAACAATAACAAACCACTGCAAATTTACTTCCAAAATATGTCAGGAATGAGAACTAAATCGCATACTGTACGCGCTGTGAGTTCGCGGCTGGATTACGACATTTTCGTTTTCATTGAGACATGGCTAAACTCCGATTTCTTTGATTATGAGTATTTCGACGCTAATCTATTTGATGTTTTCCGTAAAGACAGAGATGCTGCTAAAACCGGATGTTCCAGAGGTGGCGGTGTTCTTCGTTCGTCTCTTTTTGAGCTTGAAAATACTGACTCTTTCCTCGACCAGTTGTGCGTTCGTGTTCAAGTCTGCTCGAGTTCCTTTTTCATTGTTGCTTCATATATTTCACCGAACGCTGCCGAAACCCTTTATAAATCGCATGTCGACAATGTAGGTATTAGGTGATTTTAATTTATGTAATGTTTCTTGGTCTTATAATGATAATATTTATGCACTTACGCCTGCAAATGTTAATAGTTCCAACGAAATGTATTTAGTTGATTGCTTTCTAAGTATTGAATTATCTCAAATTAATAATTTCTTAAACAAGCTTGATAGAGTATTGGATATAATTTTCATTAGTAATAATATAAATTTTAATTTATCGGAATGCCTCTTTCCTATTTCTTTGACTGATATGCATCATGTGCCCTTGGCTCTACAAATTGAATTTTATGAATTTCCTAATTTTAAAAATTGTAGTCTGCGCAATTCTTTTAATTATAGTTTATGTGATTTTACTAGCTTAAATAATTTAATTCTTAAGTTTGATTGGGATCAGTTATTTTTGTATTTTGATACTGCAATTTGTTTCAATATTTTCAAAACTAAAATTTCCGAAATTTGCTTAAACAATGTTCCACTTATTAAAAAAAAAGCCTTATAAGCTGCCGTGGCACACTAAAGAACTAAAAAAATTTAAAAACTTACGAAATAAGTTTCACTTAAAATTTATAAAAACCGCTAATTCGCTTTATTTCCATAAATACCAACTTTATACAACAGAATTGTCTCGATAAATTTTTACATAGAAATCATATTTTGAATTACGAAGCCAACATTAAAACGAATCCGAAAGCCTTCTGGCGCTTTATTAGGTCCAAGAAATCTTGTTCAAGTTTTCCGTCCGCGTTATTTTTTAATGATAAATCTGCCCAGTTTGTCTCTGAGGCAGCTAATCTCTTCGCTGAGTTCTTTTGCTCCAATTTTATCACTGATGATGTTGATGACAAGGACCCAACATAACTATTATACAAATTTTTTGAAACGAAAAAGTTGCCCTGATTTAAGGAATATTTTTAAAAGTTGCCGCATAACTATTACATCGCAATTTATATTTTTCCCATTGCCGATAACTGTTATGGTTTGAAAATATTTTTTTACGTTGCCGCATAACTATTATGAGAGAGAAATATTTTTTCCATTGCTCGTAACTTTTATTTTTTGAAAATATTTTTAAAAGTTACGGCATAACTATTATCGCTTGAAAATATTTTTTCCATTGCTCGTGACTTTTATTTTTCGAAAATATTTTTAAAAGTTACGGCATAACTATTATGATTTGAAAATATTTTTTTTACGTTGCCACAATATTTATTGTGTTCCTTCGGTGGTGGTGATGATGGTGAAGGCTGGTTTTTGAGTGATTCATATCATTTGGGATTAGAGCAACACCCAGGTGCGTCATTGGAACTTTTTTGGGTGATTCATGTCATTTGGGATTAGAGTAACACCCAGGGGCGTCATTGGAACTTTTTTGGGTGATTCATGTCAGGCATTTATAGCCTCGTCTGGTGTTCCACAAGGTAGTGTTTTTGGGACTTCTGTTGTTTGTGTTATTTATAAACGATATTGGAAGTTGTTTTTCATTTGCAAAATTTCTTCTTTATGCCGATGATGTCAAAATTTATTCGGTCGTGAAAAATTCGTCCGACTCATCGCTACTCTAATCAGAATTAAACAAAATAAACTCTTGGTGCAGTAAGAATCGTCTACTTTGTGACTTCCTACCATATCTTTGGTTCATCTTTAAAGTCAATTGGTGAAATAAAAGATCTCGGAGTTATCTTTAACCGTAAATTAACATTTACTAGTCATATTAATTCTGTTATATTAAAATCCTATGCAATGCTTGCATTTGTCTGACGGAATAGTTCGTACTTTTCCAATCCTTATACACTTAAATTGCTATATACTTCCTTTGTTCGACCAAGACTTGAATATGCCTCTTTTATCTAGAAACCTTATCATATCTCTCATATAAATCGTATTGAGCGTATCCAGAAAGTTTTCATGCGATATGCACTGCGATCTTTGAATTTTCATGATCCTATTCCCTCCTATACTTCGTGTTGTATGCTAATTACGCTTAAATCTCTTGAGAGTAGAATAGCAATTCTGTCCTTGTCCTTCGTTTTTGACATTATCCATGGTGCAGTTGATTGTCCGTCGCTCCTAGAGAGAATTAATTTTAACATTCCTATAAGAACTCTTCGCCATTATGTTCCTTTTTATGTTGGTTTTAGTAAAACTATGTATGGCCTTAATGCCCCCCTCACAAGGGCGTTGAATCAATTTAACGGTTTTTCTCACATGATTGATGTTGATTTCTCTTATTCCAAAAATACTTTTTTGAATTCGTTGAACACTGTTTTTGGTTAATCGTTAAGTAATTTGTACCTAGTCCTTAATTAGTATGTAAGAATGTAAAAATTCATAAACTTAAATAAATAAATAAATAAATAAATAAATAAATAAATAAATAAATAAATAAATAAATAAATAAATAAATAAATAAATAAATAAATAAATAAATAAATAAATAAATAAATAAATAAATAAATAAATAAATAAATAAATAAATAAATAAATAAATAAATAAATAAATAAATAAATAAATAAATAAATAAATAAATAAATAAATAAATAAATAAATAAATAAATAAATAAATAAATAAATAAATAAATAAATAAATAAATAAATAAATAAATAAATAAATAAATAAATAAATAAATAAATAAATAAATAAATAAATAAATATATACTTTATACAGCTGATATTCCCACGGAACCCTCGTTGCTTCCGACTTTCCGATTGTGCCGACATCCATTCGATGCCACCGTCCAACGATGTATTTCTCAAAAAATCGATTTTTTTTGACTTTGAGGCAATAAAACTACTTTATTGTAGCTTAAATTGAAAAAAATCGTGTAATAAAAGTTGTTGGGTGCTCAATTGTCTGCCGAAAATGGTATAGAAGAACTTTGTACCTGCATTAATATATATATTTGTCCAGGTCTGTCTGTCTGTCTTTCTGTCTGTCTGTCTGTCCGTAACACTAACCGATTCAAAATTTACAACTTCACTTAAAAAATTTTTTAAAGTTGTTAACCTTTTTTTTTTTTTTAATGTTAGCTATTCTTGTGGTTTGTCCACACGACGCTGCGTTCGTGAGAAGGAACCAGAGCCACTTACAAATATATTCACACATATATTTTTTCTTATAAATGTTAGCCGCCCTGAGGTATCGAACCCACACCGCAGCGATTGTAAGTAAGATGAAGTAGCGAACTAAGCGCCTTCTCCCCAGAGCCACTAATGCTCATACAATACCTTTACCTTATATCGCTTAACTTCGGCAAGCTGTATGCACAACGCTTTCATGTATATACACACACAAAAAATCATTTCACATATAAACAAAAATAGCTTCGACCTAAAGCTGCCACCTTTAAGAAAATGACACTGCCACAAGACTACAGTTGCCACCTAACACTATTTTCACCTATTACGGTGGTGTATTAGATTTTCATATTACACTTTCATATTACACTTTCCTATACACTGCATATATTCCCAGTACAACATTAAGGTCCGCACACATCAACGCGAAGTACCGCAGCCGCAGCCGCAACCAAACTTACTCAAAAATGTTTCTTGCAAATGCGAAAATATATTTGTTTAAGGTGAGAAATTTCATAAAAACAAATAAAAATGTGAATCATTTATAAATTAAAATTCCCGAAAAAAAATACTACAAATTGAACACTTTTCTTAGAAGTCAGTCAAGAAATTGTAAAAGAGGAAATCAAAACTTTCAAAAATTTATTTCTCGGAAAGCAGATTCTTGCTACAATAAAAGATTCAGATTCGGTTTTAGTACGTCAAAATACATAATACGAAAATAAAAATTGAAAAAATCCAATGAATAAAACGCTTTGCAATAAAAATAATCGACAATCGGAAATAATGTTTAGCCGTAACAGGTGAAAACATTGTTAGGTGGCAACGCTAGCCTTTTGGTAGTATTATTTCCTTAAAGGTGGCAATGGTAAATCAAAGCTATATTTTTGTGGGTATATACACATTCACCATACAGCTTGATGAACTATATCGCCAATAGCTGAAGTTATTTTATAGCTGGCTGTGGTCTGTTGGTTAGAGCTTCGGCCTATAACTGCGGCAGTCATAGGTTCAAGCCCGCCACCGGTCGTATTTTTTTTTGAATCCATTGCTTGATATTCTTTTTTCTTTTTTTTAATCTTGCTTTTTTAATGTAACAGTTCAACTTTACACAATTACATCATCAAACAAAATTTCTTTCCATTCTTTACAAAATTTAATAAAAGTTCACATATTTCACAGATGATTTTCATATGTATATATAAATTATGGAGTTCACCATACGGCTTGGTTTACCTAACCGCCATTAGCTGAAATTATTTTATAGCTGGCTGTGGTCAGTTGGGTAGAGCTTCCGCTTTGTCTGCGGCAGTCTTGGGTTCAAGCCCGTCACCGGTCGTATTTTTATACCCCCACACTCACTGTGGCAGTAAAAATTTTTTATTGTTGTATTCGATTGGAAATGTTTAGAAACCTATTTTTGACATGGTCCGAGGTTCCGCAGTCACATATATAAGGGTCTAAATGGGGTCTTGAGACCAATTTTTTTTTTTTTTGTGGATTTAATTGGAAATTTTTAGAAATGGATTTTGTACATGGTCCGGGCTTCAAAACCACCTATAATTGGCTCAAAATAGGGTCTTGAGACCACAATTTTTTATGTTCGAGGTACTTCTTCTTACTGTGTGGGGGTATTTCAGCTTCGGTATAGCCGAAGATAGTCCACTCTCTAGTTTTTTTGAATCCATTGCTTGATATTCTTTTTTCTTTTTTTAATCTTTCTTTTTTAATTCTTTTTTAATGTAACAGTTCAACTTTACACAATTACATCATCCAACAAAATTTCTTTCTATTCTTTACAAAATTTAATAAAAAACTAGAGAGTGGACTATCTTCGGCTATACCGAAGTTGAAATACCCCCACACAGTAGGAAGAAGTACCTCGAACATATAAAAATGTGGTCTCAAGACCCTATTTTGAGCCAATTATAGGTGATTTTGGAGCCCAAACCATGTCCAAAATCCATTTCTAAAAATTTCCAATTAAATCCACAAAAAAAAAATTGGTCTCAAGACCCCATTTAGACCCTTATATATGTGGCTTCGGAACCTCGGACCATGTCAAAAATACGTTTCTAAACATTTCCAATCGAATACAACAACAAAAAATTTTTACCTTTTTTTTCGGTGTATGGGAGCCACGCCCAGTTTTTGTCCTCCAACATATAAAAATGTGGTCTCAAGACCCTATTTTGAGCCAATTATAGGTGATTTTGGAGCCCGGACCATGTCCAAAATCCATTTCTAAAAATTTCCAATTAAATCCACAAAAAAAAAATTGGTCTCAAGACCCCATTTAGACCCTTATATATGTGGCTTCGGAACCTCGGACCATGTCAAAAATACGTTTCTAAACATTTCCAATCGAATACAACAATAAAAAAGACTTGAACAATTTTTACCTTTTTTTTCGGTGTATGGGAGCCACGCCCAGTTTTTGTCCGATTTGGCTGATTCTCGAACTTGATCTCAGTATTCACGAGAAAAACATGTACCCAAAGTTTCAAGTCGATATCTCCAAAACTGCGACCGCTATCGTGCGGACGGACAGACGGACAGACGGACAGACGGACAGACAGACGGACATCGCTAAATCGACTCAGGAGGTGATACTGATCAAGAATATATATACTTTTCCATACCGGACACGCCTCCTTATGGGCGTTACAAACGTTGTGACAAAGTGAGTATACCCTGCCACAGTGAGTGTGGGGGTATAATTACATATTTCACAAATTTCTATAAAAAAAATTACATTTAAATTTTAAAAACATAGAAATTATTTTTGCATTTAAAATATATTTAGTAAACATTTAATTTTTTTCAACTTAGTGTGTTTTTTTCCCGTGCATGGCACGGGCAAATTTACTAGTTGTTTCAAGAGTTATAGTATAAAAACGGCGTAAAGATCGGATTTCGCATTTTTGCAGTTTCTCAAAAAACCTGACGTGATGGCGAAAAACTGAGCCATTGTGCTTAGAATGGTACATTTATATATAAAAACTATATGAGAATATAGAAGTAAAATCATGTCGGCCTGTGTAATAATTAAAGAACTACATTTTCTACCGAGCCCTTCAACTTCTAGTGTATTAACTCAAGTTTATATCAATGAAAATAATAATAATAATAAGGTAGTTCAATACATTTGGAACATTAAAATTACCTGTGGCGAAATTTCAGAGTAGTTTATAAATTCCTTTAAAGTCACATTCGCTTTTTGTGCCATTGATCGAAATTTCCAAAAAGTTTTAAGATGAGTTCTACAGTCACAGCATACCACTGATGGCAATCCATCACCGGGAAGTACCTGAAAATCAAAACAAATTATAGTATATAAATACTAGTAAAATATTAGTGGTATATATTGCGCCCCCTCCCCCCCTTTGACGCCGGGCCCCCTTGAATTCCTTTGAGCCCTTTGAAACCCAACTTTTGCTTTACGCCCATGTTTTGTAATTCCACTGGCCCTTTTGAAAATATCCAAAATCCGGAAGTATGTAGCCATGGTTTCACAGATTATTTTTTTAACCTTATTGGTTTCTAAGTTAAGTAGATTTCCAACGAGCTGCTAAGACTCAAATTCGGATACAAATTTAGAGCAATAAATACTAGTTAAAGAACACTTTATAAAAAAAAATACCCAACATTATATTTTATAATTTTACCAATATTAGGTATTCTTTAAGGATGTATTCCGTTCTGCGTGAGACATCTGTAGGGAAAATATGGGACTAAAAAAATGTTATCGTATTTGGTTTTTCAGCTCAACAACATTGTAATGAATACTCGAAAAGTATACCAATACTGAATGCACAATCCCCTTTCAAAAAACTATGTAGTTCGCAAAAAAAATATTCGCGGTCGCATTGCCAAAAAAAATTTTTTTTTATCAAATTAGGTTATTTATTGAATCATCTAAGAATATTTACTTACTAATTTACACTAATTTGAAAAATATTTTCTATGTTTTTTATATGTAATTTTTTTTTATAGAAATTTGTGAAATATGTGAACTTTTATTAAACACAGCCAGATATGATATGATTTCTAGAGACCGACCGAAATCACTTTTTTTCATTTAGACCAAAACCAAAATGGCCGAAATTTTTAATTATTTTTTTCGGCCGAAACCGAAATGGCCGAATTTTCATTTTTTTATTTTCGGCCGAAACCGAAGCCGAAACCGAAAAAATTGTGAATTTATATGTAATAAAGTTGTACATAATTAAGCGTATCAGTAGGCTGAAATCGATAATTTTAAGTTCAAATTATAAATTAGATGAATTTAGAAACAAATGCGTGGAAATCAATTGAAGGGGCAGGGCTCTTACTTTTTTGCTACGGCGAGAGTAGTAGATATTCGATTTTAGGGGAGTAGATTTCAAGAAAGGGGAGTAGACTTAGTTTTTTACGTAAAGTAGTAGAATATCTACGAGAGTAGTAGAAATTGCTGTCATGGTAGTAGGTTTGTAGAAAGAGTAGTAGTTTTGCATTGTATGAAACTCACATAATATTTTGAAGAGAAGATTTCTTACAATAGTAGTAGAAAATATCTTGAGGGAAAAAAGAAAAAACTACTACCGTAGTAGAGGAGTACAAATTTTAAAATCATCGCGAGAGTAGCAGATCAAATACATAAGAATTTGTCTATCAAGTATATCACACAAAAAGTTCAGTTTTGTCGATCTGTGTAATCTTTGTTAATTATTTGTTACATTTTTCGTATCAAACCGAAATTTTCGGCGAAAATATCAAAATTTCGGCCGAAAACGAAATTTTATTTTTCGGCCGAATCTGAAACACGGCCGAAACAGCTTTTTTTGGCCGAAAAACCGAAACCGACACCGAATTTCGGTCGATCTCTAATGATTTCAACTAATGGCGATTAGGTGAACTCCATAATCGTTATATACATATATATAAAAACGTTGGTGCGTATGTATGAGTGAACATCACGGCTAAACCACTGAACGTATCAGAACCATACAAACACCATACGTTTATTTGTGAGCTCCGGAAGGTTTATGTACTACTTTGAACTTGATTGGTCAAAGAAGCGGGGTACCACTCATACAATTTAAGCATTACTTCAAAATATATCTGTGATACTTTCCAGCACACATGGTATTATGCTTCTTAGTGCAATTCAATGAGTAAAATTGGACAACAGTCAAGCATTTGACAAAAAAAAAACTAAACGAAACAAAAAAATTTTGATTAAAAAAAATAATTTGTATAAATGAGAACTTCAAATCAGGCGTCGAGCAATTACAAATATAAAAGTGTTTGTCCCGATTGGTGGAACGATTGGTGATACTACTTTAATTATAAGTCCGAGCACCGCCGGGGTATTCAACTAGTATACATATAAAAATCATTTGTGAAATATGTGAACTTTTATTAAATTTTGTAAAGAATAGAAAGAAATTTTGTTTGATGATGTAATTGTCGCCTAATGTATAAAGTTGAACTGTTACATTAAAAAAGAATTAAAAAAGAAAGAATAAAAAAAGAAAAAAATATGAGGCAATGGAATTAAAAAAACAAAAACTAAGTCCGGCGGCGGGCTCGAACCTATGACTGCCGCAGTCATAAGCCGGAGCTCTAACCAACAGACCACAGTCAGCTATAAAATAACTTCAGCTAATGGCGATATAGTTCAGCAAGCTGTATGGTGAATGTGTATATACACACAAAAAGTAACAAATATAGCTTTGATTTACCATTGCCACCTTTAAGGAAATAATACTGCCAAAAGGCTAGCGTTGCCACCTAACAATGTTTTCACCTGTTACGGCTAAACATTATTTCCGATTGTCGATTATTTTTATTGCAAAACGATTTAATCATTGGATTTTTTCAATTTTCGTATTATGTATTTTGACGTACTAAAACCGAATCTGAATCTTTTTTTGTAGCAAAAATCTGCTTTTCCGAGATATAAATTTTTTTAAGTTTTGATTTCCCCTTATACAATTTCTTGAGTGACTTCTAAAAAAGGTGTTCATTTTGTAGTATTTTTTTTCGCGGTATTTCGCGTTGGTGTGTGCGGACCTTAATGTTGTACTGGGAATATATGCAAATATGAAATGTAATGTAATAGGAAAGTGTAATATGAAAATCTAATACACCACCGTAATAGGTGAAAATAGTGTTAGGTGGCAACGGTAGTCTTGTGGCAGTGTTATTTTCTTAAAGGTGGCCGCTTTAGGGCGAAGCTATTTTTGTTTATATGTGAAATGATTTTTTGTCTGTGTATATACATGAAAGCGTTTTGCATACAGCTTGCCGAAGTTAATCGATATTAGGTAAAGGTATTGTATAAGTCAAAGTGGCTGTTGAATTATCACCGGAACTTTGACGGTTAATGCACTGTAGTCGATTGGCCTTGGCCATGAATTCACTACAATGCATTGAACAAATGCATAATTGGCGCACAAGTTTTGTCGCTCCAGACGGGAACATGACACTCCCGTTTGCACGACTGAAAAATGCAAGCGCTGCCGATTATTCTGACTGCAAAATAAGCGGTCAATGTTGCGACAATCAAATTAATCAAATTATAAGTATAAAAGAAGCCACAAATCAATAAAGAAATAAGTTGTTTTTTTGACTGGAAACAGTTAAAGGTGTTTTTTGTTACAAACGCAAGTTGGCGTAGTAGAATCAGTTCATTAAACATTCCGTTCGAGTGGTTCAAGTGCCATATCGAACAAATCCTGAATAAGTTGCCCAGGTTCAAGTGCCTGTGCAACATCATATTCTTGGGATTAAACATTGGCGCCCCCGGGTGGACATAACCACCAAACCACATACAAGGAAGTCCTTGAACGTATCCATTGAACCACAATAAAGGAAGTTCTCGGCACAGCGCAACAAACCACATAGAAGGAAGTCCTTGCACACAGCCACTAAATCATGACGACAATCGATGAACTGGTGCTTCAGCAAGATGACAACGCTATCAATCTGCATAAGGCGATCGTGAATTACAAGAAGGCATCGAAGGATCGGAAGACACTCGAATACGTCGAGAAGAAGGCCGAAGAAATCGATGAGCTGTGGCGAGAATTCCAGCATATTGACAATGTCATACGAAGGGACCCTGCACCTAAAGACGATCACCCGTACTTCAAGAAAGACCTTTACACATCAATGGGGGAAAAATACAGCGAAGTTCGGGAAGAGATCAAGGGCACAATCAAAGTCCTGAATCAACAAAAGGCCGAAAGGCAAGGGGCCGAACAACAAAAAACCACACAGCCACACCCAAAGCCAGTGGTTCAAGAACAAAAATCTACCTTGCCAATTGTCCTAAAACAAAAAAGGATAATTGACATTATGGAACGGATGATGATAGAAGGGATCAAAGATGGTACCAAAAGCGCAAGGTGAAGCAGTAGCCCACTATTCGGTTGCAAATCATCATTTGTCGAAGGTGTTTAATGAACTGATTCTACAACGACAACTTGCGTTTGTTCATTAAACATTTCATTAAACATTCCGTTCGAGTGGTTCAAGTGCCATATCGAACAAATCCTGAATATGTTGCCCAGGTTCAAGAGCCTGTGCAACATCTAATTCTCGGGATTAAACAGTGGCTTTGGTGAGTAAGCGTTTCGTTGGCTTCTTCATCTTACTTACAATCGCTGCGTTGTGGGTTCGATTCCTCACCAGGGCGGCTAACATTTATAAAAAACAAGTGAGTAAGTTTCAGTCGGGCAAGCCGACTTATATATACCCTACACCTACTGGGCCATATTATATCCGCCATCTTGAATTTTGAAAATGCGACATCAAATTCGAAATCAGCGACCCCAAAAACCCCCCTATACAAAATTTCATACTGTTTTGATGAAATCTTAAAATTTCGGCCGCCATATTGGTTCCGCCATCTTGAATTTTTAAATTCCGACATCAAATTCGAAATCAGCGACCCCCAAAACCCCACTATACAAAATTTCATACTGCTTTGATGAAATCTTAAAATTTCGGTAAAAACACGATTTTCACTTATATGGGAGGTAGGCGTGGCAGTCGACCGATTCCGCCCATTTTCAATACCAACTCCTTCTAGGGCCTAAAAAGGATAAATCCAAAATTTTGTATCCCTAGCTTTCTTCTAGCTCCTGCAATCGTGTTTACAAGAAAAGAGGACGGACAGACGAATAGGGCTAAATCAACTCAGGAGGTGACGCTGATCAAGAATATATACACTTTTCCATACCGGACACTTCTCCTTCTTGGTGTTACAAACATCAGACCAAAGTGAATATACCCATACCTCAGGAGGTGTAGGGTATAAAAATATATGTGTGAATATATTGTAAGTGACTCTGGTTCCTTTTCACGACCGCAGCGTCGTGTGGACAAACCACCAGAATGGCTAACATTTAAAAAAATAAAAGGTTAACAAATTAAAAAAAATTTTTTAAGTGAAGTTGTAAATTTTGAATCGGTTAGCGTTAGGGACAGACAGACTGACAGATAGACAGACAGACCTGGACAAATATATATATTATTATTATATATTAATAATATCAAACAATAGTATTTCAATGTTTTTTTTTTTTAATTCACTTAAATCTATATCGTGCATTGACATCGCCTAAACTCCATTGAATTTGGCAATGCGGAGTTGTCGTTACTAATATAGGGGAACAAATTAGTTTCGCTTAAGGCGTGAGGGATTCAGCGGTCTTAGCAGGTTTCTAGCTAGAATGTTTGGGTGAGACACGAGCTTTTGCTTGTACTTCGTGGTAAATTTCGGGATTTCGTCTTTTACTTCCAGTATATTCGGGTCTCTGTGGATGTTAGTGTTTTTTATATACCAAGGGGCTCTGGCAAATTTGTCTCAGGATTTTAGATTGGACTCTCTGGAGTTTTTTCACGTTCGAGGGAGAGACAGTGCCCCAGAGCTCAATTCCATATGTCCATATGGGTTTTAGTATACTTTTGTATATTTGGACTTTGTATGTGAGATTTAGCTTAGATGCCTTTGAGATTAGCCAATTTAGTTCCAATTGTTTTAGTTTAATCTAGGTGATTTTGAATTGAATGTGCTTATGCCATGTGTGAGTCGGCGATCGAGGTGTATTTCAAGATACTTTGTTTCGGAACTTTCAGGGACAATTTGGACGTTTATCTTCAGAGCAGGGCACCTGCCCCTTCTTAGGGTGAAGGTTAAATGACAGCTTTTGGATTCGTTGACTTTGATTTTCCATCGTGATAGCCAATTACTTAGAGTGTCCAAATGTTTTTGCACGTAAAGAGTTGCCATTTCTGGGTTTGAGTGAGAGCACAGGATAGCAGTGTCGTCTGCAAAAGTCGTTATAAGATAGTGTTTGGTAATAAAAGTTGAAAATCGACTTTCGATTCTACGATCAACTATTTTCAATTCGATTCTGAGAATCGATTAATCAAGGCCTAATTTAAATCGATTTTTTTCAAAAATTTTTATTGTATTTGTAGTAGAACCCGACCGATTAATCGGCTTCGGACGTTATCGGCCAAAAATTCACACTCGGCTTCGGTTTTTCCGAAAAATAGCCAAAGTTTTGGCAGAAGCTTTTCAAATTTTTTTTTATTTTTGTTACAAGAAAACCGAAACTCATTTTTTACGATACGATTTTCTAGCCCACATCACGACTAAACGGTCTTACTGATTTTCTTGGAACTTGTGTGTAAAATTGTTTCAGTGATGGAATTTCCAATGGGACATATGATAAAAAATATGATTAAAATTTAACTTAGTAATCATCGATGCGTGGCATGGAATTACAGCTGCCACAAAGTACGTCCTTGGACCTTTTCTGGGTGGATTACCGAATTTGAAATATAGACGGGATATATGGGATAACACTGTGCAACACATCTTTCCTACCTGGTAACGGTCAAGGTGGGTCGAAAGTATTCAAATAGAGTAGCAAAACCCCCAATGGATTTTTCAAAGTTAGTTTCCTTTCAAAAGATTCAGTCGATTAAAGTTTTCTTGTTTTACTTTTTTTTTCAAATGAATATTTTTTGTTACCTTTTTAAGCAAAATTGTCGGTATGTACAGATAAACAGATTTTTTTTTTTTTTTTATAAATTACTTTAGTATTTATTGAGTCTTCTAAATTTTATGTTTAGAACTAACAATAATTTTTCACAACCTAATTTATTTTATTACTTCAGTGATAATAAATATTACAATAATAACGACATATATAAGGTTTTTGTTCCAATCCACCGATTGGGCCAAAGAATGCTGGCTCACTGATGACGTTGTGCGATGACATCATCTGTAGGGTGTCGTCATCGACGGGTTGTCGGTATCGACGAGGGTGTAAGTGTCGACAGATATGTCGACATCGGTCTATTAAACCGCAATAGAGTAATTACGCTTCAAGCGTAAGGGTCGTGTGGGTATTAACAAATTTTTAGCGAGTGTATTTGGGTGTAGTTTTAGTTTTTCCGTATACTTTGATGTACGCTTTGGGATCTCCTCGGATATTGTCGCTATTTGTAGATCACGACGTATATTGGCATTTTTTATAAACCATGGGGCTCCCACGATTTGGCGCAAAATTTTGGACTGCGTTCTTTGCAGTTTCTCTACATTTGATGGAGATGCTGTTCCCCAGAGTTCGATCCCATATGTCCAAATGGGTTTTATTATACTATTATATAAGAGTATTTTGTAAGTGAGCTTGAGTCTGGATTGCTTTGAGAGGAGCCAATTGAGTTCAAGTTTTTTCAGTTTCATCTGTGTAATTTTTGCTTGGATGTGTTTGTTCCAAGTGAGTCTGCGATCGAGATGCATACCAAGGTATTTGGTTTCAAGGCATTGTGGAATTACGCTATCATTTATTTTGAGCGGGGGGCAAGTGTCTCTCCTTAGGGTAAAGGTAAGATGGGCGCTCTTTGACTCATTGACTTTAATCCTCCACCTCGATAACCAATCTTGCAGATTATCTAAATGGTGTTGCACATGGTGTGATGCCAGCCTTGGGTTAGGGTGAGAGCACAATATTGCAGTGTCATCAGCAAATGTAGAGATGAGGGTCTGTTCAGTGGTGGGCATATCAGCTGTAAAGAGTAAATACAATAGAGGGCCCAGAACACTGCCCTGGGGTACACCGGCTAATATATCAAATCTACGAGAGATGAAACTTTTATGTTTAACCACGAACCTCCTATGGGTCAGATAGTTTTCCAGTAGATTATGCATGTTTGCGGGTAATAGTCTCTGTAGTTTTGATATCAATCCTTTGTGCCACACCTTATCAAAAGCTTGGGTAATGTCGAGGAAAACTGCAGAGCAATATTGCTTGTTTTCGAATGTACTTTTTATTGTGTCAACAATGCGGTGGACTTGTTCGATAGTGCCGTGTTTTTCTCTAAACCCAAATTGGTGATCGGGTAACAAATTTCTTTCAAGAATTGTGGGTAACATTAGCTTTATTAGGAGTTTCTCAAATAGCTTTGATAGGGTAGAAAGCAGACTTATTGGCCGATATGAGCTCACATTTGTGGGATTTTTTCCCGGTTTTGGGATCATTGTGATCTGTGACAACTTCCATTCACTAGGGTAGCGATCAATTCTCAATATCGCATTGTATACATGCAATAAATGGGTAATTGCGATTTATGGCAGTTCTTTCACCATTTTCGCCGTTATTAAATCGGGACCTGTTTTTTGTGTTTAATTCTTTCTCAATAGTATTCAAAAGTGCTTTCTTCGTGATGATTAATGGGTTACTGTTGATCTGAGTGGCGAAGCGTGGTAATGTGTAATTTGTACTAGAGGGGTTTGGGGTAAACACATTTTTTAAGTGACTTGCGAATGCAGCTCCTTTTTCTGCATCACTCCTGGCCCAGTCTCCGTTGGGTAATCGGATAGGAGATTCCGTCATTGTCGGTCGTTTTTGGGTTTTTTAGTGCACGCCACTAAAAGTGCAGCTATATTTTGGGGCATGCACTCCTTTTTTTGGGCAAAGTAATTCAATTTTGGTGTCGCTGCTGTTGCCGCCTGTGTTAGCAAAAGGGTAAAGTTACGCACTGAAATATTAAGTTCCACTTCTGTTGTTAGTGACTCATTTAGGGTTATGTGCGAACTTATATATTTTTTGAAATTCAGCCAATTCGTGTGTACATTGGTGAGCTTGTCGGCTGTGTTGACTTCTACGCTTGGAGTATATTTTATAGTAATAATGGTTGGTGAATGGTCCGAAGAGAGTTCCAATGAAGGCTCAATGGTCAATTGAGTTCGTTTCAGAGTCTTAATTACTGCAAAGTCAATAACATCTGGAGTGTTTCTTCTGTTTGTTGGCCAGTATGTTGGCGTGCCTGAAGAAACCACGTCAAGGCCGAGTCTGCTTGTAGTGTTCCAGAGAACATTCCCTTTGGGTGAAATCAGACGGGAGCCCCAGTAAGTGTGTTTGGCATTAAAATCTCCAGCTACGAGATGTTAAAATCTCCAGCTACGGGTATGTTAAGAACATGTTTTTGGGTCCAATGGGTCTCGGAGATTTGCATAACATCTATACAGTGTGACTTAAGGAACTGTATAAGTTCTAATTTATGTTGGCATAAGCCAACACATTCCAGAAGGATATTTTAATCGCATTCATGGTCTATTTAAAAGGGTCTGGATTAGCAGGTTTTGACTGCGCATAAAATCCTGCATCATATTTTGCATATGATGCAGGATCAAGACTTGCGACATATTTTGCATGAACATCTGTAGACTATTTTCAAGGCCAGTATTTTGTTGTATTGGTTGGGTGATTTGGGGGCCTGGGGTATTGCCTTTAAGTACGTTTGAATAAGAGAACTGTTGTTGTTGTTGTTGTGGGGCAGCTGTAGTATTATTCAATCTGTTGAGTAGTGGGTATGATGTAATCTGAGCAATGTTTGCTGGATTCGAGTTGAGGGGCTTTTTTGGGGGTAGAGCCTTATTTTTAAATGTTTTGTACACTACACAACCTCTATAATTTGCAGTATGGTTTTCACCACAATTACTACAATGTCTAACGGCTGCATCGTCTTTACTTTTCGTGCATAATTGGGTCTGGTGCAAGTCACCGCAAATAACGCAAACACTGGGAAGTGTGCAATATTTTCTAGTGTGGCCAAACTCTTGGCAATGCAAAAGATAGCGCAGATTGTAAATCGGGTGGGTTTCGCCTTTCTTAAGGACTTTAGGGTCAAATTCCAACTCGAGACGAAATAAAGGCTGGGGTATCTTATTCTTATTTTGAATATTAAATACAGATTTAATTTTGAATTTTTGCTCAGTTAACGCAGCTTTGATTTCATCGCAATTGACGAAAGAATCAACTCCTCTTAATACAACCGCAAGTTGGTATGTATAGTATTGTTTTTTCTCTTTCTCAAAACTATCAACGACTTTTCGGAAGTCAACTTCATTGTAGACTTGAACTTTAGTTTCATCAATATTTCCTTTGATAATTGGGTTCACATGAAAGGTATTATTTCCAATGAATTGGGTCAATGATTTAGGTTAGGTTAGGTTAGAGGGTAGATGGCACCATTGGAGCATAAATACTCCAGTGCCATCACACTTAGGCCAAAAAAGTTGACCCATTGTGATGCCCGTACTTTAAGAGGTGGGATAGGCCCACACTCGTCAAACCATAAGTTGGTAATCCAACCACCCAGAATTTCTTACAAAGGCGAGCATATCACGAAGGGGTTTATCAGATAACTCCGCCAGGTCATCGAAAAAGTATTCCCCAAGATGTTGTAGACTTGGACATCGACAGAGGAAGTGGTGGGTATCTTCCTCGACTTCCTCGTCCCCACAGCCCCTACAAACGTCATTTTGGGTAAGACCAAGTCTCCTAGCATGAGCTCCAAAAAGGTTGTGACCCGTTAATGTGCCCATGAGGACAGATATGGATTTCCTATCAAACTGCAGGAGCTTGACCGTACGTCCTTCATTGCGTTGTGTCCATAGTTTGCGAGAGGTCTCACAGGTGGAGAGTTGTCTCCATCTGATGTTGGCCTGCCTCTCAAACTGTTTTTCTAGTCGATCCCTAATACTACAGAGTGGGATTTTAACAGAACGGTCCGCTAGGTCAGCACTAATTGCCGACCCTTTCCGAGCCAATTCGTCGGCGGCTTCATTTCCAGGTATTCCCTCATGCCCCGGCACCCAGCAGAGCCTAACGCGATGCTGTGAGCCAAGAACCTGCAGCTCTTCGCGACAGCGCCTGACAAGCTTTGACTTGATGTAGACGGCAGATAACGCTTTTATTGCTGCCTGGCTATCAATGAAAAAGGTTATATCATCGTGTGGTATCTCCACCATTGAGGTCGCCTTGGCCGCCTCCGCCACTGCCAGTATCTCCGCTTGGAAGACACTGCTGTTGTCTGGCAGACGGATGTATCCCGTGATCCCTAATTTTTCGCAGGTGTAACCCGCACCGGTACCAATGTTAATTTTGGACCCATCAGTGAAGACTGATATGGGTACGTTTCTTGATAGGTCATTTCCCTCCCACTCTTTCCTGGTGGGAAAGTGACTGGAGAAGGGAATATTGAAGTCTGGGTATGGCAGCAGGTAGTCAGAGCTGATGTCGTTCCCAAGATGTCGTTGCATTATGTCTGAGTGCCCCGTCGAGTTTCTATGCCAGGTTTCTGTCTGGCTTATTCTTAAGGCACTTTTTGCTGCATATTCTTGTGTATATAGGACTAGAGGCAGAAAATTAAGAATTGTCTCGAGTCCTGCCGTCGGTGAAGATTTCATCGCACTAGATATTCCTATACATGCTATTCTTTGTATTTTTGTCATTGTTTTCAGATTAGTGGTCTTGCTGGCTGATTTCCACCACACGAGACAACCGTATGTCAGTATTGGTCTAAAGATGGCTGTATACATCCATGAGATGATTTTGGGGCGTGGGCCCCACCTTCGTCCAAAAATTCTACTACAGGTGTAAAAGGCAATTGACGCTTTCCTAACCCTTTCTTCTATGTTTAATTTCCAGTTCAGTTTCCAATGATTTAATGAGAGCATTTGAGTTTTTCTCTCGGAGATAAATGGGTGGTGGTTTTTGGGTCACGGGTTTAGGGTCTGCTTTATCATTTTCATTTTCAGCAAGAGATGCAAATCTATTATCTCCTAGGGTCGAGTTTTCAGATGACAAGCGGTTCATGTTGCTTGCCACATTCGTGTTTCCAATTTTGGATACGTTTTTAACAACGCGATTGTTGTAAATATTTAAATCAACTTTTTTGGCTATTTTTGCAAGATTTTTTGCTCTAGTAGAATTGGGACTACGTTTGCGTTTTGTAATAGTAATATATTTATCCATACCAGTTTGTGTGTGTTTAATACTTGTTGATTTGTTGTAATGTGTTCAGCATCATTGTTGCTAAGCCTCTGTGGAGATGCATCTGTTGCGAGCTTTGGTGTTGCTGTGGTGTTGCTTGAAGAAGCCGTCGGAGAATCCGGGGAAGGCGAGGGGCATTGATCGCTCCAGGAAAGTCTATTTAATTGTGCATGTGCATTAGCAACGGCCGCTGCTTTGGACGATTCGTCTGCATCAGACAATTTTGAGTGAGAGTGCTCGTTGAATTGAGCGGGGAAACCGGTTTTATTTCCATTCAGCGCAACGGCGCCTGTATCCAGTGGTTGACTTGGAATGAGAATTGATGCACAAGAGAACGAAAGCCGACGTTGCGGTGGAGGCGAGTGACCGACACTCATGTTCGGGTTTTTGTATTTATTTATTCAGTGATCTTTCCTTTATTGATGGTGGCCGTAGCCAAAACACGAAAATTCCAGGCAAAAGCCGAATTACACTTTCCTTCGCGACAAATTGAGTGAACAATCAATACGATAGGTTTAATATTCACGGCAGTAATTGAATTGTAACGCGGAGCCATCAAAAACACGTCCGCACAATTTGCTGCTAATAACATATACAGATTATGTTAACAAATTATACCAAACAAATTCTAACGTATTAGCAATTCGGTGACCAAAGTTGAAAAAACTTTTATTTTTTTGTTCACATAAAAATTTTCTGTTTAATTTTCATTTTTGTTCTATAAAAAGGCATAGCTACTATCAAAAAAAACTATGTTAGAGGTAACAATGGCTTTAAATCAACCCTTTTTTTATGCAGTTGGGAGCTCAATACCGTTATCACTTAAAAAAATTGCAAGTTGTGGCCGAAAAATCAATTTGAAAAATACAGCAAAACATGCAAACTTTAAACCGCAATATCTTTGGAAAGGAAACTAACTTTGCAAAACCCATTGAGAGAATTGCTACTCTATATGAATCACGGATGATATTTGGGTTGTTCCATTTTGTACAAAAAGGCAAACAAAATAGTACCAAATCTGTCGAAAAAGTACCAACACTTCAATGTCCAAAAAAATAGTTTGTAATATCGATACCTTAAAGCACAACCATACTATGTCCATGAAAATCGAGTTTTTGGCATTTTTGGATTCCTGAGAAGAAGCTGCATCAGATAGGCGATAGTGGTTTGTGGGAATCGTGATGAAAGTAATTGAAAATAAGGAAATGAAAACCCATTTCCATACAAAACATACCAATTCGAAAACTTGTTTTTCATTTACTAGAGTTTTGAAAAAATGTATGGTTGTGCTTTAAGGTATGAACAGAAGTTATTAATATTCAAAAACGTAAACAAGTTTAATATATATAAGCATACTTTAATTCATAAAGCTTTTAACAAATAAGTTTTAATAATAAAAACGAAAATTACACTAAATGAAGTTACTTTTAACGTTACATAAATGATACCAAAGCTGATCATTAACTAGTTAATTCGTTAATAGTTAATTAACTAAGTTCAATTTTTGGTTAGCTTTAAACGTTTCAGTTAATTTCGAAAACCATTAACTTTTTCATTTAGTTAAGTTAAATTTCTTCTATTAACTAGCATTACCTTTGAAACGAAAAAAAAATTTTTTATTATTGAATGTAAAAAAAAAAAGTAAAAATTAAGAATTCAAACTATTTTTAATAATCTACCTAGCCACTCTGTTGAAAAATTGTAAACACAGAACTCTTTCGTGTTGTTGACTGTTTTGGATTCTGAACCGCACCTGACTTTCATAACCAGTTCGTTATTTTCTTTTGTCAATGCTTATCATTGTATTCTAATTCTTAATACTCTTTGTTTGTTATCACTCACTATCTACGCATGTTATCACGCGTTCGCTAAGCAGAGAGCTAATCCACTGCCTAAACCAGTATTTTAATAATTTAATGCATAGTTTGGCGTTCGTAGAGGGTGAGGTATAGCTTGAATCAATTGTTGCAATTTACTATCGTTTGAGACACGCATCAGAACACAACTAATTTGAGTGTCATTAACATTTAAGCTCAATAAACATTTGTAACGTATTACAGTCCACGCGTTTCTATTTGATTCTAAAACATTGACAAAAATTTAAAGTTCCGTGCCTAGCCCGCCGTCAAATGTATCGGCTTGGTCGGCGGCGAAATATTGAGTCGATTGTGTCGGCTCAACCGATATAGACATCGATTTGTTCGCACGCCGATTGAAGCCGATTATGGTCGGCGCGAAACTGTTTAGCCGCCGCCTACATTTTCCATTCAACTTGGAACTCTGGGTGCGTAGTGACAATAAAAAAAAAACGCGTCGACAAATTCGTTTTGTAAAATGTTTACAAAGTTTTCATTTTTTAAGTTAAATTTGCATATAGAGGGCTGAAATCGATCGAAAAAAGGGTCTGTGAGGGCAGGCATTCAAATGTATATAGTTAAAATGTTTTTTTATGCGTTTTTTAGAAAAAAAAATGTTTTTATAGAGAATTTAACTATTTAATTTAACTTTTAACGAAGTTAACTTTTTAACGCAATTAACTTTTTAATTTAACGAAGTTAAATTTTTGATTAGCTTTGTGTCACCGTAGTGCCAGGTGTGACCATTGTGCTACTGTTCGCCCCTAAATTAGGTATTATGAAAAATCGAGTATTTTTAGTGTTTATGTATTCGTTAAACTAAAATTTCAATTAAATAAATTCATGTAATGGCCGGTGTAAATGAAATAACGACTAATTAAGTTATTGTGACGACTCTTAATTTTTAGGGGTCGTCACAGCAGGATAAAACATTTTGCCCTTCAGAATTATTGCTGAGAATATATTCAAGCGACAAATTTTTCTCTCGATGAATACTTAAAAGGCCAAACATTAACAGCTATATACTGCCCGCCCAGACACAAAATAACTGGCCATCAATTCCAGACTTTTTTCCATTCTCTTGGACCAAAGTTTCTCGTTGCCGGCGATTTCAACGCCAAACATACATACTGGGGTTCTCGCCTAATATTACCAAAGGGCAGACTCCTGTTGAACACCATCAACCGACATGGCATTATTTAAAACTGTAAAAAGGAGCCAATTGACTATAGAATCTTCTCTAGATCTGTCATCAGACCATACACCTACTATTATCACAATAAAGTACTCGCCAAGTTCTGAGGTCAATCCAACAGATAAATTGACCAGTAAACTCACAAACTGGCTCAAATATGCAGAAAAGGGAGCAGCTTTTGCCAACCACCTAAAAACCGTGTTCACCCCGAACACGACAGCTGGTGATATCCCAATACCAACATTAATCCCATATAATACCTCTTGTACAATCGTGATTAAAAAAAACGAACTTATGGAGGCAATAAACAAAAGCTTGGACCCGAAAAAAGCACCAGGACCGGACTTGATGACGCCAACAATGATAAAAGAACTGCCAACAGTTGCAATAACCCACTTATTGCACATATTTAACGCGATTCTCAGAACATGTCACTACCCAGATGATTGGAAACTATCGCAAGTTACAATGATTCCCAAACCTGGAAAAAATCCCAACAATGTGACCTCATACCGCCCCATAAGTTTGCTCTCTGTGTTATCGAATTTCTTCGAAAAACTACTAATAAAATTGATTTCACCCAAAATTACAGAAAAACAAGTGATTCCCGATCACCAGTTTGGCTTCCGCGAAAAGCATGGCACTATCCAACAAGTGCACCGTATCGTAGACTCAATAAAAATCACTTTTGAAAAGAAACAGTACTGCTCCGCTGTTTTCCTCGATATCACCCAGACCTTCGATAAAGTCTGGCACGAAGGACTTATTTACAAATTACAG
This sequence comes from Heteromyza rotundicornis, assembly GCA_951394025.1. Lineage (NCBI taxonomy): Eukaryota > Metazoa > Arthropoda > Insecta > Diptera > Heleomyzidae > Heteromyza > Heteromyza rotundicornis. The sequence goes on from OX596013.1 coordinate 8,153,305, forward strand.
CATATTCTCCACGCTAATATGCACTGCCTACTTAAAAATTATCCCACGAATAGAAAATTTGTAGTAAAATATAAAAGCGTTGTCTCCCGAAAATTCGAAATACTGGCCGGAGTACCACAAGGTAGTGTCCTCGCGACCCTGCTTTATATTCTCTATACTGCAGATATGCCCAAAAGTAATAGAACTCTTATAATAGTGTTTGGTAAATCGACTTCGATTCTAATCGAAAATCGATTTTAGGCTTTCAGAATCGATTATTTCGGAATCGATTTTAGAGATGTCAAAATAGTCAAAAATCGATTTTTGAATGCAAATAATCGATTTTAAAAATATAATTTAAAAACTTTTCATAGTGGCTTTAAGTCAAGTTTTATAATGGCTCCAAGTCAAGTTTTAGAGTCATAAACGGGAATTTATTGCACAATTATCATTTCAACTTTTGTATGAAAAAATACAATGTCGAATGATAATTTATGATAATTCCCGCTTATGACTCTATATATGACGACTTGTGAATATAATTTATGTTATTTCTGAAATAAAAATGTTTCATTTAGCTCGAATTTTATGTTTCAATTTGTATAATAGAAAAAATTTGATTTTTTAGATTATTTAACTACAAGTTATATAGATAAGCATTTTCAGGCCGAAGGCCTATACCGAAGCCGAAGCCAAAGCCGATACTTAAATAAAAAACCGTTAAAAACTTGTTTTTTCGTATATTTTCATTCGAATTCGAGGGTATAAATACACATTTAGTTTTTTAAGGAATGAAGTTTTTATTTTAAGAAATAATAAAAGTAACCAAAAAAATTCACCAAAAAATTTGGCCCTCCTAGGTCAAAACTAACACGAGCCTCGGATTACACTGTGCGACAATTTCAAGGTTTTGGACTCCGACCTGGTATCGGTCAAGTTGGGTCGAAAGTATTCATATCAGGGATGATTTTTTTGGTACAATTGTACTTTTTTGGTACAATTTCAAAGACAAAAGTACATTGGTACTACAATGACATTTTTGGTACAATATACGCGAAGATATCAGATTAATAATACATTTTTTTACAATTTTTTTCTCCAATATTTTTGTTGTTTAAATTTTGTTTCCAGCTCCAAAGTACTTGTCAAACTTCATTTTGAAAAAAGCTAAGAAATTAATAAGTAAATTTTCTTTAACTCGTATCCACTTCGGAAGAATTTTTGCACCATTTTTTAACGAAATGCGACACGGTAACTCTGTGCCCTCTTCAGAAATTCGGAATTTTTTCCAATTTCTTTAGAAAAGTTGACATTATCAGCTGTCAAATTTAGATCACTAACCAAAATAGAAAGCAAAAGGAAATGATCCTAAAGTTAAAAGCGCAATGAAAATTGAATACTGACTTTACTTCAAAGCTTTCATGGGTTAGAGCATTTTTGATTTAGTCACATTTTACGAAAGATTCAATACCTTTCAGCACGACGGAGAGTCCTTTGGAGCTTTTTAGCTGGTAAGTGTAGTAGCTTTTTATGAGTTTATCAAAGAGATTGATAATTTCCCTAAAGTTTGGCTCACTATAAATTTGTATTTTCGTTTCATTTATTTTTCCCTTTAGGATGGAAATCACGTGGAAATTATTATTACCAATGTGTTTGGTAATTTCTTTTATGAGCGAATTAAGAGTTTCGCTCGCGTAGATATATAGGTGGGGTTTTTTGCGTTTTCGGCTTGGGATCTGAATTTTTTTCTTCAGCAAGAATCGCAAATCGATTTTGCCCAAGCTCAAGAGACGGTTTATTGGGATTCGTCTTTTGAATTTTAACTGAGTTTTTATTTCCTTTAGAGGGGGACGAAAGACCTCGCTTTGGAAAGTACATATCAATACCTTTTTGCTTTGTAGGCAATGTGCTGGGTTGATCTGTAGGGCGGGTATTGCCCTTTGCCCTGCGGTTAGCGACAATGGTAGATCTACTAATTGTATCAGGCAGAAGAATGTTGAATGGTGTGCTGTTGCTGAGTTGGCAGAAGTTGCTGTAACAGTGCTTGTTATTGTAATTGTTGTTGTTGTAGCTGATTCTGCATAATGGAATCGTTTATATATGTTTGAACTACTGTCATCAAGAGTAGGTGAGTGATTCACCACCAGCTTGGTTTGTGACTTTGATTGCCAGCGCCGCAGCTTGTAACCGCAAGAGGGGGCTGGTGTCTAACGGATAACGCGGATATTGTTTCTACGATACTCTAGTTTCGAGTGAAAAGCTTTTTGGTATTTTTTGTTTGTTTTATTTTTAGAAACAAATATAAACCATAAACGTCAATTTCGCTCTTTCTAAGCACATATATTGTTTTCCGTATCGCACTTTAGATTTTTGTTTTTTTTTATAAGAACCGAGAGTATTAAAAATATTGAACTTCACTTCGCGAGAGTTGCCAACATTGCCAAAAAAAAGTGTCCCGCCGCTTTTGCATGCACTTTCATTGTACCTGCGCTCTTAACAACCCTTACTTTTTATAAATCTTTTATTAAGTGGCTTTGGGTGGACTAGCTACAATGATGAAATTTGGTAGGTTCTTATTGACAAAATGAAATTTTATACCCTTTGGAAAGGAGAGTGTGGGGGCAAAGGGGAGCGGGATGGAGCCAATTTAAAGTTGTAACTCTCTTATTTTGTAAGCTACAAGGCTGAAATTTTTTACTTAGGTTCGCATTTGGGAAAAAGAGTAAAAAAAAAAGGGAAAAAAATTAAAAAAAAAAAAGAGGAAAATAAAAAAGAGTAAAAAAGAAGTTTTTTAAAATATAACCCTTTAACCAACTAAAAAGCAGAAAATCAATTTTCTTTAAATTAATTTCCGCAATTTCAATTTAAAATTAAGGGTTTTTGGCGACTTCAAAATCTGCAATGATATTAGGAACAAAGTAGCCAAAACCCTTAATTCGAAATTGCGGAAATTAATTTAAAGGAAATTTATTTTCTGCATTTTAGTCGGTTAAAGGGTTATATTTTAAAAAACTTGTTTTTACTCTTTTTTGGTTACAATTGTTTTTTTTGCCAATTATTGCAATAAAATACGGCGACCTGCACTGTAACTAACTCATTTCTCTAGTAGGCAAATATCAAAAAAACAAAATATTTTATTCAACTCAAAATTTGTGGAGCCGCCTAGAGTTTTAAATATGAAAACTTTGTTTTCGGTGTATTTTTTATTTTAAGAAATAATAAAAGTAACCAAAAAAATTCACCAAAAAATTTGGCCCTCCTAGGTCAAAACTAACACGAGCCTCGGATTACACTGTGCGACAATTTCAAGGTTTTGGACTCCGACCTGGTATCGGTCAAGTTGGGTCGAAAGTATCATATCAGGGATGATTTTTTTGGTACAATTGTACTTTTTTGGTACAATTTCAAAGACAAAAGTACATTGGTACTACAATGACATTTTTGGTACAACATATGCGAAGATATCAGATTAATAATACATTTTTTTACAATTTTTTTCTCCAATATTTTTGTTGTTTAAATTTTGTTTCCAGCTCTAAAGTACTTGTCAAACTTCATTTTGAAAAAAGCTAAGAAATTAATAAGTAAATTTTCTTTAACTCGTATCCACTTCGGAAGAATTTTTGCACCATTTTTTAACGAAATGCGACACGGTAACTCTGTGCCCTCTTCAGAAATTCGGAATTTTTTCCAATTTCTTTAGAAAAGTTGACATTATCAGCTGTCAAATTTAGATCACTAACCAAAATAGAAAGCAAAAGGAAATGATCCTAAAGTTAAAAGCGCAATGAAAATTGAATACTGACTTTACTTCAAAGCTTTCATGGGTTAGAGCATTTTTGATTTAGTCACATTTTACGAAAGATTCAATACCTTTCAGCACGACGGAGAGTCCTTTGGAGCTTTTTAGCTGGTAAGTGTAGTAGCTTTTTATGAGTTTATCAAAGAGATTGATAATTTCCCTAAAGTTTGGCTCACTATAAATTTGTATTTTCGTTTCATTTATTTTTCCCTTTAGGATGGAAATCACGTGGAAATTATTATTACCAATGTGTTTGGTAATTTCTTTTATGAGCAAATTAAGAGTTTCGCTCGCGTAGATATATAGGTGGGGTTTTTTGCGTTTTCGGCTTGGGATCTGAATTTTTTTCTTCAGCAAGAATCGCAAATCGATTTTGCCCAAGCTCAAGAGACGGTTTATTGGGATTCGTCTTTTGAATTTTAACTGAGTTTATGTATTAATTATGGGTTTTAGCTCATTTTCCAAAAAATTCATTTTGGAAAGAGGAGTACAACAACTAAGCAAAAACTCAGTCTGGCAGAGTGTACAGCTGTTTCGGATCCAGCCACGGATCCTCGTCAGCACTCTTTATGCATTTTATTTTATCCAAGCGACGCTATAAGTAAGTATTGGTATGACGCACAAGAGAATTGTTTCTCCTTTGCATCACACGCCAACTCACTGAAGCAGCGAATGGTAAAATGCAGCAAACTGAATTTTTACTTGTTGTTGTATAGCAACCTACTACTATGCCTGGTTGAAGAATTTCCTCAAAGTCCCAGCAAGCAAGTTGCATGGCAAATGAATTTTTACATTGTGTGTGCTCTGATACACACACAACAATTCACTTGCCAGAAAATACAAAAACAACAAAATTGTTTTTGGTTTAATTGGCGTACCCTCCATATGTTTATTTAGTAAAAAATTCAGATGTTTATTGAGCTTTTCATAATTTATGTATGAGTTTTTATTTCCTTTAGAGGGGGACGAAAGACCTCGCTTTGGAAAGTACATATCAATACCTTTTTGCTTTGTAGGCAATGTGCTGGGTTGATCTGTAGGGCGGGTATTGCCCTTTGCCCTGCGGTTAGCGACAATGGTAGATCTACTAATTGTATCAGGCAGAAGAATGTTGAATGGTGTGCTGTTGCTGAGTTGGCAGAAGTTGCTGTAACAGTGCTTGTTATTGTAATTGTTGTTGTTGTAGCTGATTCTGCATAATGGAATCGTTTATATATGTTTGAACTACTGTCATCAAGAGTAGGTGAGTGATTCACCACCAGCTTGGTTTGTGACTTTGATTGCCAGCGCCGCAGCTTGTAACCGCAAGAGGGGGCTGGTGTCTAACGGATAACGCGGATATTATTTCTACGATACTCTAGTTTCGAGTGAAAAGCTTTTTGGTATTTTTTTGTTTGTTTTATTTTTAGAAACAAATATAAACCATAAACGTCAATTTCGCTCTTTCTAAGCACATATATTGTTTTCCGTATCGCACTTTAGGGTTTTTGTTTTTTTTTTTATAAGAACCGAGAGTATTAAAAATATTGAACTTCACTTCGCGAGAGTTGCCAACATTGCCAAAAAAAAGTGTCCCGCCGCTTTTGCATGCACTTTCATTGTACCTGCGCTTTGGGCTTTGGGTGGACTAGCTACAATGATGAAATTTGGTAGGTTCTTATTGACAAAATGAAATTTTATACCCTTTGGAAAGGAGAGTGTGGGGGCAAAGGGGAGCGGGATGGAGCCAATTTAAAGTTCTAACTCTCGTATTTTGTAAGCTACAAGGCTGAAATTTTTTACTTAGGTTCGCATTTGGGAAAAAGAGTAAAAAAAAAAGGGAAAAAAAAGGGGGTTAAAATTAAAAAAAAAAGAGGAAAATAAAAAAGAGTAAAAAAAAAGTTTTTTAAAATATAATCCTTTAACCAACTAAAAAGCAGAAAATCAATTTTCTTTAAATTAATTTCCGCAATTTCAATTTAAAATTAAGGGTTTTTGGCGACTTCAAAATCTGCAATGATATTAGGAACAAAGTAGCCAAAACCCTTAATTCGAAATAGCGGAAATTAATTTAAAGGAATTCTGGCAAGGATCGTGAAACATTGCTCGTCACTTACAGGGCGATTGGCAGATCGCTACTTGATTATGCGGCCCCGGTCTGGTCCACGCAGCTCAGCGAAACTCAATGGCGACAGCTTCAGATAGCTCAAAACCGTGCGCTCCGCGTAGTCACCGGGTGTCATCTGATGGCTCATGAACATCACCTCCACGATGAGACCAGCCTACTTATGGTCAAGGAACACAATCTCCTCTTAAAAAATCAGTTCCTTCTTGCTGCACATCAAGCCGACCACCCCAATCACTGGCTGTTGAGTTGTTCGTCACCTCCACGCTGCATAAGAGAAAACTTCGCCTCGCATCGTGAAGCAGTGGAACCTTTTATTGAAGGAGGCTCAATTTCTAGGCCCAATTACCTGATTGCACTGGACAGCATGCATCAGGTAGCTGTGTCAGAAGCAATCGCGTCTCGTCGTCACAATGTGGTCCTGGATGGTCGTCCTCCGCCCGTCAGCGAAGACGAAAGACAACTCCCTCGTTCGACACGTACAACTCTGGCGCAGCTACGTTCAGGCCACTGCAGACTGCTCAGCAGTTACATGGCAAGGGTGAATAGCAACTACTTCACCAACAACTGTCCAGTCTGTCAAGCAACACCCCACGACACTGTTCACCTTTTTAACTGTACAAGACGCCCCCCCACATTGAAGCCCATTGACTTATGGTCCAACCCTTTAGATGCAGCAAGGTTTTTGGACCTGGAACTCTAACCGCTGCTCTACAATTATCAACAACATACAAAAACAACAACAATAACAACATAACAACATTTACACATACATTTTTGATTTGCTCTACTGTTACAACAACACGCTTTCCAAGGACTCTCATGGCCAAAATCAGCTACAGCTGTTACAACAACAACAACACGCACTCCACCTCGCCGAACCCCACAATTGTCAGTCCATCGCTTCTGCCCACCATTACCTGGAACACCGTGGTCATTTTCGGTTCAGACCAGCTGCCAATAGTTGTCTCAACTGGCAATCAAACTATTGTTGCTGTTCAGGACATTTGACACGGTAGATCATGGCATCTTGCACAAAAGGTTGCTATGCAACTACCTGAACAATAGGCAGTCGGTAGTCGAATTCAGAGAGAAGAAATCTAAAGTAAGGAGGGTAAAGACAGGAGTTCCACAGGGTGATGTGCTGTCCCCACTCTTCTTCAATTTTTACATTTCCAAACTGCCCGAACCACCACCAGGGATTTCCATCATCTCATACGCTGATGACTGCTCTATTCTCGCAACTGGGAACGACATAGCCGAAATGACAGCAAACATAAACATATACCTGGAGACGGTCGACAATTTTTTCGCGTGTAGAGGGCTCCAGCTGTCACCTGAGAAATCCTCAAGCACGTTGTTTACAACGTGGACTCAATAGATTGAAAATAGGCTTTCAATTGTAGTGGACGGTAGAATTATCCCTACTATTAAGAAACCCAAGATCCTCGGAGTCACATTAGACAACCTGCTTAACTTCGCCTCACATGCTCAAATCCATAGCGGACTCAACCTGGGGCAAAGACCGCGAGACGCTGTTCGTCACATACAGAGCGATTGGCAGATCGCTGCTAGACTACGCCCCTCCAGTTTGGTCGTCACAGTTCAGCGAAACGCAATGGCATCAATTACAGATTGCCCCAAAACTGAGCGCTTCGTATCGTCACAGGATGTCATTTGATGGCCCACGAACACTATCTCCATGACGAAACCAGCCTACTATTGGTAAAGGAGCACAACACGCTTCTGACCAATCATTTCTTGCTCGCAGCACACCTGTCAGATCACCCCAACCGTGAGCTACTTAACTGCCCCATCCGCAAGAATTTCTCTACTCACCAAGATGAAGTAGAGCCATACCTGGATGAAGGCACAATAACGCGTGCTGCATACTTACCAGCACTTGACAGTGTACACCAGGCAGCTGTCGCACAGGCACTCTCGTCTCGCCGCAACAACATACTCCTGGGTGGACGTCCACCGCCAGTTAATGAAGAAGAGAAGAGCTATATGGCCCGTGGAAATAGCAATTTTACGTATAGTTGCCCAGCGTGTCGAACATCACCTCATGACATCTATCACCTATTCAACTGCCCGAGGGAACCCACTGCTCTGGAACTTATAGACCTGTGGTCCAACCCAGTATCGGTGGCCAGGTTCCTGGACCTAGAGCAAAACTAACTCAACTCTATTTTACACAACAACATACATACAAAACATACATATTGATTTCGCTGTTACAACAACAACAACTACAATTTATATATGTGTTCTATGGGTCGTGAGTTTCACACGCCCACAAGTTAGAAAATTTGTATTTCTCTCACATTTTTGCAGAAAATTTTTTTTATATTAAATACAATATGATCAACAATTAACAATAAGGGAGTTCAAGTTCACAAAGGTCTCATATTGGTCATAAAGTCACATTGTTGTATAAATATACAATAGTCATAAAAATGTAGTTGCTTTTTTTCCATACAAAACATTTTACAACTCTGCAACCTGTTTTTTTCGCCTCTCATACTCACTATTCCTCTTATTTTAAAGTTGTTGCCAAAAAAGTTGTAGGAATTTGTGAAAATTGGACTTTGGGACTTTTTTTAATGCATAAAACGTGCACGACTTGCCGAAAATATTGCAACAAAGGTCGTGACCACCAAAACTCTTCCGACCATCAACTTTGGCCAGATGGCCACTTGCACAACCGGGCACACGAATGCCGGGCCCAGAGGATTTTGAAAGCTTTTTGAATGCATTAAACATGTGCGACTGCTTGAAAATATTGAAACAAAGCTCACGTGACAGAATTACTTCCGACCGTTGATTTCGGTTGCATCACCACCTCCGCGATGGGTAAGAGAGTTTATTTTGAAATGAGTGCGCTCACAACTATCGTATTTTTTTCAAATATGATTATATAACTTTATGATTACTTGTGAACTCCCTTAATGCAACTAAAAAAGTTTTTTAGGCCCGGAAAATCGGGGCGGGCTCAGCTAGATGGGTATAAAATTAAAAGGTTTCGCCATAAAATTTTACATACTCCAAAGATCAGACCTATTGATCAATAAAGATTTTTTAATGCTGGACTAGATGGAGTACACAGAATTGCTCTATGTCGTCTAGTTTTTATATTAGAGTCTAAAGAAAAAACTATGTTATAAGGAAGTTGACATCACAAATTTACAACTTATAGCTCATTTGAAAGGATAATCTTAAGACTAAACGATTACTAAAACTGAAACTTTGAGCAAAAATCCCAAATCTCGTAAAAGCTAAATTAATATTTCGAAATCTGCCATTTTTTGACTCTTTGATCCTGAATTCTTCAAAAACCTGAGAACGCCATCTTGTTCAGCGTTAAAAATCCTTTAAGAAAAGTTAAGTTTGGTTTATGGAGCTAAATCTTGTTGGGTTGTGTTATTGTTTTTATATTTTCAACTTTGTTAGAAGTTACAACTGAGGCTCATGAATAAAATATATCCAATGGTTAATATCTTTGGCTAAAATGGGTTATTATTCACCTCGGGACAGCAATCTACCCGGTCTGGATATCTTACCGCCTGGATAGTATTTTTTCCAATATATTTCCAGCCAAAAAATATCCATCCAGAGTTTGTACTTTGAATACTTCAAAAATATTATTATTATTTGAAATTTCATTGTGTTATACGTTTTTTCGTCGTTATTTGTGGAATAATGGCACGGGGAAAGAGAGATTACAACAAGAAAAGGAATAGCAACAGGAAGGGGACCGAAACAATTCATCATTAAACATTTTAGCAAACTTAGCTCCGTTTGTGTGTGCGTCCATGTTGAGGATAAAAGCAATTCTGCATCTGAATGGTTTCTGTGACCAATGGTCTATAATATTGCAAATATACTGAAATCTGTGTTTGTTCTCCCTCTTGCCATTAACTTTTTCAAAATCCCACATGTGTTCTAATAAATACAAGAGATAAATTAACGAAATGGATGAAAGTCGATTAATTTTATTTATGCCTTCACCTTCTTTTACTATAAAATAGCTGCCTTAGTTTGAAAATACCTTAACACACACTTTGCTAAATTTTACAGTAGAATCAAAGAACGCTTTATCATAATTCAACAAAAAGTGGATTTGGAAAAATGTTTGCAGAATTGAAGGGTTGTAAGTCTATTGGGTCTAAGTACAAAAAAGAAAAAAAACGAGTTAGCTAGTATGTATTATTCTATTTAGCCCGATACTACTGTGCAAAGTATTTTGTCTTATATAGTATTTGTCTATATAGATTTTGTATTTCTCAATCAGATATTGTAGTAAAAAATTTTAAGAATCCCATCAAAACTAAGTGGAATTTTTCTGAATCTCTTTCAAAAGTCTTACCCCCGCCGAAAGCTTATTATGTCATCAGGTAAGGACGTAGACATAATAAGCGATATCATGTCTAATGCCTATTTACTAGGAAACATAATATTCCGACATTTAAGCTGCCAATTCTAAAAGGCGCAAGCCTACACACACAGGAAAGTGCGAAATTCCTAGGTGCCACGTTCGATAGCAAACTTTCCTGGCTTGTGTGGCATTTTATACTTTTTAAATTAATAATATATATATTTGTCCAGGTCTGTCTGTCTTTCTGTCTTTCCGTGCCTAACGCTAACCGATTCAAAATTAACAACTTCACTTAAAATTTTTTTTTAAGTTGTTAACCTTCTTTTTAATAAAGGTTAGCTGTTCTGGTGATTCGTCCACACGACGCTGCGGTCGTGAGACGGAACCAGAGCTACTTACAATATATTCACACATATATATTTTTTATAAATGTTAGTGAAATATCGAATCCACGACGCTGCGATCGTAAGTAAGATGAAGTAGCCAACTAAACCCCTACTCACCAAAGCCACTTTGACTTATACAATACCTTTAGCTAATATCGATTAATTTCAGCAAGCTGTATGCAAAACGATTTCATGTATATACACACAAAAAATCATTAGATTTTTATATTACACTTTCCTATTAAATTACATTTCATATTTGCATATATTCCCAGTACAACATTAAAGCCAACACACACCAACGCGAAATACCGCAGCTGCCGCGAAACTTACTCAAAAATATTTCTTGCAAATGCGATATTCGAATAAAAAATATTTGTTTGAGGGGAGACCCTTCATCAAAACAAATAAAAATTAATAAATTAAAATCCCCCAAAAAAAAAAATCTACAAAATTAATGGAGACACATTTCTTAGAAGTCACTCAAGAAATTGTAAAAGGGGAAATCGAAACTTAAAAAATTTTATATCGTGGAAAGCAGATTTTTGAGGCAAAAAAGATTGCAGATTCGAGTACGATACATTCTGAGACCATATGTTAGTCATTTTTATCGATTTGTTGATAGTTTTTCGATATTTTATTCATAATTTTTCGATATTTGATCGATTTTTTATCGATAATTTTTTGATAATTTTTCGATAATATCGATAAAAAATCGATAAATTATCAAGGTCGATTCTCTCTTTTGATGCGGTCGCAAGTTTTTTCGGCTCCACAAAAAATCAAAAATAAACACGGAAAAAACACACATAATTAATATATATATTTGTCCAGGTCTGTCTATCTATCTGTCTTTCTGTCTGTCTGTCTGTCTGTCTGTCTGTCTGTCTGTCTGTCTGTCTGTATGTCTGTCTCTAACAGTAACCGATTCAAAATTTACAACTTCACTTAAAAAATTTTTGTAAGATGTTAACCTTCTTTTTTTTTTAAATGTTAGCCCTTTTTCTGGTGGTTCGTCCACACGACGCTGCGTTCGTGAGAAGGAACCAGAGCCACTTACAAATATATTCACACATATATTTTATCTTATAAATGTTAGCCGCCCTGGTGAGGTATCAAACCCACAACGCAGCGATTGTAAGTAAGATGAAGTAGCGAACTAAGCGCTTTCTCCCCAGAGCCACTAATGCTCATACAATACCTTTACCTAATATCGATTAACTTCATGCAAAACGCTTTCATGTATATACACACACAAAAAATCATCTTTGATATATAAACAAAAATAGCTTCGACCTAAAGCTGCCACCTTTAAGAAAATAACGCTGCCACAAGACTACCGTTGCCACCTAACACTATTTTCACCTATTACGGTGGTGTATTTGATTTTCATATCACACTTTCCTATTACACTTTCCTATACACTGCATATATTCCCAGTACAACATCAAGGTCCGCACACATCAACGCGAAGTACCGCAGCCGCAGCCAAACTTACTATAAAATGTTTCTTGCAAATGCGAAAATATATTTGTTTGAGGTGAGAAATTTCATAAAAACAAATAAAAATGTGAATAATTTATAAATTAAAATTACCGAAAAAAAATACTACAAAATGAACACCTTTCTTAGAAGTCACTCAAGAAATTGTAAAAGGGGAAATCAAAACTTAAAAAAATTTATATCTTGGAAAGCAGATTCTTGCTACAATAAAAGATTCAGATTCGGTTTTAGTACGTCAAAATACATAATACGAAAATAAAAATGGAAAAAATCCAACGATTCAAACGCTTTGCAATAAAAATAATCGCCAATCGCAAATAATGTTTAGCCGTAACATGTGAAAACATTGTTAGGTGGCAACGCTAGCCTTTTGGTAGTATTATTTCCTTAAAGGTGGCAATGGTAAATCAAAGCTATATTTATTACTTTTTGTGTGTATATACACATTCACCATACAGCTTGATAAACTATATCGCCATTAGCTGATGTTATTTTATAGCTGGCTGTGGTCTGTTGGTTACAGCTTCGGCCTATGACTGCGGCAGTCATAGGTTCAAGCCCGCCACCGATCGTATTTTTTTTTTTAATCCATTGCTTGATATTCTTTTTTCTTTTTTTAATCTTTATTTTTTAATTCTTTTTTAACTTTACACAATTACATCATCAAACAAAATTTCTTTCTATTCTTTACAAAATTTAATAAAAGTTCACATATTTCAAAAATGATTTTCATATGTATTGTCGCGGCATAAATTCGCGACAGAATTTTGTTTGTTGTTGTTTGTTTGTTCTTGTTTTTATGTTTTCCCTTTGTTCGGGGCGGCGGGTGAACACAACCGAAGGGAAAAACACAAACCGAAAGCGCGCACTGACACTTTATGTTATATTATTACTTTGTTATTATATTATTCCCTTTTCATTATATTGTTCCTTTTTATATTATTTTGGTTTAATTAAACCAAATTTGACACTCGGGGGTGGAATGCAGCCGCGCGGAGAATTGACAACAGCTGTCAAGATCTCTTATTCCCTTTTGTTACGACCTCGTTTTAGAAGTTTGTTGATGAGCTTTTACGATCCGATGTTGGGGAAGGCATTGCGCGAAACTATACTTACGGGACGAAGACATAATATGAAAAAAACTAGACTAAAGCTTTTTGTACTCTAAACCTGTTTTGGGAGGGGAATCAGTCGACATTTATGCTTTCGCCTATACATACATGGGTGCCGCCAATTTGAGTATTTTCATTTTGGTGGGTGCGGGGGTGTATATGTAAATTGAGCGTTCTTTTTAGTCAGTGCGAACAGATTTAGTGGACTGGCGTTCTCTTTTTAATTTTAAATTTTAATTTTCGAGTAGTGCTTAAAAAAAGGATTGCTTTTTTAAATTTTTGGATTTGATTTTTATATTTTAAATTGTGTTTTTGTGGTTGCTGAGGACCTCGTCGATTCGTGGATCTGAGGCAGGAGATATTTTCGAAGGGAGTATTTTTCCGCGCTGGTGTTGTTTCCACCAGCGGGTGGCAAATAGTGTTTTTGGTGTTTTTTTATCTGCGGCAGTCGGCCATTTAGATTAATCGAAGTGTATAGAAGGAAGGAAAAAAATGGTAATAGAGTTTGTCAAGTTGTGGCAAGTCGGTTTTGGCAAGTCGGCCACTGGTGTTTCGAGATTTTATAGTGGAGTTGGTCTCCGTCGGTTTTGTGGTCCTGGTTTCCCCTTTCCCTTCCAATTTTTGTTGTGGCGTCCCGCACCTGAGCCAAGTTGTTGCTGGACATCGATTTTTTCGAAGTCCAGCTGGTGAATTGATTCTGTAAAGAATCGTGCTACGGATTTCAGGCAGGTCGGTCTGGTCCCGTAAATCAAGTGCACATAAAAACTTAATTTTTGGTATTAGTGTTTTTTTTTTTAAAATGCTCTCGTTTGACAAATTTCCGTTTTGTGTGTCAGTGAGTGGTCCCGTGAACCAGGTGCACATAAGAACTTTATTTTTGTCATTAGTATTTTTTTTTTCAGTAAATACCCTAATTTTATAGCTGGCTGTGGTCAGTTGGGTAGAGCTTCCGCTTTGTCTGCGGCTGTCTTGGGTTCAAGCCCGCAACCGGTCGTATTTTTTTTTTAATTCATTGATATTCTTTTTTTAATCTTTCTTTTTTTATTCTTTTTTAATGTAACAGTTTAACTTTACACAAGTGTCATGTTGAAGGCCGCTTAGCACGTGTTAATCCAATCTTGTATGCATATTTCGCGGACTATGGAAAAACCACCAGATCGCTATACTGCGCTCGCATCGTCGCATTGAGTGTGATTATTTTGTCTATCGCCGCAATCACACTGTCTAATTTCAATGACAAGCGAACTCAAGTTGCCTTCAACATATTTTGCCAATTGAACTGCATTTGTAAAAATAATTTTGTCTATTGCCGAAATCACCGTGGGCACAAATTGCTGAAATTAATTTCAAGGAAATTTATTTTCAGCTTTTTAGTCGGTTAAAGGGTTATATTTTAAAAAACTTGTTTTTTACTCTTTTTTTATTTTCCTCTTTTTTTTTTAAAAATTTTTTTTCTCCCCCCTTTTTCCTTTTTTTTCCCAAATGCGAACCTATGTAAAAAATTTCAGCCTTGTAGCTTACAAAATACAAGAGTTAGAACTTTAAATTGGCTCCATCCCGCTACCCTTTGCCCCCACATCCCCCTTTCCAAAGGGTACAAAATTTAATTTTGTCAATAAGAACCCACTTACCAAATTTCATCAATGTAACTTGAAGGAATTGGAAGTTATGCCATGTTTAAAAAAAAAGGTTTTAGTCCCACCACGGCCCCCTACGCACAGTGAATTGTCTCCATATGAGCTTGGGACAAAAATCGAAGGAGTATTCTGAATTAATTGAAACTAAGTTTCTAAATGTATTTTGGCCCGCTGATTTCAAAAATGTAATCGGTTTTTGTAACCCTTATAGTTTTTGAATAAATCCAGAATTGTATGCTTGATTTTCTTATTTAATTATTATGCATATAATACAACTCTACAATTATATTTCGCAAAAGGTTTCTTAGCTTTAATAACGGATTCTAGTGGTTCTTTATTAGCTGATTTCAAATTTGGTAACCGTTTTTGGCTAGCAGTTGTAGTTTAGCAGGTACATTAATGCAAAAACATTAAAAAATCTTTTTAAAAAATTTAATATTATAACTATTGAAAAGAGCAATACATTTTTATAATCTTGAATACTTTGTAAAGAAAAATGTATATTCTACTATATTATATTATGTATATTCTACTATTAGGGGTATTCACGGTCTGGTGTACTTGATAGTGTACTTTTATCGAAGTGACGGATTCACTTTTACCATAAATTTTACCTGTATTCTCAATTTTAATAATTCTGGCACATTGTACCCTGTTCCACAGTTTATCAATTTCGTTTGCTCTCGAATTGAGTTTGATGTTTATCCCTAAGAAATCAATTAAAAATTTATATTCTTAAATTTCACAATAATTTATTCAGAATCGTTAGAACTATCACAATCTTCGCTCACTAAGAAATTTATACTATCCTCAATTCCTTCACTGATATTATCGTTTTCAAATACTATATATTTTTTTATATCTTTTATATTTTTTTATTTGTTTAACATGTGCATTGCTTGGTAAAGTAACAAACCCCAAGAAATCCTGAAAAATCTGGAGAACCCGCGATTGCCAAAACCATTCGGTATTGACCGCTTTAGTCAATACGAAGAAGAGGGAAGAGTAAAATAGAGAAAAATTAAATGACATTGGATAAACAATATTTCAATTGAGCTTTTAGTTACTATACATACATTAATATCAATATATTAATAAAAATACATACATTCATCACATTTTACCATTTTATTTACATTATGAACTTTTCAAAATTTTTTTTTGATATAAAATTGTCATTTTAGGCATTTACAAAAAAACATTTTTTTCAAAAAGTTGGTAAAAAATGGTGAATTTCTTTTTTTTTTCTGAAAAAAAACACATTAAACTTTAAAACAAAAAAAAAAATTTTTAGTAACTTTTACGCACTTTTTTTTTACAATCCATAATTTGTTGGGTTTTTTTTTTGTTTTTTACTTGAAAAACTTTTTTTTTCATGGTACTCACAAATTTTTACATCGAAGTTTAAAGACAACTATTTTATTTTTCATTTTTTAATACAACAATAACATTTATAAAAAAGTAAAGTTTGTATCATTCTTGCCAAAAATACCTTTTTGGCAATTTTTTTCGCCAAGCTATCAAAAATAAATTTTTTTCTTCCAGCATTTGTTATCAAATTTCCCTAATTTGACAATACTCCACGGACGTCAAAAAAATTTTAATCAAATAAAGAAGTTCATATTCTTTTTAGTCAATGTATTACCTTTCCAAAAATACCATATTTTATATAATTGATGACATCAAACTTTCTGAATTTTGTCTATGGGACAAATCACTGTGCTACGCCTCTGATGGACCACAAAATATAATAGAACGCAAATTTAATAGAACGCATTGTCACCGGAGTTCTATCAGTGTTCCAAATTTCAGCTCTCTACCTCATGTGGAAGTGTATGAAAAAGCTCGCCGCAGATTTGAGGATATATATATATATATATATATATATATATATATATATATAGTCCGCCCAAAGCAAGTTAATATAAGGGTTATAAAAAAACAATAAAAGTGAAATAAATATCGCAAAAAATGGGAATAAAACATTCCCCAAAAAAATCGAACGCGTCTCTCACACCGAATTCTGCTTCCCGCTCACACGTAAGCAAAAAAATGTTGCAACAACAAGAAAGTGCGAGAGCCGCGAAAAAAATACGTGTCCCCGCTTGCCCCCAATAGCGATGGCTCGCCTCGTCCATCATCTCAAAATGCAATGCTCTCCAAGCACACTTTATCGTTAGTGTTGCCAACTACTCCCGTTCAACATTTTAAACACGGTGGATTTCTCACGCCTGTTCTCTCATGGAGTAAAGAATGTGCAACTCCCAACACACACACAGGTAACTCTGTTTCGCCTTTTGTTCTCGAAATTCCATTTCAGCACAATATGCAAATTTCCCTTTGCGTTACTCCCGCTCAGAACTTAAATGAGCACAAAAAATTTGTCGATAAATTAAAAACAACAAAACTTCAAAGTAGCTCTATCTCTAGAGAGCATAATATAAAGGCAACGGCAGCGCAGACAGGCATTGACGCCTACTTCAAACGAAGAGGTTCTCCTACCGGAAATATGAATTCCTCAAAAATGCAAAAGACTAATCCCAAAAAGTCTATTGAGTTGAGTAATATGTGGCGATCTCCACCCCACAAACTTGTGCAAAAAAACTAAAGAGGATGCGAATGTTAAAAAATGCAGCAATTGCGGTGGCAACCATACAGCAAACTATAGAGGTTGTCCCATCTACAAATCCTTCAAAAGCAAGGCTTTTCCCAAAGCTGATGCTTTCCCCCTAAAATAGGATTTAAGAAAAATCTCAACAAATCCCTCACAATCCAATGTACCTACTTATGTAAATCCCATTATAAATCAAGGCATTTCCTACGCCAGCGCTTTAAAAGGACAAAACTCAGTCCCCGAGTTTACGCAACCTGCTCCCCCTAGCAGTTCTCTTGAACAAACTCTGCCGTTCAGAATTATTGCTCAGAATATATTCAAGCGACAATTATTTCTCTCGATGAATACTTAAAAGGCCAAACATTAACAGCTATATACTGCCCGCCCAGACACAAAATAACTGACCATCAATTCCAGACTTTTTTCCATTCCCTTGGACCAAAGTTTCTCGTTGCCGGCGATTTCAACGCCATACATACATACTGGGGCTCTCGCCTAATATCACCAAAGGGCAAGCTCCTGTTGAACTCAGTCAACAGACTCGGCCTTGACGTTGTCTCCTCTGGCACTCCAACTTATTGGCCAACTGACAGTCGAAAAACTCCCGACGTCATTGACTTTACAGTATTTAAAACTGTAATAAAAACAGAGTAAAAAACAAGTTTTTTAAAATATAACCCTTTAACCGACTAAAAAGCAGAAAATAAATTTTCTTTAAATTAATTTCAGCAATTTCGATTTAAAATTAAGGGTTTTTGGGTACTTTCCTCCGAATATCATTGCAGGTTTTTTTTTTTAAAAAAAAAATTTTTTTCTCCCCCCTTTCCCCCCCTTTTTTCCCTTTTTTTACTCTTTTTTCCGAATGCGAACCTAAGTAAAAAATTTCAGCCTTGTAGCTTACAAAATACGAAAGTTAGGTCTTTAAATTGGCTCCATCCCGCTCCCCTTTGCCCCCACACTCCCCTTTCCAAAGGGTAAAAAATTTCATTTTGTCAATAAGAACTCACCTACCAAATTTCAACATTGTAGCTTGAAAGAATTGGAAGTTATGCCATGTTTGAAGTTTGAGTCTCCCCACGGCCCCCTACGCCTCTGATGGACCCCAAAATTTAATAGAATGCATTGTCACCGGAGTTCTATCAGTGTTCCAAATTTCAGCGCTCTAGCTCATGTGGAAGTGTATGAAAAAGCTCGCCGCAAATTTGAGGATATATATATATATATAGTCCGCCCAAAGCAAGTTAATATAAGGGTTATAAGAAGGAGCCAATTGACTATAGAATCTTCTCTATATCTCTTATCAGACCATACGCCTACTATTATCAGAATAAAGTACACCCCAAGCTCTGAGGTCAACCCACCAGATAAATTGACTAGTAAACTCACAAACTGGCTCAAATATCGAAAGTATATAAGCTCTCACATTAACCCTAATGTGTCACTAAAAACGAAAAACGAAATAAACACAGCTGTTAGTAAATTCACACTTTTGCTTTCCCAAGCAGCTGCAGCGAACTCTCCCCCCCAAATCCAAAATAGCTCAACTCGCAGCTATACAAAATGTACTCCAAAACATATAGAGCAGCTTCTAAAAAATAAAAGACAAATACGTCGTGAATGGCAAAATCAAAGGTCGCCCACTTTGAAAAAACAGCTAAAAGATATCACTCAAAATCTACAAAAACAGCTTAAGTGGAAATCTGAAAGAGACTTTAAACAACTCGTTGAACATCTCGCACACAAAAAATCAACAAATTACTCTCTCTGGCGAGCTGCTAAAAATATGAAAAAACCGGTACTGGCAGAACCTCCCATACGGCTGCCAAATGGAAACTGGGCCAGAAGCGATGCAGAAAAAGGTGCCGCTTTTGCCAACCACCTAAAAACCGTATTCACCCCGAACGTGACAACTGGTGATATCCCATTACCAACATTAATCCCACTCAATAACTGCTGTACAGTCGCGATTAAGAAAAATGAACTTATGTAGGCAATAAATAAATGCCTGGATCCAAAAAAAGCATAGTTTAAGCTGAATTTTAAATTTAGTTGAATTTATGAATAATCATTGTTAGAGTTAATATTAGGTGATTCAAATGAATAAAAAAAAAAATTTTCGATTTTTATCGATAATTTTTCGATAATTTATCGATAATTTTTCGATAATTTATCGATAGATTTTCGATAATCTATCGATTTATTATCGATAATTTTTTGATAATTTATCGATTTATTATCGATAATTTATTGATTTTTTATCGATAATTTTTCGATTTCTTATCGATAATTTATCGATTTTTTATCGATAATTTTTCGATAATTTATAGATTTTTTATCGATAATTTATCGATTTTTTTTAGCTAATTTATCGATTTTTTTGATAATTTTCCAATATTTATCTATAATTTTAGTTTCCCGATCCATTAAAAGTTGTTGTTTCAATTCCATTTTGTTTCGGTCCAATTCCATTTCATTCCCGACCCCATTCCCAACCCAATGCAAAAAACCGCATCCAAATCGGTTCAGTTTTTCTCAAGATAAACGAAAATAATACAAATTGGCGGCCATTTTGTATGGGAGGTAGGCGTGGTTCTTATCCGATGTTGCCCATTTTCAATACCGTCCAATCATTCGCCAAAATAAGAGGAATGCCAAAATTTGGGGTCGATAGCTCAAAAGCTACGATAGTTATCGTGCGAAATTACAGACAGACAGACAGACGGACAGATAGACGGACATGGCTTAATCGACTCAGGAGGTGATGCTGATCAAGAATATATAAAGTTTTCCCATACCAGCCACGCCACCTTATGGGCGTTACAAACGGTGTGACAAACACAATATACCCTTGGATACTAGTGTGCAGTGTATAATGATGCAAAAATAGAGACCGACCGAAATTCAGTTTCGGTTTCGCTATTTCGGCCAAAAAAAGAGGTTTCGGCCGTTTTTCGGATTCGGCCGAAAAAAAAATATCGTTTTCGGCCAATTTTCGTTTTCGGCCGAAATTTCGATATTTCCGCCGAAAATTTCGGTTTGATACGAAAAATGTAACAAATAAATAACAAAGATTACACTGATCGAAAAAACTGAACATTTTGTGTGTTAAATATACTTGATAGACAAATTCTTATGCAGTTTGGCACTCTGAATACGAAAATAATAATAAAATTTTTACAGTACGCACCAAAAATTAAATTTTTGTGTAACTTTCATTATTATTTTTGGATTAGGCGTGGCAAAATACATAAGGAACAACCAAGTGGATAAAAGCGGTATGTAACCCAAATTTAAGTATTAATACTTGAGCAGCGAAACTTACTCAAAAATGTTTCTTGCAAATGCGAAAATATATTTGTTTAAGGTGAGAAATTTCATAAAAACAAATAAAACTAGAGAGTGGACTATCTTCGGCTATACCTAAGCTGAAATACCCCCACACTGTAGGAAGAAGTACCTCGAATATAAAAAAAGGTGGTCTCAAGACCCTATTTTGACCCAATTATAGGTAGTTTTGGAGCCCGGAACATGTCCAAAATCCATTTCTAAAAATTTCCAATCAAATCCACCAAAAAAAACTAGAAAGTGGACTATCTTCGGCTATACCGAAGTTGAAATACCCCCACACAGTAGAATGAAGTACCTCGAACATAAAAAAATGTGGTCTCAAGACCCTATTTTGAGCCAATTATAGGTGGTTTCGGAGCCCGGACCATGTCCAAAATCCATTTCTAAAAATTTCCAAATTAATCCACAAAAAAAAAAAATTGGTCTCAAGGCCCCATTTAGACCCTTATATATGCGGCTTCGGGACCTCGGACCATGTCAAAAATACGTTTCTAAACATTTCCAATCGAATACAACAATAAAAAATTTTAACCTTTTTTTTCGGTGTATGGGAGCCACGCCCAGTTTTTGTCAATTTGGCTGATTCTCGAACTTGATCTCAGTATTCACGAGAAAAACATGTACCCAAAGTTTCAAGTCGATATCTCCAAAACTGCGACCGCTATCGTGCGGACGGACAGACGGACAGACAGACGGACATCGCTAAATCGACTCAGGAGGTGATACTGATCAAGAATATATATACTTTTCCATACCGGACACGCCTCCTTATGGGCGTTACAAACGTTGTGACAAAGTTAGTATACCCTGCCACAGTGAGTGTGGGGGTATAAAAATTGGTCTCAAGACCCCATTTAGACCCTTATATATGTGGCTTCGGAAACTCGGACCATGTCTGTCCGTCCGCACGATAGAGGTCGCAGTTTTGGAGATATCGACTTGAAACTTTGGGTACATGTTTTTCTCGTGAATACTGAGATCAAGTTCGAGAATCAGCCAAATCGGACAAAAACTGGGCGTGGCTCCCATACACCGAAAAAAAAGGTAAAAATTGTTCAAGTCTTTTTTATTGTTGTATTTGATTGGAAATGTTTAGAAACGTATTTTTGACATGGTCCGAGGTTCCGAAGCCACATATATAAGGGTCTGAATGGGGTCTTGAGACCAACATTTTTTTTTGGTGGATTTGATTGGAAATTTTTAGAAATGGATTTAGGACATGTTCCGGGCTCCAAAACCACCTATAATTGGGTCAAAATAGGGTCTTGAGACCACATTTTTTTATATTCGAGGTACTACTTCCTACAGTGTGGGGGTATTTCAGCTTCGGTATAGCCGAAGATAGTCCACTCTCTAGTTTTTTTAATCCATTGCTTGATATTCTTTTTTCTTTTTTTAATCTTTCTTTTTTGATTCTTTTTTAATGTAACGGTTCAACTTTACAGAATTACATCATCCAACAAAATTTCTTTCTATTCTTTACAAAATTTAATAAAAGTTCACATATTTCACAAATGATTTTTTATATGCATACATAAATTATGGAGTTCACCATACGGCTTGGTCTACCTAACCGCCATTAGCTGAAATTATTTTATAGCTGGCTGTGGTCAGTTGGTAGAGCTTCGGACTATGACTGCGGGGGTCATAGGTTCAAGCCTGGTGCCGGCCGAAGTTTTTCTTTTTTTAATTCCATTACTTCATATTTTTTTCTATTTTTTGATCTTCCTTTTTTTAATTCTTTTTTAATGTAACAGTTCAACTTTACACATTAGTCGACAAATACATCATCGAATAAAATTTAATAAAAGTTCACATATTACACAAATTTCTATAAAAACTAGAGAGTGGACTATCTTCGGCTATACCGAAGTTGAAATACCCCCACACAGTAGAATGAAGTACCTCGAACATAAAAAAATGTGGTCTCAAGACCCTATTTTGAGCCAATTATAGGTGGTTTTGGAGCCCAAACCATGTCCAAAATCCATTTCTAAAAATTTCCAATCAAATCCGAAAAAAAAAAAAAAATTGGTCTCAGGACCCCATTTAGACCCTTATATATATGGCTTCGGAACCTCGGACCATGTCAAAAATACGTTTCTAAACATTTCCAATGGAATACAACAATAAAAAAGACTTGAAAAATTTTTACTTTTTTTTCGGTGTATGGGAGCCACGCCCAGTTTTTGTCCGATTTGGCTGATTCTCGAACTTGATCTCAGTATTCACGAGAAAAACATGTAAAAAAAGTTTCAAGTCGATATCTCCAAAACTGCGACCGCTATCGTGCGGACGGACAGACGGACAGACGGACAGACGGATAGACGGACAGGCGGACAGACGGACAGACGGACGGACAGACAGACGGACATCGCTAAATCGACTCAGGAGGTGATACTGATCAAGAATATATATACTTTTCCATACCGGACACGCCTCCTTATGGGCGTTACAAACGTTGTGACAAAGTTAGTATACCCTGCCACAGTGAGTGTGGGGGTATAAAAATTACATATGAAAACATAGAAAATATTTTTGCATCTGAATTACACAATAAAGTAAACATTAATTTTTTCAAATTAACGTAAGTGTACCGAATTCCGGACACTGATCGCCAGGCCAACTTAAATCCTCTGGAAGATCCATTTAAAACATTCAAAAACAGGAACGAATATTTTTATCACATAGTCTCGGGTATTAACTTTTATTAAATATAAGTGTTTTTTCCAAATGGTTGAGGTTTCTAATGAAAATAAATAATTTTAACTCTTGCGAGCGAAACAAAAAAAATGCTCCCAATTCCGGCCACTGATTTCAGTTGTTCCAAATTCCGGCCACCTGCGCTCCTAATTCCGGCCAACCAGATTTTCAAAGACAAACTAGGTTACAAAATGCGATTAGCAAAATAATTTATTTTTTTAAACTATAAAATTAAAAATAAATAAATAAATAAAAAATTATTCATTATTTAACATTTGGTTTATCTATTTGGTTTTTAAAAATCATGCAGTAACTCGCAGAAGTATTTTGCATATTCTTTTCCATGTACAGTGGCTCTTAGTCAAAATTTATTGAATCTATATTGGTATCATTGGAAAGGTCATTGGAAACATTACAACAACAAAGCTGCAATAAGCACCGAAACATAACAACAAAGCTACAATAAGCATTGAAATATTACAACAACAACAACATGTAACTGTATTAAAATATTTGTGATATTGTTGTGATGTTTAAAAAGTACCAACAAATAA
Source organism: Heteromyza rotundicornis (assembly GCA_951394025.1). Taxonomy (NCBI): domain Eukaryota; kingdom Metazoa; phylum Arthropoda; class Insecta; order Diptera; family Heleomyzidae; genus Heteromyza; species Heteromyza rotundicornis. The sequence goes on from OX596013.1 coordinate 8,177,425, forward strand.
TAGTGCCCAAAATTAGTGAAGACACCTTTTCAAAAGTCACCAATTATACAGGAAAATGAAGAACAAGTTGAACACTTTATATGAGAGAAATCGTAACTGTTAAACTTTATATCTCGGAAAGTAGATTTTTCCGACCAAATATGTTTGCAGATTTAGGACGTCAAAATACATAATACAAAAATAAAAGAAGGGCAAAAATCGAATGGGCCCTCAAGTACATTTAAGCCAAATCTGACACAGTTGCACCCTCCGCCACAATTGAGAGTTTTCTTGTTGTTGCGCCCACTTTTTCCAAATTATTTTTGGAATCAATTAGTTAAGACCCATACAAAAATAATGGACAAAAAATAGATGAAGTTATAAATTCGAAGTACCGGCCACTGGCCGGATTCCGGAGCACTTCATTTTCACTTTGTAGTGCAACCCAATTTCGGTCACTTTTATTTTGTCTAAAAGTTATCTAACTTTATATTACCGATTTAAAAAACTAAATGAAAGGCAATTTTTTAAGCTTTTTCATGTAAAAGATCAATTAAAATCGAATTTACAATTAAATTTTCACAGAGTCAAAACTGCCTTTTCTTAGGAAATTTACATAAGTATATTAGAATTGAAAAGCTGATTGCATAAAATCTGTAACACATAGCCTATGACGGATTTAGGTCCTTGTGTACATGAATGTGTAAACAATCAAATAAAAAAAGAAAAAACTAGAGAGTGGACTATCTTCGGCTATACCGAAGTTGAAATACCCCCACACAGTAGAAAGAAGTACCTCGAACATAAAAAAATGTGGTCTCAAGACCCTATTTTGAGCCAATTATAGAAAATTTCCAATCAAATCCGAAAAAAAAAAAATTGGTCTCAGGACCCCATTTAGACTTTTATATATGTGGCTGCGGAACCTCGGACCATGTCAAAAATACGTTTCTAAACATTTCCAATGGAATACAACAATAAAAAAGACTTGAAAAATTTTTACTTTTTTTTCGGTGTATGGGAGCCACGCCCAGTTTTTGTCCGATTTGGCTGATTCTCGAACTTGATCTCAGTATTCACGAGAAAAACATGTAAAAAAAGTTTCAAGTCGATATCTCCAAAACTGCGACCGCTATCGTGCGGACGGACAGACGGACGGACAGACAGACGGACATCGCTAAATCGACTCAGGAGGTGATACTGATCAAGAATATATATACTTTTCCATACCGGACACGCCTCCTTATGGGCGTTACAAACGTTGTGACAAAGTTAGTATACCCTGCCACAGTGAGTGTGGGGGTATAAAAATCATATTGAGTAAAATATATTGTTTAGAAACATTATTGTGACAAGCTTGAAAACACCGAAGTTCCGGCCACTGGACGGAATTCGGAACACTTAACTTTTTAGTGGTACCCAATTCCGGCCACTTCTATTTTGTTAATAATTTATTGTATTTTATGTTTACAACTTAAAGTATTGTATTTTTGTGAGCTCAATAATACACGTATGCACTACATAAAAAAAACTAACAGTTTCCTTTTTTTATCTTTTGGAAAACTTGATTTAAAATTTTTCTACTTTTTAGCATTTTCCACATTGAAATCCACTCAAAACGATCGTTTCGTGACAACGAAAATTCTTGTAATGAAATCAAAAACAAATCTGTCAATGTTTTTTTGCAGAATGATGTGCAAAGGCGTGGTCTACCATAAGAAATAATTTGAAATTTCATTTTCGATGGATAAATTGTAAATAAAGGCAAATAAGTAAAGTGGCCGGAAGGCACTATGACGGAATTCGGTACACTTACGTTAGTGTTTTATTTCCCGTGCATGGCACAAAGAAGACAAGTCCCCAATTTGTATTGAAAAAAGAAAAATAAAAAAACTTTGAAACTTATTTTCTTGAAAGAATTTGTCTCCATCCATTCACCCCTTCACAGCGTTCTCACTCTTCTCAGATCGGAGCAGATCTACTACTCTCGCAATGATTTTTAAACTTCTACTCCTCTACTACTATTGTAAGAAATCTTCTCCTCAAAATGTTATCTGAGTTTCATACAATGCAAAACTACTACTCTTTCTACAAATCTACTACCATGACAGAAATTTCTACTACTATTGTAGAATCTCTAATACTCTACGCAGAAACCCTAATCTAATCGCCTCTCTTGAAATCTGCTACCTTGACAGTAATTTCTACTACTCCCTTTCTTGAAATCTACTCCCCTAAAATCGAATATCTACAACTCTCGCCGTAGCAAAAAGTGGGAACCCTGCCCCTTCAATTGATTTCCACGCATTTGATAGTTTGCTTCTAAATTCATCTAATTCGTGTTCCGAACTTAAAATGATTGATTTCAGCTTAATTATGTACAACTTTATTACATTTAAATTCACAATTTTTTCTTTTATTTTTTCGGTTTCGGCCAAAAAAAAGTAACAAATTTCGGTTTCGGCCGAAATTAAAAAAACCGATTTCGGTCGGTCTCTACTCTTAAATGATTTATAAGTGGATAAAAGCGGAGCAGTGTAATTTCAATTCGTTATAAGACCTCAACAAACAATACCAGAATGTCGTTGAACTGTCACCTTTTAGCCCCACATAATCTAGGTCTACCACCTTTTTGGTTGTTTATTAGTTGGCAATCCTTTGAAATGTTCGTTGGCAACCGTGGGTGATTTGTGTGATTCGTTTTTTTACAGTTATGTGGGTTTTAAAAGCTGTAATACATATTTGTGAAGCTCAATAATTAGCACTACATTAAACTAAGAGCAGGCCCGTAGCCAGGATTTCGGTTCGGGGGGGCTAACTTTTAGAGGATCAACCGTAACATCCCAGTAAATTGAGATCGTGGATAATGCTGTATAATGCACTCAGTAGGGCACAAAAGACCAACGGTCGCAGTGCAAATCCCCTTTAATTATAATTAATAATAACACAGTGCTACGAAAGAATGCCTTTACAT
>OX596013.1:8180577-8506352 GCA_951394025.1 Heteromyza rotundicornis
TAGCCAAAAACCCTTAATTTTAAATCGAAATTGGAGAAATTAATTTAAAGAAAATTTATTTTCTGCTTTTTAGTCGGTTAAAGGGTTATATTTAAAAAAAATTGTTTTTTACTCTTTTATTTATTAATCTTAAATTTTTTATCACTTAGAAAAAATACTTACTAAACATTAATCATCTCTGTTTTTCCAGCTGTTTCTAGGAAATTTAATTACCTCTTCAAAAATACTAATCCCAAAACTATCAAATGAACGGCTGATTTTTGGTCGAATTTGGGTACTTGGTACTGAGAACGCAATTGTGTTTAGAACGGCCCACTATGGGATAGAAAACAATTCTAGGTGGACAAAATTGAAGCCGTGGTTTGATATACTTAAAACTTGGTATAGGGGGGTTTTGGGGTCGCTGACTTCGAATTTGACGTCAAAATAAAAAAATTCAAAATGACGGATCAAATATGTCTTATTTTTTTCTCGAAAAAGTCGAGAGGTCTATTGCACAATTTTATTTTAGAACTTAATTTTGCTAAATAGGAACGGGTCAATTGTTCGTGTGCTCCAGTTGTTCCTCCAGAACGTTCCGTTAGCGTTTGTAGGTAACGTAAATACACCATTTTCTGTTCATCAATTCGTTTATTCCAAAATTATGGGAACTTTTCCTTAAGATTTTCGTATAAAGACCATTATTTTACTTACCGGAATATGGCAATATATTTAGAGAACAAAAGCCACTTAAAGTCAACTCGAGATAAAGTAGAATGACATTCACACGAAATTCATTACATTTAGAAACAATGAACTGCTGTTTGATAATCTCAAAAATACAAGTGTTTAATTTTTGCTTAAGATGTCGTTTAAAAATCAAAAATATTTTATATTCATAAATTTTGTATTTCCTTGAGTTATTTACAAAAACCGGTATTTCTTAAAAAATGCCAAAAAATGTGGTCGCTAATGAACTAACGAACCAATTCGGAGCTTTATAGCTTGGACATACGCTAGACATTTGGCTGTTATTCGATCAAAAGTTATAATACTGAAATTACCAAAAGTGCGTTTTTCAAGGTTACCGCAAAATGTAGCTTCTTTGAAAAATTTCATAAATATATTTGGATTCAGCGTGACAAAATACATAGCAAATAGTCTTTCAACTCAATTTAACACACAAAAATGTATTATTTATCTGTTATTATAACTTTTTATTTCCCCGAAATATTTTGCAAAAACCGTGATTTCTCAAAAAGTGCAAAAAAGTGAACTCTAATTTTTTGATATGTTAATGAACCGAAGAACAAATTCTGAGGTTTATAGCTAGGACAGTCTTTGTCAATTTTATTCTCGGTCTAAAATGTGACAACTTAATTATACTTTCATTAATATGGTATAACCATCCATTGTTGTAATTAAAGGACCGCATTGCACGTGCTATACTAATGTATAAACTTCATTCTTTATGGTTTTTCCAAAAAAACTTTAAAAATTAGCGATTAAATATGCCAAAATAATAAATAGAAAACAGGTATTTTTTATTACTTTTTTGAAATTTCTACTTGCTGTCTCCCCTACTTGAAATCATGGAACCCATGGGTAATTTCAATATGATAACATGTTAATTGGGGAATTCGAAACAAACCCTTATACTCAAAAAAAGTCTAATGTAAAATTTGTCCACCTAGAATTGTATTCTATCCCATAGTGCGGCCTGTGATATTTGTTTTTAACCAAACTTCATTCGTTTCATAACTATTTTTGAATAATCTAATGAATTTGTATGCCTTTATATGAATATAAATAAATTGTTTCATACAGAAAATTTCGCTTTTGGGAAAAACTTTTAACATTTATTTTAAATCAAATTTTGCATATAGAAGGCTGAAACCAATCTGAAAAAAAGTCTGTGAGCGCAGGAATTTAAATGAATATAGTTAAAATGTTTTTTTTTCATGTTTTTTGTAGACAATTTTTTTTTTTATTTTCTATAGAAGACTTAATTGATTAATTGGATTTTTAACGAAGTTAACTTTTCAACGAAATTAACTTTTTAGTTAATTTGGGGTCACTGGGGTCTCAAATATTAAGTCGATTTGAATGTAACACTGTTTGTTTTACCAATAATTGCAATTTAAATTGTCTTAATTGTCTTATTTTTATAAAATTGCCTGGTAGCTGAATGCAAGCTTTGATTTTTTTCTTTAATAGATCTGACATATCTTAATCCATTTGTTTTAACCTATTCCAAAAAAGTTGTATAGTTTTTTCATAAAGGCTCCTTTAGTAAGTGCATATAATATCGTCGTCGTTCTAACAGAAATCACTAAGTCCATTTTTTCCAAAAACGAGATAAGTACGCCATCATTCCAGTCTATAGTAGTCCTACAATCTGTGATAAAAGCCTAAGTCTAGCATACCCCTAGTCCAAGTTACAAAAAATTAAAAATCTTTATCTAAAAATTTAAAAAATTTGATTTTTGTTTTGGTGTTATTTCTTCGTTTCTGGGCCTAGATTTCTAATTATTTGTTTCGAATTATTAAAGACTGGCTCCTTTATGTAATTAGCCCAAAATCATTCCAATCCGACCATTTTTAGCAGAGTGATTTGCAATTTCTTCAAAAAAGCAAAATGTTTGTCTAACAGAACTAACTAAGTCCTTTTATCCCGATTTCTTCGTCCCTGGGCCCAGCTTTAAAAAAAAATTGTTGTGTATTATTAAAAAATTATTATTTTATGCATTGATCTTACCAACATTCAAATTCGACCAGTTTTGGTTGAATTGTTTCTCATTTTTATAACGAGATCTTCGTCAATCAGAATTTCCTAAGTCCATTTGTCCTATTTTCTTCGTCCCAGCGCATCAATTTTCTGTGTATTATTGCTCAAGGGTTCGTGTATACATTGAGCCCAAAAACATTGATATTCAACCATTTTTGGATTTTTAGAGCGCATTTTTGCCCTTAAACGCAAATAACTCAAAACTTTAAATTTGGACTTAGTGATTTTTGTTAGAACGACAACGATATTTTCATTATGATTTTTCCAAATAAAGTCAAAGTTCAAATTTTGTATAGAGCCTATTTACACCATGACGCATGGGCATGCCGTTTTTAGAATTTACATTGACATGGGCATGCCGAAATTTGGCAGTTTTTACATGAAAATGTAAACAAACAAAGCATGGAGTTGCCACCTTTTATGTTTTTTGTATGGAATTTCGGTGCAAAATTGTCTATCCCGTTTTCACTACCGCAGTTCTTATTAGTTCTTTATCAGATTTTTTGTCATGGAAATGATAGTGTAAATAGGCTCATACAAATTTTATGTTTAGACAGAAGAAATTTAAAAAATTTAAAGGTACAATAACCCACTATCAATCGCGTGTCCGGTATTTTTTAGTATATATATTCATGATCAGCATCGAAAACCGATCCCCGTCTGTCTGTCACAATAGCGGTTGGAATGTTTTTTTTCAGACATCGACGTGAAATTTTTGGTTTACGTTTTTTTCTCCGAACTCAGATTAAGTTCGAGAATCAGCTAAATCGGACAAAAAGGGCTGCCATATAAAACTACGAAAAAAATGCGAACATTTTCGAAGTCTTTTCCAAAACCATATAAAACGCCTCAAAATGGGGTCTGTCTGACAACTTTTTTTTTGTGCATTTGGTGGGAAATTTTTAGAAAACAGATTTTAGACATGGTATGTGGTTCCAAAACCTTATAAAAATAGGCCAAAATGGGGTTCTGAGACCAAATGTGTAAGGGGTATTTTAGCTTCGACATAGCCGAAGATAGTTCACTCTCTAATTTTGAAAACAAAAAGTACCTTAAATACTTATTGCAAAAAATTAAAACAATATTTACAAAAAATATATTTTTTCCTATATTTTAAAAATATAAAATAATAAATTATTCATTATTTATTTTTGGGTACTATAGCCCAAATGGTGTATTTTACAATAACAAGCAAAAACCAGTTTGCAATTTTTGCCATTCGCGCATTTTCAGTGGAATCGGTTTGCTGCAAATAATGAATAATTCTGTGTTGTATCATGACTTTTTTCCCCTTATAGAGGCGTCTTGGATTAACAAAAATTGCCGAAAGAGTGCTGATGAGGATTTTGTGTCTAAAATCCGAAACAGCTGTACACTCTGCCAAGACTGGTTTTGCTTGTTGTTGTAACAACCTATTTTGCCAAAATAATTTTTTGGTAAAAAAGATCTATAGTCCAAAAATAAATAATAGGTAAAAGGTAAGGCATTCAATCCCAAAGTGTTTTTGAAAATCCCGGGATTTCGGGATTTGAAATTACAATCCCTGGATCCCGGGATTTGTTCGGGATTTTCGGGATTTTCCAATTAAATACAATAATTAATATAAAATTAAAGAAAAAATTGTTGCAACAATATTTTAAGTTTAATTTAATTTTAATTCGACAAAGAAATAATATTTATTAAATATAACATTAAACAAAACAAATAAAATTTAAAATAAATATAGTGGAACAAAAAGTAATTCTTTTTAAATTACATTGATCGAACAAATAATTTTTTTTGCCACCTGAATCTGAATATTGTCATAAAATTCTGCCAGCTCCATTTCATGCTACACACGAAAAAGTTACTTTCAGTAGTTTTAGTATTAAAACATATATCTTTTTTGTAAAAAAAAAATTGTTTAAATTCAAAAAATTTTATTCAGATCGATAAAAATTGTTTGTTAACCGTTATTGACAAAAATGTTGTCAATTTTTGTGTGTGTGTGCACTAAATCTGCAAAAGTGGGTTTTTTTAATTTACCAATTCGATTGGATGTAAATGCACGGCTGTATTTTTGTAGAAAACCGTCAAAAATATCTTAAAAAAAAGCCTTTTTTGAATTCCGGGATTCCGGACTGAAAAGCCCGGGTTTCCGGGATTGAGAAAACGTCCGGGATCCCGGGATTGAATGCCTTAGTAAAAGGTAAAGGACATCATCGAAATAATTACTACATATTTAACTCGATTTTTAAAAAATTTAGGGATAGCACCGTAATTTCTCAAGCCCTTCAGTTAGGAAAAAAAAAGTTGTCATAACTGTCATTTAAAAAACTTTTTGATAAAAGTTATGGCTTAAATGTACTTTAGGGCTCATTCGATTTTTTTTATTTTTGTAATATGTATTTTGGTGTCCTAAAACCGAATCTGCAAACATTTTTGGTCGCAAAAATCTAGTTTCCAAAATATAAAATTTTAAAGTTACGATTTTTTCATATAAAGTGTTCAATTTGTTCTTCAATATATTTGGTGACTTTTGGAAAAGGTGTCTTCACTAATTTTGGGCACTTTTTTGTTGTTGTTTTTTTTCCAAACAATATCAACTATGGCATAAGTTTACTTTAGGGCCTAGAAACTTTTTGGACTTTTTTTTTTTTTATTCCTATGTATTTTCACGTCCTAAATCGAAATTCGGAAGAGTTTTGCCCCGGACGCTTATAGTTTCCGAGATATTTGCGTTTAAAGTTCCGAATTTTCCCATATAAAATATTCACTTATTCGTCATTGAATGAATTCTTCTTCTTCCTTGAATGTATTTGTTCATTCGTTTTAGGCACAATTTTTGTCATTTGCAATTTTCAAACACTACAACAACACCACAACTACAACAATACAGTTGTATTATTGCTATTGCAGTAATTTTGTTAATTTTGTTTTTGTTGTTGTAATAATGTTATTGCAATGCTGTTGTATGGTTCTTGTTGTTGTAATATTGCAATGACAATGTTGTTGTCGTAATGTTGTTGTTGTTGTTGTAATGTTGATTTTGTAATTTGTTGTTGGAACAGCCCTTAAAAACATTGCAACTATTACAAACACAACAACATTACATAACTCTAAAAATGAAAAATTTTAACAAAAAATCGCCTGCTGCGCTTCGTGTTATTGTTATTGTTGTAAAGTTGAAAATGACCCAAAAATTACGATATTTTCAATTAAATACATTGTTTCAATCCTTCTTTAAATTCATTTGCCTATTTCCAAAATATATTTCCATAAATTCTTTAAAATAAGTAACTAAATACTTCATTGCCATAAATTTATTAAAATAAGTACCTACTTTATGCTCCCATGAACACATGAACATTAGTTTCGTGGTGCAAGTATCACCACTTTCATTCTGAATGACACTTTCAAGAAGAAGAAGAATTCATAAACAAGAATAAGTGGTTATTTTATATGGGATAATTCGGAACTTTAAACGCAAATATCTCGGAAACTATAAGCGTCCGGGGCAAAATTTTAATACATGTTGTTGTTGTTGTTGTTCAGCAACATTGAAACTGTTACAAACACTGCACACATCATTCCAAACTCAAAAAATTTATGTGCATATTTTATGTGCATATTTTCTATTTTTTACTGCATAGGAATCCTCACCCTAATTATTGTAATTGTAGTGTTGCTCTAATGTTTGAAATTGTCAAAAAAAAGTGCTCTCTAGCCCGTAAACTAGATTTATACCGAAAAACTACCAAAATCTATTGAAGAAAAAAAAACATTTTCGTTGAAAACAACTAAAGTGGTAACACTGCTTACTCTAGCTTACCTTTATAGAGAGACAACTGAGAATCTGAAATGTAATGTGTGGTGATGAATCATCGCATTGCTCCTGATTAAAAAGCAGTTCTTCTTCCCGAACTCTGCTGTGATAATATGTTGATTTATTGTTGTCATTGGGTAATGGTACCTCTGTTATGTTAAGCACTGGCTTAGATTGTGGGTCCGAAATTGGTGTAGATGCGGCATTGTCTCTTTCAAAAGCGCGTGAATTGAGTTGACTTACTCCGTGAGTCGTCACAAGGTTGGAGGAAGTGATGGCAGAAGGCACACACGGTACAGATTGATTCACACTGATTGTAAAATGTTTTTCTACTCCAGAAGCTTGAGCTACCTTATCACATCTACTGATCTCTTCCTTTGCACTACAACTGCCATACGATTTCTTTGAAAGCTGTTCATTGTCAACGTCTGGTCGTGGTTGATTTGAGTTACTTCGAGAGTCGTTTTGTATTGTCGACGAATCAAAAATTTGCAGCGGCTCGACGTCATATTCATTGACCAAAGTTAAGCACAAACGACAAACTCGATAAAACTTAGGCGGTACATTACACATAATTGATGGCTGTTTTAATATGTAACTTTTACACAAATTGTATGCACTTCACACTATTGTAAACAATACTAAAACGAATTCATAAATCGACACGAACACACTTATATTAATTCATCCGAACAAATTGCACATAAAATCTAATAATAAGAAATGCTATGCTTAACGTTCAATAAGAACAAGACATTTTTCTTACACTATTCAGGGTTTATCTGTAAAACAAATTTCAGAATAAAATCGCATTAAAAGAGTACATGTAAGCTTTGTAACCCGGGTGCCACACGTACCAGTAACCGGTTAACGGCATTCGTCACAGACAACACATATGCGTATCTCTTAAAATTCCATAAAATCCAATAAGGCGGACCATTTTTTTTTGGAGATTTTGTTGTATGCTTCACATCATATATGTAATACTAGGGCGATTCATTTAAAGTGGGAAACCCCTGGGAAACGATTCAGTTGTGCAGATAAGCAGTCAAAACATATGAAATTTGACAGCTCTTTTAAGAAACTTCGCGGTTGCGAGGGGTTTCCCACAAAAAAGGAATACCCTTACTATATTGCCAGTATAGTGAAAGTACATTCGCTGATGTCAAGAGACAAAATATATGAAAAAGAACATTCGCAGTTCATTTGTTTTAAAAAATCTTTTAGAGCCTATTTACACAGTCATTCCCATGACGCATGGGCATGCCGTTTTTAGAATTTACACTGATATGGGCATGACGAAATTTGACAGTTTTTATATGAAAATGTAAATAAACGAAGCATGGAGTTGCCACCTTTTACGTTTTTTGTATGGATTTTCGGTGCAAAATTTTCTATCCCGTTTTCATTACCACAATTCTTATCGGCTCTTTGTCAGATTTTTCGTCATGGAAATGATAGTGTAAATAGGCTCTTAAGAAACAATATACAAATAAACAAAAAATGGAATTTATAAAAACATTGCTAATTTTTCGGTTCGGTCCCTGTATTATCGACCAGCCAATTCTTGACCGATATTAATATTTATTTTTTTAAAATGTTCCTTTCGTCGTCAGGAATTGATTAAACTCTGAAATTTGGGATTCCGATCATTAATTGTTGAGATATTTAACAATGAAATTTTCACTTTCCACACAAAATATTCAGAAAATAATGCAGTAAACAGAATTGCAGCAGTTGACAGTTGGGCGGACGACGGCTAGCCGCTGTCAAAATTAAAACACACTCAACAAGATGGGAATGCACGGAATCGGGACGGAGGCGGTAAAGCGGTAGGGCGGTAGCCGCCGAACTTAAATTTAATTCTATTTTCTGGCCAACGGCTGACGGTATAGGGTTCCACCGAGGTATCAGTAAGGCCAATATTTTTGAAATTCGCTGAAGCGTGTCGAATGTGTTTCGAAAGTGTTCCGAGCAAATATCAAACCAAACCGAAACTCAAATGATGGAATACTCTCGATTTTGTTTGATATTAAGATACTCGATTGCACCCCAGAAGTTTACAAGTATCTAAAATTGTGTATGGTGATCTTATTGGTAAAAACATAGGTAATTGAAGATGCGAGTTGTGTTTATCAACTACCGGTAATTGTATACACAACACAAATAAAACAGGCCTATTGTGTTTTTGAAAATGACCTGAAAATTGAACTTTTCAGCTAAAAAATTTCCCATTTCCATTATTTTCACCATAGGACACCATTGATTTGCAACTGTCAACTGATTGCCGCCGCGGCCTCAATTCTGTTCACTCAGGGCGGATTTTGATACGACGGAAGCATAGTCGTTGTCCGCCCAACCGTCAACTGCTGCAATTCTGTTTGCAGCATAAGAATTATTGCCAGTGTTGTCACACTTTTAATTTTATTTAAATAAATGTGGTCGCGTAAATGTGATCTCTCACAGAAAGGACCTGAATGCAGAAGTACTTCTGACAGCATAGCCGCCGTTGGACATATTGAGGGTTTTAATCCTTGAGCACCGGCTGAAGGCCGGCCTCGCAGAAGGCATTTGAATGCATACTTTGTTGAATATCTTAGCAATAATTTATCGAAATCAGAAATTTCGGAGCTTAATAATTCCTCCCCAATTTTTCTTTGAAATTCAACATTTGTATATAAGAATTGTTTTGAACAATTCTAATAGGTATATTTTGGGAATACAAATATTTCGTTACCATTCTATGTTATTTAGTACAATTATATACTACTTTTAATTTTATACATTTTACCATAAGCGAAAGTAAACTTAAAGAATTTATAGGGAAATATTATCCTGTAAAATTTACTTTTTGGAGGAAAAACGAAAAGAACATATGTATTTTAATCTGTTGAATGTTCATTTTCACTTGTAACAAACATACTAAATTTTGTAATTTTATATTAAAAGGGCATCGATCTGTGGTTTTTAAAAAATCTGCATTTAATTAATGGGGAAGTTGAGGCGCCCTGTACCATTACATTTTCCCCATTCTACATTTCAATTATTTCATTCAACATAAAATCAGTAACAAGCCAATCAATCATAAATCGAATATAAACATTTACATATTAGGGCGATTCATGTAAAGTGGGAAACCCCTCGGAAACGATTCAGTTGTGCAGATGAGCATTCAAAATATATGAAATTTGAGAGTTCTTTTTAGCAACTGCGCGTTTTCGAGGGGTTTCCCACTTTAAATGAATACCCTTATTATATTTCATACCGTCACATTTCAATAAACAATACAATTCGCATACAGTTGCAACTCAAACAATTTCTTCAATAAATGTTAAAACTAAATACCTAGGTTTTTCATTTCGCCTAAGTTTTTGCCAGTTTGTCGCCTTACATTCGTTTACTGCATTTTGTGCTCGCGATTTCTTCGTGAATTGTATCGATATCGTTCTGCCAGATCTAAATGAACACTAGTGCCGTCTCCTTTTGTCGCATGCTACATGCATTGAAAGCATTAGTTAGATAAAAATGGAAAATAAAGCCCATAAAAAGACGCCGCCGCCATTGTAAAATCTAAATTGTTCTAAAATTAAAATTATGCGTGGGACACTAGTACATGTCGAGCCGGTATAATTTAAGAAGTAATCCACAAGAAAGTTCAGACGAGGAGAGTGATTTGGATACTACTCTAACACCGAACGCAGAGCCACCAGCAAACATTTCAGACGAAGCTTCCGACAATATCATCGCCATTCTGGCGAGCCTAAATGCACTTAGGACTTCAGTAGATGCATTGCAGAGCAGCAAAGAGATTTAGAAAAACTTCGCAGCCAAGTGGGTACCATGCCAAACTCTGCACATATTCCGGAGTATCAAAATAGCGCATCGCCAACAAATAGTGAAACAAATCAGCAACAACCAGAGCTTTGTGCATCGAGTGAATCCATGGCGAAATTGTATGATCTGCCGACGTTTTCGGGAAACGCGGAGGAATGACCATTGTTTTTGGCTAATCCCAAGTATACCACTAATGCATAGAAATATAGTCATCGTTAAAATCTGATGCGTTTGCATAAATGTTTGATTGGCCCAGCAGTTACTTCGATGTTGATTTTTCCAAACGTTGTACCGAAAGCGATTGCAGAACTGGAGTTTCGTTTTGGACGCCCCGATTTGATTGTACGATCACATCTGAGTAAAGTGCAACAATTTGCAAACATTAACGAGAAGAATTTGGAGCAAATAGTAGCATTTTCTACGAAAGTGAGGAATGTCGTTGCCTTTATTACGTCAGCCAATTGCCAGCAACATTTGTCAAACACAATTTTACTTGAGCAACTAGTTTCGAAGCTGCCTTCAAATAAACAGTTTGATTGGGCTAAACATGCCATGTCGATCATACCTTACACCACAGTTGTGCACTTTTCCACCCGGTTGAGTGACCTTGCCAGAGTAATTGGTTTGATGCCGCCACCAGGTACAGCCACTCAGAAAAGTAATAAGCCACCACAGCAACAACGACGTGTCATGCATATCAGCGTTAATGACGCACCGCCAATTAAGTTTAAGTGTTATCAATGTGGTGAGGGTTACTCTATTTCGAACTGCAAGTTATTCAGTTTGCGTAAGGGCCACAACACAACAAACTGTCGAAACAAAAGGCCCTGCGGAATCGATGGCTGCCGTCGTTATCATAATCAAAGTCCAGCAAGTCAGCCAGCACCCTCAGAGCAGAGAAGTTCAGTTCAGCCGGTATTAAGTTGTCAAGTATTTAAGTCTGCCAACGACATTTTGAATTTGTACCAATAAATCATTATGCTAACATCAAGCCAGTAATCCGGTTAGGTTTCGATCATGCCTATTTGGGTGCATCGTCCACGAACATTGAAGCCGGCACCGCCAATCCTATTGCCGCCAGAACTAAGCTTGGTTGGGTTGCCTATGGCCCAACTAACATGCAGTCGCCGTCGTATCCAGTAGTTCTTCACATTCGACAAGAATCGCAGGATGATTTGCATCAAATCGTCACAGAGTATTTTGCCACTGAAAATTTCGGAATTACCACGTCGCCAACAATATTAGAATACGAGGACAATCAGAAAGCAGCGCGTATTATTTAAAACACCGTTCAACGTATTGAAAATCACTTCGAAATAGGTTTGCTTTGGAAAAATTATCCGCCAACACTTCCAAACAGTTTTGAAATGACAAAGAAGCGCCTATTTGCAATCGAGAAGAAAATGGGCTACGACCTGAAGTTTGCCGAAAAATATCGGCAGGAGATGATGAAATATTTGGAAAAGGGATATGCCAGAAAACTTTCCGATGAAGAACGTCAAAACAATAGCCAAACGATTTGGTACCTGCCCCACTTCACCGTCTACAGCCCGCATAAACCAGAAAAACTACGTATAGTTTTTGATGCCGCAGCCGTTGTGGATGGAACGTCACTCAACTCAGCTTTACTGAAAGGCCCCGAAAAAGCCAAGCCACTCATGAACATTTTGTTTAAATTTCGACAAGGTGTTGTGGGCGTCGCCGCTGATATTCGTGTAATGATCTCACAAGTCAAAATTAGTAGAGCTGATCAGAATGCGCAACGTTTCTTGTGGCGGAACGGGAACACAAGCGAACCAATTGAAGAATACGCCATGGTATCAATGATCTGCTGAGCAATATGCTCGCCTTGCTGCGCTGAATTTATAAAAAATCGTAACGCCGAGGAATTTGTGGAACAGTATCCTGACGCCGTAGCTGCCATTGTCGACAAACATTACGTCGATGATTTCGTTTGCAGTTTCCACCAAGAATAAAAAGCATTGAAAATTTGCCAAGAAGCTGTAAAAAATCATGCAAAGGCCGGCTTTGAATTAAGAAATTTTACTTCTAGTCACAAATATTTACAAACAACGATGAATCGCGAAAAAGAAACTGATGTCAACACACAATCGGTAAACATGGAAAGACAGACAACTGTAGAAAAGGTTCTCGGGATGTATTGGGATACATTCACTGATACGTATCGATTCCAAACCATGTTTCACCGCATTCCCCAACAAGTCTTACAAGGAACTCGCCCACCAACAAAAAGAGAATTGCTGGGTATTGTCATGGCCGTTTTTGACCCGTATGGACTATTGGCAGATTTTTTGGGGTACTCTAAAATTCTCGTTCAAGATACCTGGAAGTGCAAGCTCAATTGGGATGACCAAATTCCAGCAGAAATCAACAAGAAGTGGCTAGCCTGGTGGCACGAATTCCAAAAAGTTCGAGAATTCAAAATCGATCGGTGCTATTCGCCACACATAAATGAGTGCAGCACAATTGAGCTACACGTTGTCGTCGATGCAAGTCAAGTTGCTTTTGCATCCGTTGCTTACTTCAGATTCGTGCATCCGAATGGCGTCGATCTTGCCTTTGTTGCTGGCAAGTCTCGTAGCGCGCCCCAGAAGCTGATGTCAATTCCAAGGCTAGAACTACAAGCTGCTGCGCTCGGAATACGTCTGTTCACGAAGTGAACATAGCGAGGGCGATATTTTAGAGTGACTCACCGTGCTGCACTGGGTTCATTCGAGAGAGCGCAAATACAAAGCATTCGTTGGACACCGTATAACTGAAATACTCAATGAAGCAGATAAATCACAATGGCGTTGGGTTCCTACCAGTCAGAACGCCGCAGATGTCGCAACTCGTCCCACTTTTCCGCCAAAATTCCAAGTCAACAGTCGCTGGATTAGTGGCCCAGAATTCCTACAGTACAACGAAGTACAAAGAATAAAAATATTTCGTTACCATTCTATGTTATTTAGTACAATTATATACTACTTTTAATTTTATACATTTTACCATAAGCGAAAGTAAACTTAAAGAATTTATAGGGAAATATTATCCTGTAAAATTTACTTTTTGGAGGAAAAACGAAAAGGACATATGTATTTTAATCTGTTGAATGTTCATTTTCACTTGTAACAAACATACTAAATTTTGTAATTTTATATTAAAAGGGCATCGATCTGTGGTTTTTAAAAAATCTGCATTTAATTAATGGGGAAGTTGAGGCGCCCTGTACCATTTCATTTTCCCCATTCTACATTTCAATTATTTCATTCAACATAAAATCAGTAACAAGCCAATCAATCATAAATCGAATATAAACATTTACATATTAGGGCGATTCATGTAAAGTGGGAAACCCCTCGGAAACGATTCAGTTGTGCAGATGAGCATTCAAAATATATGAAATTTGAGAGTTCTTTTTAGCAACTGCGCGTTTTCGAGGGGTTTCCCACTTTAAATGAATACCCTTATTATATTTCATACCGTCACATTTCAATAAACAATACAATTCGCATACAGTTGCAACTCAAACAATTTCTTCAATAAATGTTAAAACTAAATACCTAGGTTTTTCATTTCGCCTAAGTTTTTGCCAGTTTGTCGCCTTACATTCGTTTACTGCATTTTGTGCTCGCGATTTCTTCGTGAATTGTATCGATATCGTTCTGCCAGATCTAAATGAACACTAGTGCCGTCTCCTTTTGTCGCATGCTACATGCATTGAAAGCATTAGTTAGATAAAAATGGAAAATAAAGCCCATAAAAAGACGCCGCCGCCATTGTAAAATCTAAATTGTTCTAAAATTAAAATTATGCGTGGGACACTAGTACATGTCGAGCCGGTATAATTTAAGAAGTAATCCACAAGAAAGTTCAGACGAGGAGAGTGATTTGGATACTACTCTAACACCGAACGCAGAGCCACCAGCAAACATTTCAGACGAAGCTTCCGACAATATCATCGCCATTCTGGCGAGCCTAAATGCACTTAGGACTTCAGTAGATGCATTGCAGAGCAGCAAAGAGATTTAGAAAAACTTCGCAGCCAAGTGGGTACCATGCCAAACTCTGCACATATTCCGGAGTATCAAAATAGCGCATCGCCAACAAATAGTGAAACAAATCAGCAACAACCAGAGCTTTGTGCATCGAGTGAATCCATGCCGAAATTGTATGATCTGCCGACGTTTTCGGGAAACGCGGAGGAATGACCATTGTTTTTGGCTAATCCCAAGTATACCACTAATGCATAGAAATATAGTCATCGTTAAAATCTGATGCGTTTGCATAAATGTTTGATTGGCCCAGCAGTTACTTCGATGTTGATTTTTCCAAACGTTGTACCGAAAGCGATTGCAGAACTGGAGTTTCGTTTTGGACGCCCCGATTTGATTGTACGATCACATCTGAGTAAAGTGCAACAATTTGCAAACATTAACGAGAAGAATTTGGAGCAAATAGTAGCATTTTCTACGAAAGTGAGGAATGTCGTTGCCTTTATTACGTCAGCCAATTGCCAGCAACATTTGTCAAACACAATTTTACTTGAGCAACTAGTTTCGAAGCTGCCTTCAAATAAACAGTTTGATTGGGCTAAACATGCCATGTCGATCATACCTTACACCACAGTTGTGCACTTTTCCACCCGGTTGAGTGACCTTGCCAGAGTAATTGGTTTGATGCCGCCACCAGGTACAGCCACTCAGAAAAGTAATAAGCCACCACAGCAACAACGACGTGTCATGCATATCAGCGTTAATGACGCACCGCCAATTAAGTTTAAGTGTTATCAATGTGGTGAGGGTTACTCTATTTCGAACTGCAAGTTATTCAGTTTGCGTAAGGGCCACAACACAACAAACTGTCGAAACAAAAGGCCCTGCGGAATCGATGGCTGCCGTCGTTATCATAATCAAAGTCCAGCAAGTCAGCCAGCACCCTCAGAGCAGAGAAGTTCAGTTCAGCCGGTATTAAGTTGTCAAGTATTTAAGTCTGCCAACGACATTTTGAATTTGTACCAATAAATCATTATGCTAACATCAAGCCAGTAATCCGGTTAGGTTTCGATCATGCCTATTTGGGTGCATCGTCCACGAACATTGAAGCCGGCACCGCCAATCCTATTGCCGCCAGAACTAAGCTTGGTTGGGTTGCCTATGGCCCAACTAACATGCAGTCGCCGTCGTATCCAGTAGTTCTTCACATTCGACAAGAATCGCAGGATGATTTGCATCAAATCGTCACAGAGTATTTTGCCACTGAAAATTTCGGAATTACCACGTCGCCAACAATATTAGAATACGAGGACAATCAGAAAGCAGCGCGTATTATTTAAAACACCGTTCAACGTATTGAAAATCACTTCGAAATAGGTTTGCTTTGGAAAAATTATCCGCCAACACTTCCAAACAGTTTTGAAATGACAAAGAAGCGCCTATTTGCAATCGAGAAGAAAATGGGCTACGACCTGAAGTTTGCCGAAAAATATCGGCAGGAGATGATGAAATATTTGGAAAAGGGATATGCCAGAAAACTTTCCGATGAAGAACGTCAAAACAATAGCCAAACGATTTGGTACCTGCCCCACTTCACCGTCTACAGCCCGCATAAACCAGAAAAACTACGTATAGTTTTTGATGCCGCAGCCGTTGTGGATGGAACGTCACTCAACTCAGCTTTACTGAAAGGCCCCGAAAAAGCCAAGCCACTCATGAACATTTTGTTTAAATTTCGACAAGGTGTTGTGGGCGTCGCCGCTGATATTCGTGTAATGATCTCACAAGTCAAAATTAGTAGAGCTGATCAGAATGCGCAACGTTTCTTGTGGCGGAACGGGAACACAAGCGAACCAATTGAAGAATACGCCTTGGTATCAATGATCTGCTGAGCAATATGCTCGCCTTGCTGCGCTGAATTTATAAAAAATCGTAACGCCGAGGAATTTGTGGAACAGTATCCTGACGCCGTAGCTGCCATTGTCGACAAACATTACGTCGATGATTTCGTTTGCAGTTTCCACCAAGAATAAAAAGCATTGAAAATTTGCCAAGAAGCTGTAAAAAATCATGCAAAGGCCGGCTTTGAATTAAGAAATTTTACTTCTAGTCACAAATGTTTACAAACAACGATGAATCGCGAAAAAGAAACTGATGTCAACACACAATCGGTAAACATGGAAAGACAGACAACTGTAGAAAAGGTTCTCGGGATGTATTGGGATACATTCACTGATACGTATCGATTCCAAACCATGTTTCACCGAATTCCCCAACAAGTCTTACAAGGAACTCGCCCACCAACAAAAAGAGAATTGCTGGGTATTGTCATGGCCGTTTTTGACCCGTATGGACTATTGGCAGATTTTTTGGGGTACTCTAAAATTCTCGTTCAAGATACCTGGAAGTGCAAGCTCAATTGGGATGACCAAATTCCAGCAGAAATCAACAAGAAGTGGCTAGCCTGGTGGCACGAATTCCAAAAAGTTCGAGAATTCAAAATCGATCGGTGCTATTCGCCACACATAAATGAGTGCAGCACAATTGAGCTACACGTTGTCGTCGATGCAAGTCAAGTTGCTTTTGCATCCGTTGCTTACTTCAGATTCGTGCATCCGAATGGCGTCGATCTTGCCTTTGTTGCTGGCAAGTCTCGTAGCGCGCCCCAGAAGCTGATGTCAATTCCAAGGCTAGAACTACAAGCTGCTGCGCTCGGAATACGTCTGTTCACGAAGTGAACATAGCGAGGGCGATATTTTAGAGTGACTCACCGTGCTGCACTGGGTTCATTCGAGAGAGCGCAAATACAAAGCATTCGTTGGACACCGTATAACTGAAATACTCAATGAAGCAGATAAATCACAATGGCGTTGGGTTCCTACCAGTCAGAACGCCGCAGATGTCGCAACTCGTCCCACTTTTCCGCCAAAATTCCAAGTCAACAGTCGCTGGATTAGTGGCCCAGAATTCCTACAGTACAACGAAGTACAAAGAATAAAAATATTTCGTTACCATTCTATGTTATTTAGTACAATTATATACTACTTTTAATTTTATACATTTTACCATAAGCGAAAGTAAACTTAAAGAATTTATAGGGAAATATTATCCTGTAAAATTTACTTTTTGGAGGAAAAACGAAAAGAACATATGTATTTTAATCTGTTGAATGTTCATTTTCACTTGTAACAAACATACTAAATTTTGTAATTTTATATTAAAGGGGCATCGATCTGTGGTTTTTAAAAAATCTGCATTTAATTAATGGGGAAGTTGAGGCGCCCTGTACCATTTCATTTTCCCCATTCTACATTTCAATTATTTCATTCAACATAAAATCAGTAACAAGCCAATCAATCATAAATCGAATATAAACATTTACACATTAGGGCGATTCATGTAAAGTGGGAAACCCCTCGGAAACGATTCAGTTGTGCAGATGAGCATTCAAAATATATGAAATTTGAGAGTTCTTTTTAGCAACTGCGCGTTTTCGAGGGGTTTCCGACTTTAAATGAATACCCTTATTATATTTCATACCGTCACATTTCAATAAACAATACAATTCGCATACAGTTGCAACTCAATCAATTTCTTCAATAAATGTTAAAACTAAATACCTAGGTTTTTCATTTCGCCTAAGTTTTTGCCAGTTTGTCGCCTTACATTCGTTTACTGCATTTTGTGCTCGCGATTTCTTCGTGAATTGTATCGATATCGTTCTGCCAGATCTAAATGAACACTAGTGCCGTCTCCTTTTGTCGCATGCTACATGCATTGAAAGCATAAGTTAGATAAAAATGGAAAATAAAACCCATAAAAAGACGCCGCCGCCATTGTAAAATCTAAATTGTTCTAAAATTAAAATTATGCGTGGGACACTAGTACATGTCGAGCCGGTATAATTTAAGAAGTAATCCACAAGAAAGTTCAGACGAGGAGAGTGATTTGGATACTACTCTAACACCGAACGCAGAGCCACCAGCAAACATTTCAGACGAAGCTTCCGACAATATCATCGCCATTCTGGCGAGCCTAAATGCACTTAGGACTTCAGTAGATGCATTGCAGAGCAGCAAAGAGATTTAGAAAAACTTCGCAGCCAAGTGGGTACCATGCCAAACTCTGCACATATTCCGGAGTATCAAAATAGCGCATCGCCAACAAATAGTGAAACAAATCAGCAACAACCAGAGCTTTGTGCATCGAGTGAATCCATGGCGAAATTGTATGATCTGCCGACGTTTTCGGGAAACGCGGAGGAATGACCATTGTTTTTGGCTAATCCCAAGTATACCACTAATGCATAGAAATATAGTCATCGTTAAAATCTGATGCGTTTGCATAAATGTTTGATTGGCCCAGCAGTTACTTCGATGTTGATTTTTCCAAACGTTGTACCGAAAGCGATTGCAGAACTGGAGTTTCGTTTTGGACGCCCCGATTTGATTGTACGATCACATCTGAGTAAAGTGCAACAATTTGCAAACATTAACGAGAAGAATTTGGAGCAAATAGTAGCATTTTCTACGAAAGTGAGGAATGTCGTTGCCTTTATTACGTCAGCCAATTGCCAGCAACATTTGTCAAACACAATTTTACTTGAGCAACTAGTTTCGAAGCTGCCTTCAAATAAACAGTTTGATTGGGCTAAACATGCCATGTCGATCATACCTTACACCACAGTTGTGCACTTTTCCACCCGGTTGAGTGACCTTGCCAGAGTAATTGGTTTGATGCCGCCACCAGGTACAGCCACTCAGAAAAGTAATAAGCCACCACAGCAACAACGACGTGTCATGCATATCAGCGTTAATGACGCACCGCCAATTAAGTTTAAGTGTTATCAATGTGGTGAGGGTTACTCTATTTCGAACTGCAAGTTATTCAGTTTGCGTAAGGGCCACAACACAACAAACTGTCGAAACAAAAGGCCCTGCGGAATCGATGGCTGCCGTCGTTATCATAATCAAAGTCCAGCAAGTCAGCCAGCACCCTCAGAGCAGAGAAGTTCAGTTCAGCCGGTATTAAGTTGTCAAGTATTTAAGTCTGCCAACGACATTTTGAATTTGTACCAATAAATCATTATGCTAACATCAAGCCAGTAATCCGGTTAGGTTTCGATCATGCCTATTTGGGTGCATCGTCCACGAACATTGAAGCCGGCACCGCCAATCCTATTGCCGCCAGAACTAAGCTTGGTTGGGTTGCCTATGGCCCAACTAACATGCAGTCGCCGTCGTATCCAGTAGTTCTTCACATTCGACAAGAATCGCAGGATGATTTGCATCAAATCGTCACAGAGTATTTTGCCACTGAAAATTTCGGAATTACCACGTCGCCAACAATATTAGAATACGAGGACAATCAGAAAGCAGCGCGTATTATTTAAAACACCGTTCAACGTATTGAAAATCACTTCGAAATAGGTTTGCTTTGGAAAAATTATCCGCCAACACTTCCAAACAGTTTTGAAATGACAAAGAAGCGCCTATTTGCAATCGAGAAGAAAATGGGCTACGACCTGAAGTTTGCCGAAAAATATCGGCAGGAGATGATGAAATATTTGGAAAAGGGATATGCCAGAAAACTTTCCGATGAAGAACGTCAAAACAATAGCCAAACGATTTGGTACCTGCCCCACTTCACCGTCTACAGCCCGCATAAACCAGAAAAACTACGTATAGTTTTTGATGCCGCAGCCGTTGTGGATGGAACGTCACTCAACTCAGCTTTACTGAAAGGCCCCGAAAAAGCCAAGCCACTCATGAACATTTTGTTTAAATTTCGACAAGGTGTTGTGGGCGTCGCCGCTGATATTCGTGTAATGATCTCACAAGTCAAAATTAGTAGAGCTGATCAGAATGCGCAACGTTTCTTGTGGCGGAACGGGAACACAAGCGAACCAATTGAAGAATACGCCTTGGTATCAATGATCTGCTGAGCAATATGCTCGCCTTGCTGCGCTGAATTTATAAAAAATCGTAACGCCGAGGAATTTGTGGAACAGTATCCTGACGCCGTAGCTGCCATTGTCGACAAACATTACGTCGATGATTTCGTTTGCAGTTTCCACCAAGAATAAAAAGCATTGAAAATTTGCCAAGAAGCTGTAAAAAATCATGCAAAGGCCGGCTTTGAATTAAGAAATTTTACTTCTAGTCACAAATATTTACAAACAACGATGAATCGCGAAAAAGAAACTGATGTCAACACACAATCGGTAAACATGGAAAGACAGACAACTGTAGAAAAGGTTCTCGGGATGTATTGGGATACATTCACTGATACGTATCGATTCCAAACCATGTTTCACCGAATTCCCCAACAAGTCTTACAAGGAACTCGCCCACCAACAAAAAGAGAATTGCTGGGTATTGTCATGGCCGTTTTTGACCCGTATGGACTATTGGCAGATTTTTTGGGGTACTCTAAAATTCTCGTTCAAGATACCTGGAAGTGCAAGCTCAATTGGGATGACCAAATTCCAGCAGAAATCAACAAGAAGTGGCTAGCCTGGTGGCACGAATTCCAAAAAGTTCGAGAATTCAAAATCGATCGGTGCTATTCGCCACACATAAATGAGTGCAGCACAATTGAGCTACACGTTGTCGTCGATGCAAGTCAAGTTGCTTTTGCATCCGTTGCTTACTTCAGATTCGTGCATCCGAATGGCGTCGATCTTGCCTTTGTTGCTGGCAAGTCTCGTAGCGCGCCCCAGAAGCTGATGTCAATTCCAAGGCTAGAACTACAAGCTGCTGCGCTCGGAATACGTCTGTTCACGAAGTGAACATAGCGAGGGCGATATTTTAGAGTGACTCACCGTGCTGCACTGGGTTCATTCGAGAGAGCGCAAATACAAAGCATTCGTTGGACACCGTATAACTGAAATACTCAATGAAGCAGATAAATCACAATGGCGTTGGGTTCCTACCAGTCAGAACGCCGCAGATGTCGCAACTCGTCCCACTTTTCCGCCAAAATTCCAAGTCAACAGTCGCTGGATTAGTGGCCCAGAATTCCTACAGTACAACGAAGTACAAAGAATAAAAATATTTCGTTACCATTCTATGTTATTTAGTACAATTATATACTACTTTTAATTTTATACATTTTACCATAAGCGAAAGTAAACTTAAAGAATTTATAGGGAAATATTATCCTGTAAAATTTACTTTTTGGAGGAAAAACGAAAAGAACATATGTATTTTAATCTGTTGAATGTTCATTTTCACTTGTAACAAACATACTAAATTTTGTAATTTTATATTAAAGGGGCATCGATCTGTGGTTTTTAAAAAATCTGCATTTAATTAATGGGGAAGTTGAGGCGCCCTGTACCATTTCATTTTCCCCATTCTACATTTCAATTATTTCATTCAACATAAAATCAGTAACAAGCCAATCAATCATAAATCGAATATAAACATTTACACATTAGGGCGATTCATGTAAAGTGGGAAACCCCTCGGAAACGATTCAGTTGTGCAGATGAGCATTCAAAATATATGAAATTTGAGAGTTCTTTTTAGCAACTGCGCGTTTTCGAGGGGTTTCCGACTTTAAATGAATACCCTTATTATATTTCATACCGTCACATTTCAATAAACAATACAATTCGCATACAGTTGCAACTCAATCAATTTCTTCAATAAATGTTAAAACTAAATACCTAGGTTTTTCATTTCGCCTAAGTTTTTGCCAGTTTGTCGCCTTACATTCGTTTACTGCATTTTGTGCTCGCGATTTCTTCGTGAATTGTATCGATATCGTTCTGCCAGATCTAAATGAACACTAGTGCCGTCTCCTTTTGTCGCATGCTACATGCATTGAAAGCATAAGTTAGATAAAAATGGAAAATAAAACCCATAAAAAGACGCCGCCGCCATTGTAAAATCTAAATTGTTCTAAAATTAAAATTATGCGTGGGACACTAGTACATGTCGAGCCGGTATAATTTAAGAAGTAATCCACAAGAAAGTTCAGACGAGGAGAGTGATTTGGATACTACTCTAACACCGAACGCAGAGCCACCAGCAAACATTTCAGACGAAGCTTCCGACAATATCATCGCCATTCTGGCGAGCCTAAATGCACTTAGGACTTCAGTAGATGCATTGCAGAGCAGCAAAGAGATTTAGAAAAACTTCGCAGCCGAGTGGGTACCATGCCAAACTCTGCACATATTCCGGAGTATCAAAATAGCGCATCGCCAACAAATAGTGAAACAAATCAGCAACAACCAGAGCTTTGTGCATCGAGTGAATCCATGGCGAAATTGTATGATCTGCCGACGTTTTCGGGAAACGCGGAGGAATGACCATTGTTTTTGGCTAATCCCAAGTATACCACTAATGCATAGAAATATAGTCATCGTTAAAATCTGATGCGTTTGCATAAATGTTTGATTGGCCCAGCAGTTACTTCGATGTTGATTTTTACAAACGTTGTACCGAAAGCGATTGCAGAACTGGAGTTTCGTTTTGGACGCCCCGATTTGATTGTACGATCACATCTGAGTAAAGTGCAACAATTTGCAAACATTAACGAGAAGAATTTGGAGCAAATAGTAGCATTTTCTACGAAAGTGAGGAATGTCGTTGCCTTTATTACGTCAGCCAATTGCCAGCAACATTTGTCAAACACAATTTTACTTGAGCAACTAGTTTCGAAGCTGCCTTCAAATAAACAGTTTGATTGGGCTAAACATGCCATGTCGATCATACCTTACACCACAGTTGTGCACTTTTCCACCCGGTTGAGTGACCTTGCCAGAGTAATTGGTTTGATGCCGCCACCAGGTACAGCCACTCAGAAAAGTAATGAGCCACCACAGCAACAACGACGTGTCATGCATATCAGCGTTAATGACGCACCGCCAATTAAGTTTAAGTGTTATCAATGTGGTGAGGGTTACTCTATTTCGAACTGCAAGTTATTCAGTTTGCGTAAGGGCCACAACACAACAAACTGTCGAAACAAAAGGCCCTGCGGAATCGATGGCTGCCGTCGTTATCATAATCAAAGTCCAGCAAGTCAGCCAGCACCCTCAGAGCAGAGAAGTTCAGTTCAGCCGGTATTAAGTTGTCAAGTATTTAAGTCTGCCAACGACATTTTGAATTTGTACCAATAAATGATTATGCTAACATCAAGCCAGTAATCCGGTTAGGTTTCGATCATGCCTATTTGGGTGCATCGTCCACGAACATTGAAGCCGGCACCGCCAATCCTATTGCCGCCAGAACTAAGCTTGGTTGGGTTGCCTATGGCCCAACTAACATGCAGTCGCCGTCGTATCCAGTAGTTCTTCACATTCGACAAGAATCGCAGGATGATTTGCATCAAATCGTCACAGAGTATTTTGCCACTGAAAATTTCGGAATTACCACGTCGCCAACAATATTAGAATACGAGGACAATCAGAAAGCAGGGCGTATTATTTAAAACACCGTTCAACGTATTGAAAATCACTTCGAAATAGGTTTGCTTTGGAAAAATTATCCGCCAACACTTCCAAACAGTTTTGAAATGACAAAGAAGCGCCTATTTGCAATCGAGAAGAAAATGGGCTACGACCTGAAGTTTGCCGAAAAATATCGGCAGGAGATGATGAAATATTTGGAAAAGGGATATGCCAGAAAACTTTCCGACGAAGAACGTCAAAACAATAGCCAAACGATTTGGTACCTGCCCCACTTCACCGTCTACAGCCCGCATAAACCAGAAAAACTACGTATAGTTTTTGATGCCGCAGCCGTTGTGGATGGAACGTCACTCAACTCAGCTTTACTGAAAGGCCCCGAAAAAGCCAAGCCACTCATAAACATTTTGTTTAAATTTCGACAAGGTGTTGTGGGCGTCGCCGCTGATATTCGTGTAATGATCTCACAAGTCAAAATTAGTAGAGCTGATCAGAATGCGCAACGTTTCTTGTGGCGGAACGGGAACACAAGCGAACCAATTGAAGAATACGCCATGGTATCAATGATCTGCTGAGCAATATGCTCGCCTTGCTGCGCTGAATTTATAAAAAATCGTAACGCCGAGGAATTTGTGGAACAGTATCCTGACGCCGTGGCTGCCATTGTCGACAAACATTACGTCGATGATTTCGTTTGCAGTTTCCACCAAGAAGAAAAAGCATTGAAAATTTGCCAAGAAGCTGTAAAAAATCATGCAAAGGCCGGCTTTGAATTAAGAAATTTTACTTCTAGTCACAAATATTTACAAACAACGATGAATCGCGAAAAAGAAACTGATGTCAACACACAATCGGTAAACATGGAAAGACAGACAACTGTAGAAAAGGTTCTCGGGATGTATTGGGATACATTCACTGATACGTATCGATTCCAAACCATGTTTCACCGAATTCCCCAACAAGTCTTACAAGGAACTCGCCCACCAACAAAAAGAGAATTGCTGGGTATTGTCATGGCCGTTTTTGACCCGTATGGACTATTGGCAGATTTTTTGGGGTACTCTAAAATTCTCGCTCAAGATACCTGGAAGTGCAAGCTCAATTGGGATGATCAAATTCCAGCAGAAATCAACAAGAAGTGGCTAGCCTGGTGGCACGAATTCCAAAAAGTTCGAGAATTCAAAATCGATCGGTGCTATTCGCCACACATAAATGAGTGCAGCACAATTGAGCTACACGTTGTCGTCGATGCAAGTCAAGTTGCTTTTGCATCCGTTGCTTACTTCAGATTCGTGCATCCGAATGGCGTCGATCTTGCCTTTGTTGCTGGCAAGTCTCGTAGCGCGCCCCAGAAGCTGATGTCAATTCCAAGGCTAGAACTACAAGCTGCTGCGCTCGGAATACGTCTGTTCACGAAGTGAACATAGCGAGGGCGATATTTTAGAGTGACTCACCGTGCTGCACTGGGTTCATTCGAGAGAGCGCAAATACAAAGCATTCGTTGGACACCGTATAACTGAAATACTCAATGAAGCAGATAAATCACAATGGCGTTGGGTTCCTACCAGTCAGAACGCCGCAAATGTCGCAACTCGTCCCACTTTTCCGCCAAAATTCCAAGTCAACAGTCGCTGGATTAGTGGCCCAGAATTCCTACAGTACAACGAAGAGCATTGGCCAAATTCCCAAAAAGGTCTGCCGCCTGAAATTCTAAAAGAAGAAGTGAAGCCGTATCATCTTACAAAATCACAGGCAAGTTAAGAGGTTATTCAGCTTAATCAATTCTTACTTAGCTCAAAAGAACGAAGGCATGGATTCTGCGTGTAAGCAGAAATTTAGTGAGCACTCTACTCAAAGACAGAAACTCACCACTCAAAGGCCCACTGACAGCTGGTGCAATTAACAATGCCGAAAAAGAAAGAACATTTCTCTGAAGAAATTTCTTCACCAATACGTTTTCGAAGCGACAATGGAACAAATTTCATTGGCGCGCAGAAAGAGCTGAAAGAATCTGAACGCTTATTGGACATAGATCGGATATCAGATGAAGCCGCAAACAGAAATATCGAATGGATCTTTAATTTCCCCGGTAATCCAAGCTCCGGTGGATGCTGGCAACGCCTGATTCGCATCATGAAAGGAGTGCTTCATAAGACTCTGCTAGAAGTGACACCTAGGGTGGTGACACTGCAAAGTGTGTTAATCGAAACCGAAAATATAGTGAATTCACGCCCACTCACCGACATTCCTTTGTTATCCGAAGAAGAACAAACGCTTACGTCCAATTATTTCTTGCTGGGGTGCGTCAACTCTACACAAACGCAGAATCCAGTTGATGAAAAGATCTGCCTCAGAAAGCAATGGAGAATAGCCCCGAACTTGAAGGATCGTATATGGAGGAAAAGGACGGTGGAGTATCTACCGCAGCTTCTACGGCGCTCTAAATGGCGCTCCACCGACCAGCCACAAAGCTAGCAGTCCTAACCGTTGATGGTGAATCACGGGGGGAGGAGTATTGAGGCTCCCTGCACCATCAATTTCCCCATTCTACATTTCAATTATTTCATTCTACCTACATTCATGTTCAACATAAAATCAGTTGCAGATTAGAAGCCGCCGCGAAAGCACGTAAAAATACAATGCAGTAACAAGCCAATCAATCGTCAATCAAGCCATCGTGAAATCATCGTCTTACATCATAAATCGAACATTACACATTCACATATTATATTTCATACCGTCACATTTCAATAAACAATACAACTCGCATACAGTTGCAACTCAAACAATTTCTTCAATAAATGTTTAAACTAAATGCCTAGGTTTTTCATTTCGCCAAAGTTTTTGCCAGCTTGTCTCCTTACAGGGGAAATTGCATTTACTTGAAGTAGATTTCTTGGTTTTTTTTAAATTTCAATTTGAGCTAAATTTATTCTAAAATTGATGAAATTTCTTGGAATATTTATTAATTTGTTGCCAAAATTCCGAAATAGTCATTAGCTAAGTGTTTTATTAAATTTTTTAAATTTACAAAATTGTACCGAAAATGCCTCAGTAGTAGGAAAGTAAAAAAGTATTACTGTACTGAAAAAAATCATCCCTGCTACGAAAAAGTATGAGAGAATGAATAAAAAAGTGTTAAAAATGTGGTGAACAAGTAAAAAATGTTAAAAATTTGTATTTCTACAGCTCAAAAGATAATAAATAAAAATATATATGATATATGTGTAATATTTATGGCGTTGAATTATACAAATGCGATAAAAGTGAATAAAATCGAACTAAACAACGTTTCTTCGTTGAGAAAGCAGATCTGATCAGGCGAAATCTCTGAGGGTTTGGACCCAATGGACGTGCTGAGATCATTACAGGCTTGCTTTTTCCTCCTTTAAAGCATCTGAAAGTCATACTAAGGAAACAGCATTTGGAGCATAATCGTACAAAGAAAAGTGAGGTGGAACTCAATATCGTACTCCAGCGCTGGGTGATATACTGGAAGAGCTGGAGGCTGATCGTTTTGAGGAGGTTTTCAAAATGATTAGGACTCCTTCCGCGGAGGATGAGAATACAGACAATGAAAAGGATCTGACCGCCGTCAACAATTAAAAGTTGATGGGCACCAAACGCGCGAATTGTGGAGATGACCAGCAATGATGTGCTGAGAAATTCCAAAAAGATATCGA
The DNA here is from genome assembly GCA_951394025.1 of Heteromyza rotundicornis. NCBI lineage: Eukaryota > Metazoa > Arthropoda > Insecta > Diptera > Heleomyzidae > Heteromyza > Heteromyza rotundicornis. The sequence goes on from OX596013.1 coordinate 8,208,083, forward strand.
AGAGAAGTTTGGCAAGTGAAGTTTCTGATTCAATTGAACGGAGCGCAACGTTGTAGTCCTCAACATGTGTTGTAGAATAATGTAATTTGTTGGATTTTTCCATTTTACTTTGATTTAATTGAAATTTGTCTATTTTCAGTGATAATTGCCCCTCGGCAGCGAGACGGTCTTGTACCAGTAAGGCACCAAGTGCTATGGACATGGGTGACAGTGCGTCCATCCTTGCAGCGTATATGTGGCAATTTCGAATGTACTACGCATATTCTTCATGACACTGAACTTTTGGGATTCAATGAAACTCTCTTTCGCGCAGATGCATTCGACAATATGCCTCCGACAAGGGGACGACGCTCCCGTAAACCAGGCAGGAGTTAAAATTTAAAATTTCATTACCCAACAAGAGGACAAAGTATTTTTATATATTTTTGGATGAAATTCCTGGTATAGTCAAAATGGGAGATGAAAAATTTCAAAATGTTAAATGTATTCTGTAATTATTAAAAATTTCCATTTTTAGTTATTTTGAAACTGTAAAGTTTACAAAAAAATTGAAATTTATGAAACTATCTCAGAAATGTTTTTTTGAATTTTTATTAAAGATGATTGAGTTCTATAGAACTATAGTGAGTGCAATCATTGGGTTTTTTGCGAACTATAGTAGAATGCGGTTGTTTCAAAGACACAATATTACAACCCCTGTCCTGATCGGAAGATCACCACCTGAGGCTGGCCCCACATGACGTGTGGCAATCCCACCACCCTACGGACCCTTTTCATAAATCTTGAAATGGCGCAACTAGAATTGGCCTTTCATGACGCATTCATTCATTATAAGTAATTTGATGTCTTTTTTTTTTTTTATTTAACAATTTATTTATTGAATTATCTAAATAAGTTATTTTAGATCTAACAATAAGATTTCAGAAAGGATTTCAAAATTTCACTTAATTCTATACTATGTTTAGTTCTTACTTCCAGTAAATTTAGGTCTCTGTGGATGTTAGTGTTTTTTATATACCAAGGGGCTCTGGCAATTTGTCTCAGGATTTTAGATTGGACTCTCTGGAGTTTTTCCACGTTCAAGGGAGAGGCAGTGCCCCAGAGCTCAATTCCATATGTCCATATGGGTTTTATTATACTTTTGTATATTTGGACTTTGTATGTGAGATTTAGCTTAGATGCCTTTGAGATTAGCCAATTTAGTTCCAATTGTTTTAGTTTAATCTGGGTGATTTTGGATTGAATGTGCTTATGCCATGTGAGTCGGCGCATTCCAAGATACTTTGTTTCGGAACTTTCAGGGACAACTTGGCCGTTTATCTTCAGAGCAGGACACGTGCCCCTTCTTAGGGTGAAGGTTAAGTGATAGCTTTTGGATTCGTTGACTTTGATTTTCCATCGTGATAGCCAATTACTAAGAGTGTCCAAGTGTTTCTGCACGTAAAGAGTTGCCATGTCAGGGTTTGAGTGAGAGCACAGGATAGCAGTGTCGTCAGCAAAAGTCGATATAAGAGTTCTATTTCTTTTGGGCATATCTGCAGTATAGAGAATAATAGCAGGGGCGCGAGGACACTGAATTGTGGTACTCCGGCCAGTATTTCGTACTTTCGGGAGACAAAGCTTTTATATTTTACTACAAAGTTTCTATTTGTGAGATAATTTTTAAGTAGGCAGTGCATATTAGCTGGGAGAATATGCTGTAATTTGTAAATAAGTCCTTCGTGCCAGACTATATCGAAGGCCTGGGTGATATCGAGAAAAACAGCGGAGCAGTACGGTTTCTTTTCGAAAGTGCTTCTTATTGATTCTACAATACGGTGCACTTGTTCGATAGTGCCATGCTTTTCGCGGAAGCCAAACTGGTGATCGGGAATCACTTGTTTTTCTGTAATTTTGGGTAAAATAAATTTTATTAGAAGTTTTTCGAAGAGTTTCGATAGCACAGAGAGCAAACTTTTGGGACGGTATGAAGTCACATTGTTGGGATTTTTTCCAGGTTTGGGAATCATTGTATCTTGAGAAAGTTTCCAATTATCTGGGTAGTGACATGTTCTAAGGATTGCGTTAAATATGTGCAATAAATGGGTTATTGCAACTGATGACAGTTCTTTTATCATTGTGGGCGTTATCAAGTCCGGTCCTGGTGCTTTTTTTGGATCCAGGCATTTATTTATTGCCTCCATAAGTTCATTTTTCTTAATCGCGACTGTACAGGAGTTATTGAGTGGGATTAATGTTGGTAATGGGATATCACCAGTTGTCTCGTTCGGGGTGAATACGGTTTTTAGGTGGTTGGCAAAAGCAGCACCTTTTTCTGCATCGCTTCTGGTGGCCAAATTGCGGAAATAAAATTTAAGGAAATTTATTTTCTGCTTTTTAATCGCTTTAAGTGTTATATTTTAAAAAACTAGTTGTTTACTCTTTTTTATTATTTTTTTTTTTTAATTTTTTAGTCTTTTTACCGAATGAAGTACAAAATTTAGGCCCTGTACACCCTTTCCAAAGGGTATAAAATTTAATTTTGCCACCCAGCTACCAAATTTTATCATTGTAGACTGAATGAATCGGAATTCTTGCCATGTTTAAGAAAAAGGGGATTGAGTTCCCCCACGGCCCCCTACGTATCTGATGAACCCTAAAATTTAATCGAATGCATTGTCAAACTCATATACCCTACACCCAGCAGGCAGCTAATATGTCGGCATTTTTAACATCACAACCCAAATTGGCAAGTAGAATTAATACTAATAATCTTAGGCCAGACCCTATTAATAAATCTCCCCTGCAACGCAAAAACACATTATAGGAAAAATTATGTTTTCGAGGAAAATGAGTTTGTTTGGAAATTGTTGAATTTAAGCAAATTTTAGCAATACTGGTAAAAACAAGCATGCGAATAGTAATATCGCTTCATGGGATAAAAGTACTGTCTTTAAGAAATCAAATTGATCCATTGTGGCGGAAGATATTCCATTTTTATTCTTTTTATTTGTTGTTATCTTAATAAAACTAGTAAGAGAATTATCTTCGGTCTGACCGAAGCTATAATACCCTGCACATGCGACTACGTTACATTCTGAGACCATGTGTTAGTAATTTTATCGAAAATCGGTATTTTATCGATATTTTATGGATATTTTATTCATCATTTATCGAAATTTTTCGATTGATTGCCGCTAATTTCCATTTCTACTTCATTCTCGATTCATTTTACAATTTTGTACCAATTTTATTTCGTTCCAGTTTTATTCCCATTTCGTTCCCGACCTCATTTCCAACCCAATGCAAAAAACCGCGTCCAAATCGGTTCAGTATTTCTCAAAATAAACGAAAATAATACAAATGTGGCGGCCATTTTGTATGGGAAATATGAGGATTTGTCGATATTTTATCAAAAATTTTTCGATATTTCACGGATAATTTTTCAAAATTTTATCGATTTTCGGTTATAATTTTTCGATATTTTATCGAAATTTTTACGAAAATTTATCGACAATTTTTTGATAATTTATTGATTTTTTATCGATAATTATTCGATAATTTATCGATTTTGTATCGATAATTTTTCGTACATTTTTATCGATAATTTTCCAATATTTATCGATAATTTTAATTTCCTGATCCATTTAAAAATTTTGTTCCGATTCCATTTTGTTCCGGTCCAATCATTCGCCAAAATAATAGGAATCCCAAAAATGAGGCGATAGCTCAAAAGCTACGGCAGTTATCGTGCGAAATGACAGACAGACGGACATGGCCTAATCGACTCAGGAGGTGATGTTGATCAAGAATATATGTACTTTTCCATACCGGACACACCTCCTTATGGGCGTTACAAAAGTTGTGACAAAGCAATATACCCTTGGACACTAGTGTGCAGGGTATAAAAACCGAAATACAAAGCAAAAACACACCATACGTGTTTGAAATGTTTTTGTGAAGCTTTTTCGATGGAAAAATATTCTACACTTTCCAAAATAAAAACGCATTATAAAACCATAATGTGTTTCTTTTTTGTTTTTGATAATGAAAATTTATTGACATACAATTCCAGAGTGATTATAAAATGATAATGTTTCTTTTTTGTAACATTGTGAAAAACCATACTTATATTGCGTTTTTCTATTTTATATCTTCGCGATTTTGGCAGGTTTTTGGAAAAATTTTGATGCAGAACTTACAAATGGACATTGGAGATTAAGAAAATTCATCCAAAGGAAAAGCATAAGCCTCAGTCAGCAAATACGAATGATGCAATTGGCGCAAACCCTACGGCATTAATTACATTAAAATTCCAGGTTAAATCTGTGTCTAACATTCTAAATAAGGAAAAATTACCCCAAACACTTTTCCTCATTGAATTGGAATTCGAACCTAAGACCCTGCAAAAAGGTGACCCCACCCTATATACAATCTGCGATATTTATTACACCGTAGAGTCAGTGTTGAGGAACCGCATAAAAGTCGAGGCCCAATATAACGCCAAAATTGCCAAGAATTTGGTCATTGGAAAAAATATTGTACACTTCCCAGTGTTTGTGTTATTTGTGGTGACCTTCACCAGACCGAATTGTGCCCAAAATCGAGAGAAGACGTAAATGTTAGACATTGCAGTAACTGCGATGGAAATCACACTGCCAACTACAGAGGGTGTTCAGTTGAACTTTACAGTATCGTACAGTTCAACTGCTTTCTTCAAAATCAGTGATTGATGGTCCGATTAGGCTAGTTTGGTTCCTTTGCATATAAAAATGATTTATGTTAAGTTTGGAGCCAATCGGATAAAGAAAAGTCGCTCGGATTTTGATGACACTTTATATATTAGTTAATTGACCCCAAATTGGGGTCTCAAATATGAAGTCGATTTGAAATTCAAATCGAAATTTTCTTATTGTTTAAAATTGCCTGGTAGCTGAATGCAAGCTTGCAAGCTTTGATTTTAACATTCTTTTTTTTCTTGAATAGATCTGACGTATCTTATTCCATATGTTTTAACTTATTAAAAAAGAAGTTGTATAGTTTTTTCATAAAGGCTCTTTTGGTAAATGCATATAATATTTTCATTATTATTTTTCTAAAAAAAGTCAAAGTTCAAATTTTTGATACAATTTTTTTGTTTAGACAGAAGAAATTTTAAAAATTCAAAGGTACAAAAACTAAAAGAGCCAGTAAAATCGAAGATTCGGTGCAGTTCACGAATTTGGCAACTGCCTCATTCATTGTGCTAAACTGCCCCGATTATATGATATAATTTTTTTGTCTACTTAATTATTTCTTGTTGGGTAACTGGTATTAAAGGAATTAATCGGTATCCTATTTTTCGGCTAACGATTTAATTGAGAAAAAAAAGTTGCAAACTTTTGAATACAATTTGTTCAATTTATATTGGGGTGGTTCCTATTTTGGAAAATTAGAAAAAAATGAAATTTTGCAAATAAATTTATTTAAAATTAATATGAAAAATAATTTTAATGCATTTAAAAATTATTTTGTTTTCAATAAATGATTGAATTTCACAGTTGTGGCACTGCGTAATTCAGTTCAAATAAATTTCCAATATATATGTATTTTTCTTTTTACATAATTCTACATAGATAATAAAAAATATTTAATAAGTTGGTAAATTCTGCAGTTGTCGCACTGCATAATTTATTACAATATTTTATATAGTTTGTATTGGAAGTTGTTGTTGCTGCTGTTGCTGTCGCCGTTCCTGGAGGCATTCCTTTATGTTGTCGGCTTCAGTTGTTATTTGTTCTCTTCTCCCATTGTGGTGGTGGATCTGCGTTGCGTAAACATTTTATGATGGACACACGCTTCTTCATATGTGTTTGTTGTCCTCTCCTTTTTTCGGGGTGTATTGGCGTGTGATAACTTGTCTGCTTGTATAAGTTCTTTAGGCGCTTGGCTCTCCATGCATTGTTTTAAACTGAGGGGTAATTTAGTTTTCTTTTCCACTTTGTATTCATTTTAATATCAGCATCGTGAGCACATGGTTATAGGCAGCAATTCAGCAATTTGAATGCGTTTTGATTATACGCAATTTTTAGTTTCTCCTGCAAACCTTTATTGGCTATATTAACAATATGTTTTTGAATTTTTTTAAGCTCTACTGGAGAGCTTAACGGCTACAAGGATTCGCATGAGAATCTGGCGTAAATAATGTGGATATAAAATTGTTTTTTTTTCTATCAATATCATATGCTAATAATTGTCCTATTGTTTCAGATTTTCCTAACTTCGTCGTTTTGTTTTCTTCAATGCTGCCATGCTGTGTGTTCTGGTGAGCGTTCATATGTTTATTTAGTGTTATTGGGAAAAATATAGATTGGAAAAAGTCAATTATCTGTAAACTGCCTACTTTCTTACTTCCATCCTTCATGAAAATTACAAAGAAATAACTTTGTAACGAAAACAAAATATTTTTCCATTAAATAATTTAATTTTTTTATACAAAAACTGAGCGTTCACTAAAATCTGAACGACAAAAATGATCGCAGTATAAACGGCACGGGTAGAAAAAAACTACATCGCTGATACGCAGATTCACAACGGATATAAACTTCATTTCAAGTACTGTTGATAGCGTAGCCGCTGTTGGACATACTTGAGGTTTATAATCTCTGAGAACGGGCCAAAAGCTGGCCGCATAGATGGGACTTGCATGCAGAAGTAGTGTTGATGGCGAAGCCGCTGTTGGCCATACTTGAGGGCTATAATCCCTGAGAACCGGCCAAAGGCTGGACCTGCAGGGCCGAAGTTATGTCATTTTTAGTAAACCATTCCAAAACTTTTATTTTTGGTGGGCCACAGAGGTACGACCGTATAATCTCTTTTTAAGTGACGCCTTGAGTGTACTCAAAGTATACAAACAAAATTTCAGAGGTGCAGCGGTTGGGGCGCAGTGCGATGATATGTTAGCCAATCAAAAGAAAAATGTTTGACTTAACTGGTTATGCCGGGAAAATTGGACTTAACTGGTTATGCTGGGAAAATGGAAGAAATTTGAGTTTTTAGTGTGCCGATTTCCAGCCAATTTGTGGCGGAAACTTCCCAATGCTATTTTTGTTCAAAGGACGGTTCTATAATGACACGATTTCCGGTGCTAACTCGATTTCAGAAAAATGTGGACTTAACTTGTTATGTCGGAAAGCCACAGAAATTCTCTATGAAAATAATGAGTTAAGATAAAATTGAAAGCTAATTTCATCACTGTTTCACCACATGCAATAAATTGGCGATTAGGGGTTGGATTGTTTTCTAATTTTTAAAGCCACTTTTTCTTGAAAAAATTTAAGTGAATTGCGTTTTTAAAAATTTATTTTCATTCATTTTGACAAGTTTTCATTAAAAAATGTGATTTCCATAGATTTTATATAATTTTCTGTCAAAAAAAAGGTATTTTTCTCAGTTCTTCAAATCTCGGGACTAATCCCGGGATCCTGGGATTGAAATTTTTAAATCCCGAAATCCCGGGATTGCCAAAACGTCCAAAAATTGCAAAGCCCTATTATCAGCTCATGACGATCCATGGAGGATTAACAAAAAACCATGTAGTATTTCGAGTTTCAATACCGCTATGCAACGAAGAACGTTTCGAGTTATACAAAATGTTCCCGATACCTACAGTAGTGAACAATAGTATGGTTTTGGTCAAACCCTAGCTGTAACGAGATCATCGTAGTCTATACACCTAGGCACCAATATTTTCCAAAGTCTGCCCAATGTCTTCAATCTTGTACGCTGATGAGTATGGATACGAATTTGTGTCCAGCAATTTCCAGTTTCCGTAATAGACTCAGCAACCCAAATATACTAGAACTTGTTCAAAATGTAAACATCAACAATATTAAAACTTTTATAAAATTTATATGCTCCCTTAATATTTACTTTAATATCTAATATCAATCTTTGTATATAATTTAACTGCAAATATTTTTTACCTAAATCCGTAGGCCTTAGTTGCTAGTGCTTAGTTCTTTTTAAGTTGTTATTTGTAATTAATTACCTTTAACAATAAATAATAAAAAATTAAAAAAAAATTGTGATCTGCAAAAAATAATATAAAATGAAACATGGACTCAAATGGAAAATTAAAATCATTGGATGTATACGTTAAATAATCCCACCAGGTTAAATGCAGTCTGTGAACGGGATGCACAGCAACTTATCCTCAAGAGCTCTGGTCTACCCAAGTTGCAACCAGAATGTGGTATTAAACATTAGCAGTGCCATTAAACACTAGCAGTGCCAAACCAATAGCAGCCAATATTGAAGGAAACAGATAGTTATCATTATGCCAATCAACTAAAAAATCTGAGCTACTTACAAACTGCACTTGCACATCAAATCAATCTTCCAATGCAAATCCAAAATTTCAAAACTCACCATTTCTCTGTGGGTTATACGGCAATCAGCGATCACATTTGCCAACCACCTAAAAACCGTATTCACCCCGAACGAGACAACTGGTGATATCCCATTACCAACATTAATCCCACTCAATAACTCCTGTACAGTCGCTACCCACATGTCACTACCCAGATAATTGGAAACTTTCTCAAGTTACAATGATTCCCAAACCTGGAAAAAATCCCAACAATGTGACTTCATAGCGTCCCATAAGTTTGCTTTCTGTGCTATCGAAACTCTTCGAAAAACTTCTAATAAAAATTATTTTACACAAAATTACAGAAAAACAAGTGGTTCCGAAAAGCATGGCACTATCGAACTAGTGCACCGCATTGTAGACTCAATAAGAAGCACGTTCGAAAAGAAACAGTACTGCTCCGCTGTTTTTCTCGATATCACCCAGGCCTTCGATAAAGTCTGGCACGAAGGACTTATTTACAAATTACAGCATATTCTCCCAGCTAATATGCACTGCCTACTTAAAAATTATCTCACGAATAGAAAATTTGTAGTAAAATATAAAAGCTTTGTCTCCCGAAAATACGAAATACTGGCCGGAGTACCACAAGGAAGTGTCCTCGCGGCCCTGCTATATATTCTCTATACTGCAGATATGCCCAAAAGTGATAGAACTCTTATATCTTATAGCAAGCAACGACATCGAAGTTAAAGCTAAAGCTAGAGGATATAAAAATTCCATCATTTCACGGAGACATCAACGAGTGGGCATCATTCTTTGACATATTTAAGAATTTGGTGCATAATAACTCGCAATTCTCTAGCGTGGAAAAAATGTATCGGCTAAAAGCAGTGGTCAAAGGCGAAGCTGGAAGAATGATAAAACATCTCCAGATAACAGATGCCAATTACAAGGCAGCGTTCGAGCTACTTCAGCAGCGATATGAAAATCGACGGCTGTTGTTTACATCACAAGTCGACAAGATATTGGATCAACCTATGGTCAGCAATGAGTCGGCATTAAATATTAAAAAACTCTTGGATACGACTAATGAATGTATTGCCGCATTGAAAGGGATGAACATTTCAATTGTAGATGCGGAACCTTTCATCGCGAGTATGGTCGTACGGAAACTGGACAAGGAGAGTCTTCAATTTTACGAGCAGAATGTGAAAAAACCGAAGGAGATTCAAACTCTGGAAGATGTCTTGGGATTTTTGGAAATGCACTATCAAGCCTTGGAAGCAGTTAGCAAAAGACAAGGCGGTAATAGTGAATTCCAAAGGAAGGCGGTAAAGAACTACAACAAAGACGTCATCCTGAGAGCAAGAAACGGGATAATATTCACCACAACAGCAGGCGTCACCAGGAAGGTCGTTACCGAAACAGAGGATGCCAAAGTTATCACAACAGAAGAGTACAGCGCATCATCCGTATTTATACTAATTACGACGATCTAAGAAGATACCGATGGCGTAAAGCACGTCACACACGATACAGATGCAGAAGTAGCAGAATTCAGTGGTATAAATTCAAACGCAAACACAAAATTTACCACTATTGGATGATACCAAACACCAGAAGTCATCTAAACATGTGGATCATGCGGATTTCTATCTTGAAGCCGACTAAGAATATTGGTACCCGTAAGTTTCGGTGCCCCTCGTCAGAATGTTCAAATATAAAATATGAACACGTCAGATCTGCGCCGCTAATAGACGAATGCCCGGCACAGCTACAAGAACAAATAAAGAAGGTTAAAGCAACTATATCAGAAAAACTGATCCTGCCTGGAAGATGTTCCGGAAATTAACTACAGGAAATCTACAGTCTATTGAAAGCAAATGAAATTTTTGTAGACAACCATCTCGTCATTAATAACTTCGGGGTGGATTCGTATCATTTGATGTCCGAAACTACATTAAATGAGTGTAGTAGAAACATAGACAATCAATTAATTTGTGAAGGAGATTGGCCTTGGAGAGATGCGAATGACAAATCGAGCGAAGTCCGAATGACGTCATTTTGGATCCAGCTTCAGCGGAATGTTTTCAAAAAGTCTTCAGCGCAAGTACAAGGTACAAAAACATCTCAACAAAATATGGAATTACCGAAACAAGGAGTATTAACATTGAAGGCTGGATGTGACGCTCGGATAAACGGAATCACACGAGCTACCGTACACAACATTGAGTCTATCGATTGCGAAGAGATTAACATCAATTTAGTGAAGGATATCAGCACCGCTTCAGATGACTCACTTCAACCGTAGGGATCAACAGTAACCGACCATACACGTGAGATAGAACTTCTAAAGAAATATATTACAGAATTGAAAAATGAGAAGATAAGTTTGAAAGGGCTTAACTTTCATCATGTAAGCGGACACACCGCACTAAGTTTAGTTAGTATAGTAATTATTATAATAATTTTATATGTTACAAAAAAAGTATTGATAAGAAGAAGATTGGTGCCCGTAAGTTTGGTGGCCCCCGTCAGAATGTTCAAATATGAAATATGAATAGAAAATTTGTAGTAAAATATAAAAGCTTTGTCTCCCGAAAATACGAAATACTGGCCGGAGTACCACAAGGAAGTGTCCTCGCGCCCCTGCTATATATTCTCTATACTGCAGATATGCCCAAAAGTGATAGAACTCTTATATCGACTTTTGTTGACGACACTGCTATCCTGTGCTCTCACTCAAACCCAGACATGGCAACTCTTTATGTTCAAATATGAAATTATGAACACGTTAAATCTGCGGCGCGAAAGATTTAATTTATGGCATGTCATTAGACATGCTCACCTAAATAAATACAGTCCACTTATTCATAATGAGCTAATTTAAGGAACCTCATTTGTAAAGGGTTTTCCCTCAATATTGTCTACAATTTAGTGAATGACAATTTAATGATCGATTCTAAGAAGTAAACAAATACATCCCAACAATGTAACAGTTCGAGGAAGTACAATGATGAATGTTTCATCCCCTATTTTAAGTATTTCTAAGAAGGATATTGTAAGGAGTCGTACTTCCGCTAAATACAAGCAGGTACGCCGAATCACGAGCGTTCATAGGCTACCTACGTGAGCTAGAGTTTTAAGAAATAGTTTTAAACTTGTATATAAACCCAAATTTTAATTTAATAAAAACAGTATCATACAAATACTCAGCCGAAGCAGATATTTATTTCTCTTCGGTGGATAGAATTCATTGCCTCGAATTTACCTCGAATTACAAGCAGAAGCTTATGTTTCATCCAAACATTCCAGCCAGAAATTTACTGAAACCTCTGAATCCCTCTCGTCTTAAACGAAGCTAATATATTCCCAATATATTAGATACGATAACTCTACATTGCCTAAATCAATGGATATAGGGCAATTTATACATCTCACAGCATAGTTTAAGCTGAATTTTAAATTTAGTTGAATTTATGAATTTATGAATAATCATTGTTAGACCCAAGTTAATATTAGGTGATTCAAATGAATAAAACTACATGGAAAAAAAACGCCACTAAAATGTGTCGCTAAATGCTTATGCTGCAGTCTGTATTGTTGTTGGCATATGTGGACATTTTGTGGACATTTTAAAATCCAATTTAATGTACATATTAAAAAGAAAAATCAATAAAAGAGCCGATTAACGGCAAATCCAATTCAATTGGACAACAATCACTTAACTACGTTGAATTCATTATGTCAAAGGAAAGTATATCTAAGTTTAAGCACCTAGTTATACAATTTGTATTTTGTTGAAACCCAATTCAAGAAAAGTATATATCGGTTTAAGCACCTAGTTATACAAAACATAAACATTAAGAATAAATTTTAAAATTACAATATATAAATTCATTCTTCCTAAAAAGGGAGGTGTGGTGCTAATATGCCCGCGCAATATACAGTAGGTTTATAGTAGCAATAAGAATAACGAGCACCTAGCTTTAAGCTGAGTGGACTCATTCAATTGGTATCCTTCATAAGTTGCTGGATATTTGGCACCCGCACTTATGAGCGAACCCAATTGTATGTGTAGAAACTGAGATAAGAATGCAAATGTATTAGTATTAACATAACGTCAAATCCGCGTAAGCAAGACTATGAAATCAGAAATAAAGAAACAGCCAAAACGATACCACCTGCTTAAATTTACTTTACACCATCTTAAAGTTGTCAAGTCTGTGGTGATCCCATGTGATACTAATACTAGTTAAATAGGTAATTAATTCCTCTAAAGAATGTTTACATTGATTATTAGTTAATCATGTACTTACAATATTGTATGTTTGCGTAATTGTGTACTGCAAATGCTTATTGTTGTTTTGTCCAACACTCACAATTGTTACCTCTGTCCGGAAGCCTTCTATTTCCAACTATCGATGCTTACTTTCCTGTTTTTTTCCTTTTTTTTAACGAGTAAATTGACAGTGGATGGGACAATGATGCTAAGTTTTGCGGTTTCTTTAATTTTCCAGTGAAACATGACAATAACAAAAAAAACTCAGATTACCGCCAGAGGGCAGCACGGAAAAATGGATGGAAAATAGGAAGAGGACCAGGAAAAATCACGGAATAATAAAGTTTTCCACCATTCGAGCGCCACTGCGCAAAGTCGCATGCCAGAAAAATCGAGCTCCGTACGAACGCATTACCGCGCTCCCTCAGCGTAAAGCACCACTTTCAAACGCATTGCTAAAGTTGTCCGCCGCCGGGTGTAGAATCGCACGTCGTAGCTGGAATCGACCAGAATCAATCATCAATCAACCTTATGGTGCCGCCCGCTCCTGTTACTCTCGCTTCGCCTTGTAATAAATGCGAGTATGACAGGAAACCAGCAAGTGCAGTCGTTACATTAAATATTTGTACGTTAAAAGAAAAAAACCAAATTATAATTCCCGCACACATTGATTTCAATTTTCAAGTAAAAACCAAAATGTAAGTAAAATGAAATTCTGTTGTCGTAATTCAAAAGCCGTAAACCTCGAAAACAACCCGACCAGCCATCTGCATATCGACCACTCTGCATGCTCGACTCGCTAGGAAAGGTACTGGAGAGTATAATCGTGAACCGGCTTCACGATTCTCTAGAAAAGCCTGCTGGCTTATCCACGTTGATTTTCCGTCAAGGAAGCTGGATAAACCGCAAACACGGAGAGGTGAGCTTCTATGTGACGCAGCTGCTTAGCGGACATGGCTGCTTTAAGCAATACCTGCATCGTTTCAAGCATGAGGAAGATCCATACTGTCCCAATTGCCCCAACGAGCTGGAAGACGCCAAACACATCTTGTGGTACTGCCCTCGTTTTAACAACGAGCGAGCAGAGTTGACCGAAGCCTTTGGAGAATCACCAACAATGGCCAATACGGTGTCACATATGTGCGACACACTGAAAAAGTGGGAAGTCTTTGAGACAGTAATTGCGAAGATGATGATTGCTCTTTGACGTATTGAGCGCGTGAGGCATGCGGACCGCATTCGCCTACACAGTGTAGATACCAGCGATCCCACAATAACGAGGTCGGTTGACTGACCAAACACTGACAATTGAGCTATAATGCTCTGACGGCCTTCCGACGAAATACCTGACGATGGTTCCGGGAGTATCCATCCGAACGACCTTGAGCAGAAATTTAGGGAGTTAAAGTCTCACACTGACTGAAGCTTTAGATGCTTTTACACCTCCTTAAAAAAAAAAGTAAAAAAACATTGAACATGTGAGAGATTAACTGAATCTGGATAATAGTTTTCTAACAGCCAAGCGGGAAAAAAGAGGAGCAATAGACTTGGTGGAAAACATAGCCAATTCATTATTTGGAATCCTTGACTCAAAATACGCTGACCAACTATCAAATATGATCGACATGGTCAAAGAGAACGAAACTACCTTGACAACCAGATCACTGAAATCATAAACAGAATCCATGACGAAACTTCTCACAATAATGTCTTCAAATTTGCAACTAATGCACGCCTCAATATTGGACGTACTCGCTGACACTCATCATGGCAAGGTTAGTCCAAGTGTGCTATCACCACAGCAATTGCAAGAAAAGTTGGTGAGAATCCGCAATCACCTACCACCACTTCTCCGACTACCAGCTGACTCTTTACAACTGTATCAGCTAGGGGTTGCAATCCCGGACTTTTTCTTGTCCCGAAATTGCTTAAAAATTACAGAATTTGGTTAAATTTTCCTAATTTTCTATTAAATTTTCCATATATTTTGAACAAAAACAAATTGGTTAGGGGACCAAATATACAGGAAACTTAAACTCGTAAATTTATAATATGTGTGATTTTTGAAATTTTACAGCAAACGATTTTTTTTGTTGATAAATTCTCTATGAAAATAATGAGTTAGGATAAAATAAGAAGCTAATTTTATCACTGTTTCATTTAGAATTTTCATATTCTATGTATGTGGAAGGGATTGTTTTGTGATAGATTTTCGATAAAAGTACCACATAAATTTGCGATTAGGGGTTGGATTGTTTTTTAATCTTTAAAGCCACTTTTTATTGAAGAAATTTAAATGAATTGCGTTTTTTAAAATTTATTTTCATTCATTTTGACAAGTTTTCATTAAAAAATGTGATTTCCATAGATTTTATATAATTTTCTGTCAAAAAAAAGTTATTTTTCTCAGGGACTAATCCCGGGATCCTGGGATTGCAATTTTTCAATCCCGAAATCCCGGGATTGCCAAAACGTCCCAAAATTGCAAGCCCTAGTATCAGCTCATGACGATCCATGGAGGATTAACAAAAAGCCATGTAGTATTTCGAGTTACAATACCGCTATGCAACGAAGAGCGTTTCGAGTTATACAAAATGTTCCCGATACCTACAGTAGTGAACAATAGTATGGTTTCGGTCAAACCCTGTAACGAGATCATCGCAGTCAATACACACAGGGACCAATATTTTCCAATGACTGCCCAACTTCTTCAATCTTGTACGCTGATGAGTATGGATACGTACTTGTGTTACAAAATACAATCAAGATACAACAAAGGTGCCGAGATCTGCTCATGCGAGATACATCTATTAAATAATGAGCCACGCGATAATTGTGATCTGCAAAAAATAATAACGAATGAAACATGGACTCAAATGGAAAATAAAAATCATTCGATGTATACGTTAAAGAATCCCACCAGGTTAAATGCAGTCTGTTAACGGGATGTACAACAACTTATCCTCAAGGGCTCTGGTCTACTCAAGTTGCAACCAGAATGTGGTATTAAACATAATAACATCCTAATCCAAGGACACCAGTCTCTCACTAGCAGTGCTCATTTTTCATACACAAGCATCGGCAATTTAGGCGACGTCACAAAGCCAAACCAATTGCAGCCAATCTGAGAGAAACAGATAGTTATCATTATGCCAATCAACTAAAAAATCTGAGCTACTTACAAACCGCACTTGCACATCAAATCAATCTTCCAATGCAAATCAAAAATTTCAAAACTCATAATTTCGCTGTGGGTTATACGGCAATCATCTCACTGCCGTGGGCATCGGTTATACCATATGGAGGGCGAGGAGCTCACCATCGATGTATCGATGTCGGCAGCCTACCACAACACTGGCCAAGAACAAATGTCCACCAATCTTGCTGATGACACTCAATTTCATCATCAAATTCATGAACACCCACGCGAGACATCAGATGAGATCAGCGTTTGTTGAACAACTGTTCAAAGCCGGGATGTATAATCCCAGCATTGCATATTTGCGAAAATGTGCGCTTATGACAACAACACATTTCGCCTTGGCTTAAGTCACAGAGCATTGCACTGTGACTTAAGAAATGGCGATCACATTTCACGCCACTGAAATGTGTCGCTAAATGCTTATGCTGCAGTCTGTATTGTTGTTGGCATATGTGGACGTGGACATTTTGTGGACATGCTAAAATCCCATTTTATGTACATATTATAAAGAACAAAAAATAAAAGAGCCGATTAACGGCAAATCCAATTCAATTGGACAACAACCACTTAACAACGTTGAATTCATCATTTCAAAGGAAAGTATATCTAAGTTTAAGCACCTAGTTATACAAAACATAAACATTAAGAATAAATTTTAAAATTACAATATATAAATTCATTCTTCCTAAAAAGGGAGGTGTGGTGCTAATATGCCCGCGCAATATACAGTAGGTTTATAGTAGCAATAAGAATAACGAGCACCTAGCTTTAAGCTGAGTGGACTCATTCAATTGGTATCCTTCATAAGTTGCTGGATATTTGGCACCCGCACTTATGAGCGAACCCAATTGTATGTGTAGAAACTGAGATAAGAATGCAAATGTATTAGTATTAACATAACGTCAAATCCGCGTAAGCAAGACTATGAAATCAGAAATAAAGAAACAGCCAAAACGATACCACCTGCTTAAATTTACTTTACATCATCTTAAAGTTGTCAAGTCTGTGGTGATCCCATGTGATACTAATACTAGTTAAATAGGTAATTAATTCCTCTAAAGAATGTTTACATTGATTATTAGTTAATCATGTACTTACAATATTGTATGTTTGCGTAATTGTGTACTGCAAATGCTTATTGTTGTTTTGTCCAACACTCACAATTGTTACCTCTGTCCGGAAGCCTTCTATTTCCAACTATCGATGCTTACTTTCCTGTTTTTTTCCTTTTTTTTTAACGAGTAAATTGACAGTGGATGGGACAATGATGCTAAGTTTTGCGGTTTCTTTAATTTTCCAGTGAAACATGACAATAACAAAAAAAACTCAGATTACCGCCAGAGGGCAGCACGGAAAAATGGATGGAAAATAGGAAGAGGACCAGGAAAAATCACGGAATAATAAAGTTTTCCACCATTCGAGCGCCACTGCGCAAAGTCGCATGCCAGAAAAATCGAGCTCCGTACGAACGCATTACCGCGCTCCCTCAGCGTAAAGCACCACTTTCAAACGCATTGCTAAAGTTGTCCGCCGCCGGGTGTAGAATCGCACGTCGTAGCTGGAATCGACCGGAATCAATCATCAATCAACCTTATGGTGCCGCCCGCTCCTGTTACTCTCGCTTCGCCTTGTAATAAATGCGAGTATGACAGGAAACCAGCAAGTGCAGTCGTTACATTAAATATTTGTACGTTAAAAGAAAAAAACCAAATTATAATTCCCGCACACATTGATTTCAATTTTCAAGTAAAAACCAAAATGTAAGTAAAATGAAATTCTGTTGTCGTAATTCAAAAGCCGTAAACCTCGAAAACAACCCGACCAGCCATCTGCATATCGACCACTCTGCATGCTCGACTCGCTAGGAAAGGTACTGGAGAGTATAATCGTGAACCGGCTTCACGATTCTCTAGAAAAGCCTGCTGGCTTATCCACGTTGATTTTCCGTCAAGGAAGCTGGAAAAACCGCAAACACGGAGAGGTGAGCTTCTATGTGACGCAGCTGCTTAGCGGACATGGCTGCTTTAAGCAATACCTGCATCGTTTCAAGCATGAGGAAGATCCATACTGTCCCAATTGCCCCAACGAGCTGGAAGACGCCAAACACATCTTGTGGCACTGCCCACGTTTTAACAACGAGCGAGCAGAGTTGACCGAAGTCTTTGGAGAGGCACCAACAATGGCCAATACGGTGTCACATATGTGCGACACACTGAAAAAGTGGGAAGTCTTTGAGACAGTAATGGCGAAGATGATGATTGCTCTTTGACGTATTGAGCGCGTGAGGCATGCGGACCGCATTCGCCTACACAGTGTAGATACCAGCGATCCCACAATAACGAGGTCGGTTGACTGACCAAACACTGACAATTGAGCTATAATGCTCTGACGGCCTTCCGACGAAATACCTGACGGTGGTTCCGGGAGTATCCATCCGAACGACCTTGAGCAGAAATTTAGGGAGTTAAAATCTCACACTGACAGAAGCTTTAGATGCTTTTACACCTCCTTAAAAAAAAAAGTAAAAAAACATTGAACATGTGAGAGATTAACTGAATCTGGATAATAGTTTTCTAACAGCCAAGCGGGAAAAAAGAGGAGCAATAGACTTGGTGGAAAACATAGCCAATTCATTATTTGGAATCCTTGACTCAAAATACGCTGACCAACTATCAAATATGATCGACATGGTCAAAGAGAACGAAACTACCTTGACAACCAGATCACTGAAATCATAAACAGAATCCAATGCGAAACTTCTCAACATACAATATTTGAAAGTTTTTTCTCGCTATCATTCCGCCTCAATATTGGACGTACTCGCTGACACTCATCATGGCAAGGTTAGTCCAAGTGTGCTATCACCACAGCAATTGCAAGAAAAGTTTGTGAGAATCCGCAATCACCTACCACCACTTCTCCGACTACCAGCAGACTCTTTACAACTGTATCAGCTAGGGGTTGCAATCCCGGACTTTTTCTTGTCCCGAAAGTCCCGGGATTTTCGGGATCCCGGGATTGCTTAAAAATTACAGAATTTGGTTAAATTTTCCTAATTTTCTATTAAATTTTCCATATATTTTGAACAAAAACAAATTGGTTAGGGGACCAAATATACAGGAAACTTAAACTCGTAAATTTATAATATGTGTGATTTTTGAAATTTTACAGCAAACGATTTTTTTTGTTGATGAATTCTCTATGAAAATAATGAGTTAGGATAAAATTGGAAGCTAATTTTATCACTGTTTCATTTAGAATTTTCATATTCTATGTATGTGGAAGGGATTGTTTTGTGATAGATTTTCGATAAAAGTACCACATACATTTGCGATTAGGGGTTGGATTTTTTTTTAATCTTTAAAGCCACTTTTTATTGAAGAAATTTAAATGAATTGCGTTTTTTTAAATTTATTTTCATTCATTTTGACAAGTTTTCATTAAAAAATGTGATTTCCATAGATTTTATATAATTTTCTGTCAAAAAAAAGTTATTTTTCTCAGGGACTAATCCCGGGATCCTGGGATTGCAATTTTTCAATCCCGAAATCCCGGGATTGCCAAAACGTCCCAAAATTGCAAGCCCTAGTATCAGCTCATGACGATCCATGGAGGATTAACAAAAAGCCATGTAGTATTTCGAGTTACAATACCGCTATGCAACGAAGAGCGTTTCGAGTTATACAAAATGTTCCCGATACCTACAGTAGTGAACAATAGTATGGTTTCGGTCAAACCCTGTAACGAGATCATCGCAGTCAATACACACAGGGACCAATATTTTCCAATGACTGCCCAACTTCTTCAATCTTGTACGCTGATGAGTATGGATACGTACTTGTGTTACAAAATACAATCAAGATACAACAAAGGTGCCGAGATCTGCTCATGCGAGATACATCTATTAAATAATGAGCCACGCGATAATTGTGATCTGCAAAAAATAATAACGAATGAAACATGGACTCAAATGGAAAATAAAAATCATTCGATGTATACGTTAAAGAATCCCACCAGGTTAAATGCAGTCTGTTAACGGGATGTACAACAACTTATCCTCAAGGGCTCTGGTCTACTCAAGTTGCAACCAGAATGTGGTATTAAACATAATAACATCCTAATCCAAGGACACCAGTCTCTCACTAGCAGTGCTCATTTTTCATACACAAGCATCGGCAATTTAGGCGACGTCACAAAGCCAAACCAATTGCAGCCAATCTGAGAGAAACAGATAGTTATCATTATGCCAATCAACTAAAAAATCTGAGCTACTTACAAACCGCACTTGCACATCAAATCAATCTTCCAATGCAAATCAAAAATTTCAAAACTCATAATTTCGCTGTGGGTTATACGGCAATCATCTTGCCGTGGGCATCGGTTATACCATATGGAGGGCGAGGAGCTCACCATCGATGTATCGATGTCGGCAGCCTACCACAACACTGGCCAAGAACAAATGTCCACCAATCTTGCTGATGACACTCAATTTCATCATCAAATTCATGAACACCCACGCGAGACATCAGATGAGATCAGCGTTTGTTGAACAACTGTTCAAAGCCGGGATGTATAATCCCAGCATTGCATATTTGCGAAAATGTGCGCTTATGACAACAACACATTTCGCCTTGGCTTAAGTCACAGAGCATTGCACTGTGACTTAAGAAATGGCGATCACATTTCACGCCACTGAAATGTGTCGCTAAATGCTTATGCTGCAGTCTGTATTGTTGTTGGCATATGTGGACGTGGACATTTTGTGGACATGCTAAAATCCCATTTTATGTACATATTATAAAGAACAAAAAATAAAAGAGCTGATTAACGGCAAATCCAATTCAATTGGACAACAACCACTTAACAACGTTGAATTCATCATTTCAAAGGAAAGTATATCTAAGTTTAAGCACCTAGTTATACAAAACATAAACATTAAGAATAAATTTTAAAATTACAATATATAAATTCATTCTTCCTAAAAAGGGAGGTGTGGTGCTAATATGCCCGCGCAATATACAGTAGGTTTATAGTAGCAATAAGAATAACGAGCACCTAGCTTTAAGCTGAGTGGACTCATTCAATTGGTATCCTTCATAAGTTGCTGGATATTTGGCACCCGCACTTATGAGCGAACCCAATTGTATGTGTAGAAACTGAGATAAGAATGCAAATGTATTAGTATTAACATAACGTCAAATCCGCGTAAGCAAGACTATGAAATCAGAAATAAAGAAACAGCCAAAACGATACCACCTGCTTAAATTTACTTTACACCATCTTAAAGTTGTCAAGTCTGTGGTGATCCCATGTGATACTAATACTAGTTAAATAGGTAATTAATTCCTCTAAAGAATGTTTACATTGATTATTAGTTAATCATGTACTTACAATATTGTATGTTTGCGTAATTGTGTACTGCAAATGCTTATTGTTGTTTTGTCCAACACTCACAATTGTTACCTCTGTCCGGAAGCCTTCTATTTCCAACTATCGATGCTTACTTTCCTGTTTTTTTCCTTTTTTTTAACGAGTAAATTGACAGTGGATGGGACAATGATGCTAAGTTTTGCGGTTTCTTTAATTTTCCAGTGAAACATGACAATAACAAAAAAAACTCAGATTACCGCCAGAGGGCAGCACGGAAAAATGGATGGAAAATAGGAAGAGGACCAGGAAAAATCACGGAATAATAAAGTTTTCCACCATTCGAGCGCCACTGCGCAAAGTCGCATGCCAGAAAAATCGAGCTCCGTACGAACGCATTACCGCGCTCCCTCAGCGTAAAGCATCACTTTCAAACACATTGCTAAAGATGTCCCTCGCAGGTCGTAGAATCGCACGTCGTAGCTGGAATCGACCGGAATCAATCATCAATCAACCTTATGGTGCCGCCCGCTCCTGTTACTCTCGCTTCGCCTTGTAATAAATGCAAGTATGACAGGAAACAATCAAGTGCCGTCGTTACATTAAATGTTTGTACGTTAAAAGAAAAAAAAACCAAATTGTAATTCCCGCAGCCATTGATTTCAATTTTCAAATAAAAACCAAAATGTATGTTAAATGAAATTCTGTTGTCGTAATTCAAAAGCCGCAACCTCGAAAACAACCCGACCAGCCATCTGCATATCGACCACTCTGCATGCTCGACTCGCTAGGAAAGGTACTGGAGAGTATAATCGTGAACCGGCTTCACGATTCTCTAGAAAAGCCTGCTGGCTTATCCACGCAGCAATTTGGATTCCGTCAAGGAAAATCAACGGTCGACGCCATCCAGGCGGTGATGAAGATTGCTCTTGAGGCGACAATCGGAGACAGGTGGAAAGGGGTGCCAAGAAGTACTGCGCAGTAGTACCGCTGGACATCAAAAACGCATTCAACTCTGCGAGCTGGACGCGAATAATGCAAGCGCTAGGCAATTTCGAACGAGAGGCTATGCAGCATCCAGGAATGGCAACGACGGTGGGAAAGATCTGACAAAGGAAGATGGACATTTTCCCTGATTTCAGACGTCAGTAGCTAGGTTAGGTTAGGTTAGAGGGTAGATGGCACCATTGGAGCATAGTGCCATCACACTTAGGCCAAAAAAGTTGACCCATTGTGATGCCCGTACTTTAAGAGGTGGGATAGGCCCACACTCGTCAAACCATAAGTTGGTAATCCAACCACCCAGAATTTCTTACAAAGGCGTACATATCACGAAGGGGTTTATCAGATAACTCCTCCAGGTCATCGAAAAAGTATTCCCCAAGGGTTCTACGCCTGAGATGTTGTAGACTTGGACATCGACAGAGGAAGTGGTGGGCATCTTCCTCGACTTCATCGTCCCCACAGCCCCTACAAACGTCATTTTGGGTAAGACCAAGTCTCCTAGCATGAGCTCCTAAAAGGTTGTGACCCGTTAATGTGCCCATGAGGACAGATATGGATTTCCTATCAAACTGCAGGAGCTTGACCGTACGTCCTTCATTGCGTTGTGGCCATAGTTTGCGAGAGGTCTCACAGGTGGAGAGTTGTCTCCATATGATGTTGGCCTGCCTCTCAAACTGTTTTTCTAGTCGTTCCCTAATACTACAGAGTGGGATTTTAACAGAACGGTCCGCTAGGTCAGCACTAATTGCCGACCCTTTCCGAGCCAATTCGTCGGCGGCTTCATTTCCAGGTATTCCCTCATGCCCCGGCACCCAGCAGAGCCTAACGCGATGCTGTGAGCCAAGAACCTGCAGCTCTTCGCGACAGCGCCTGACAAGCTTTGACTTGATGTAGACGGCAGATAACGCTTTTATTGCTGCCTGGCTATCAATGAAAAAGGTGATATCATCGTGTGGTATCTCCACCATTGAGGTCGCCTTAGCCGCCTCCGCCACTGCCAGTATCTCCGCTTGGAAGACACTGCTGTTGTCTGGCAGACGGATGTATCCCGTGATCCCAATTTTTCGCAGGTGTAACCCGCACCGGTACCAATGTTCATTTTGGACCCATCAGTGAAGACTGATATGGGTACGTTTCTTGATAGGTCATTTCCCTCCCACTCTTTCCTGGTGGGAAAGTGACAGGAGAAGGGAATATTGAAGTCATCCGGGCTGTCAACCATGTCAACTGCTTCGACTCGTAAGAGGATCGCAAACAGCAAGTTGACAGTTAGAAGGTTGGGTAACAAGACCTGGGATGAACTCAACGAAAGGGACCGTAAAAGGCTGCATAACGCGCGGGCCTTCCTACAGGGGCTATCCTCAGCGACCGATAGAACGAACGCAGAGATGGCCCCTGCTGGAGACCGGGGCGATGTGGAGCCTATGGGATCACCGCGAATGCGACCGGGCACCACTGGATGCAAACCCGAACGATGTAATGAGCTCCCCGCTCACTCTTGTTCGGGGGATCAGGGTGGTGTGCGGTCGGAAAGGACGAAGGTTGTTGATGATACGAAGCCCGGCTCGAGCGAAGGCTCAGCCAGCCCAGCTGACTCGCAACCTGCGTCTGTCGCGACTGGTCCTGAAATGGTCCCGGACGGTGATACCACTCTGGACAGCTGCTGTACGGTGATCGCTCTTTCTGGCAAATCAAGGCACCGCTATGGCACCGGGGAAACCCGATGTTCCAATGGCCGCTGAGGTAAGTCAGGATGGCGTGAAAGCGGGGCAGTATTCGGGACTGGGGGGCACCCTGCCGAGGGACCCGAAGCAACACCACCATGGCTCGGGGAAACCCGATGTTCCAATGGTCGCTGAGGGGAGCTAGGCAGGTAGTGCTGGAAACGAGGGGAAGACCGTCAAGCAGAGGCTGAACGCCAAACGCTTGATACGACGGATGAAGAAGCGCGACCCGAATTCCTACACGGAAAGGGAACGCCAGATGGGTGAAGGCACCCATATCGCGCGTGTCTGTACCTTCGGGGGCCAGCATGAGGTTACTTGCTGCGAGGAATGGAGGCCCTTTGCCCCCGACCTCAGCGGCGGGTAAACTCAGGTGGACCACTACTGAGAAATCGAGCGCAGTGGCGGGAACTCCAAAAAGGGGCAGGCACGACGATACGGTGTCGCCGCCGGTGGCCTGCAACAAAAAGCGAAAAACCGTTGCAGACGTCGTACAGGACGGTCTTAGGGTCGCTGTGGTTGACTACGGGAACCCCGAACGTCGACTGACAGAGGACCAGTGGCAGCTGATAGAGCTCAGAATCCTTGAGGGTGTGAATGATGCTATCCTGAAGAAGGGGAAGCACATCCCTCTCTTCGACCAGCTGACCACAATCAAGGGTTTTAAGATGCTTCAGTGTGATGATGCGGACACGCTGAAATGGCTCGAGGCATTTGTCGCCAACACAACTGCACCGTGGGCTCATGCCGACCTGCGCGTCGCCGACAAAAATGCTATCCTGGACTTCGCCAGACAGAAATTCAAACTGATGATCCCGGGACCACATCTTCCAAGGGAACGTATTGAACGCAACCTACGCCACCTGAACCCTGAGCTGAAAAGCCTTGAATGGGAGATCGTGGAGGTTGCTGAGCGGACGGAGGCGGGCACAGAGGTGGTGGTACTCGTTAGCCACAAGTCGATGCCGCTTCTGCGGAAATGCAACTTCAAGGTGCGCATAGGGGTCACCCGATGCAAACTGAGGCCAGTTGTGGAGCCACCCAGAAAAGTAAGTACAATGCCACTACTGCCATGAAGCTAATACAAATTAATCTTCACCACAGCAAAGCGGCTAGCGCAAATCTTGTTTCGCTAATGGCGAGCAAGAACGTAGACGTCGCCCTCATACAGGAACCTTGGTTACTCCGAGGTAACATATGCGGGCTTGCGGACAAAGGTTTGACCACATACAGCGTCAAACCATTAAACAGTGAGACTAAAATCAGAACCTGCATAGTAGCTAGGAGACAAATCAACGTATATCTCCTTCCTTCTTTTAGCACCCCTGATCAGACGGCAGTAATGTGCGAAAGGCGCGGATCTCCTTCCCTCGTCATCGCCTCCACATATATGCCGTACGACTCAGTGAATCCACCGCCGTCGAATGACACCAACTCACTGATCGTGAAGGCCGAGCAGGAAGGATGGGACATTCTCATCGGCTGTGACGCCAATGCACACCATGTTCAGTGGAGTAGCAGTGACACAAATGTACGGGGTGAGTCTTTATTTGAATATATAATCAAAAAGGGCAGAGAGCCCACCTTTACTACTAGAAATAGGAGGGAGGTACTTGGCCTCGTTCTCTGATCATAGAATAATATAATTCGAAATAGATATACCAAAGAATACATTACCCCCATATAGAAACCCAAGAAAGGCGGACTGGGACTCTTTTGTAAGTGAGGTAGGGAATGGAATACATACACTGCTGGCGCAAAATCTGACATCAGCGCATGAGATAGACAATTCTGCCATGTCGCTAGGGCTTCTCCTTAGTAAGGCGTATTGTGAGGCATGTCCGTTAAGGACAGCCAAGGTAAAGAAATCAGCACCGTGGTGGACAGAGGAGCTTAGGGTCTTAAGAAGTGCCGCACGCAAGCTCTTTAATAAGGCTATGAGAACCAATGTATCCACTGACTGGGACGACTACAAAACGAGTACAAGGAAATTCAAAACCGCTACAAGGAACGCCAAGAGAACGTCTTGTCAGGATTTCTGTAGTAGTTTGGAACATTCCTCTGACTCAGCAAGGCTAAGAAAACTTCTCTCGAAAGCACCAGCTATACCTGGATTCCTCAAGCGAAGCGATGGGCGATGGACCGAATCGTGCTCTGATACTCTACAGCTTCTGCTGGAAACGCATTTCCCAGGTTGTGATATTAATCAGGAAGATGCGGACGCGAGTAGAACAGCGACCACAAGTAATGGTATACCTGAAGGTTTAGTTACTGAGGAAAAGATAAACTGGGCGATTGACTCTTTTTCGCCCTATAAATCTCCTGGTAGTGACGGGATACTCCCGATAATGCTGCTGAAGACCAAGAATATTATAACACCAATTCTTAAGGAATTGTTCTTGAGCAGCCTTAAGCTCGGGCACATCCCAGCAATTTGGCGGCAAGTTAATGTTATTTTTATTCCCAAGGCGGGCAAAGCCAGCCACACACTAGCGAAGGATTTTAGCCTGACTTCTTTCGTAGCAGGCTGAGACCTTGTGATATATCCTCGGCACAGCATGCATACACGAAAGGGAGGGGTGTGGAAACGGCGCTGCCTTGCGTCGTCAGCACCATTGAAAAGAATCTTTCTTATAAAGAGTACACTTTAGCTGCATTCTTAGACATTGAGGGCGCATTCAACAATGTCAACGTAAGTGCGGTTAGTAGGGCGCTAACACACGCGAATATCGAGCCTGCCCTAACAGACTGGATCGTTAGTATGTTAAGCCAGCGGAAAATCAGAACGGAACTTGGGAACACGAACATGGAGGCGACCGCCTCTCGGGGTACACCGCAGGGCGGTGTCATCTCACCACTTCTGTGGAACTTGGTACTAAATGAAATACTGATTGAATTTGAGAAGAGTGGGATAAAGGTGACCGCATACGCGGACGATGTTGTACTACTAGCAACGGGTAAATTCCTTCCGACCATCAGCGATATACTAGAAGTAGCACTGAAACAATTGAGCGACTGGACTAAGAAATGTGGACTGGGGGTTACCCCCAAAAAACCGAACTTGTCCTATTCACGGACAAACGAACGATTCCACAATTCAGACCACCATCTATAGAGGGGATCCCTCTCAGAGTCTCAGAAAGCGCCCGCTATCTGGGTCTCGTTTTAGACAGGAAACTGAACTGGAAATTAAACATAGAAGAAAGGGTAAGGAAGGCGTCAATTGCCTTTTACACCTGTAGTAGAATTTTTGGACGAAGGTGGGGCCCACGCCCCAAAATCATCTCATGAATGTATACAGCCATCGTTAGACCAATACTGACATACGATTGTCTCGTGTGGTGGAAATCAGCCAGCAAGACCACTAATATGAAAACAAAGACGTCAGTAGCTGGATAAACCGCAAACACGGAGAGGTGAGCTTCTATGTGACGCAGCTGCTTAGCGGACATGGCTGCTTTAAGCAATACCTGCATCGTTTCAAGCATGAAGAAGATCCATACTGTCCCAATTGCCCCAACGAGCTGGAAGACGCCAAACACATCTAGTGGTACTGCTCAAGTTTTAACAACGAGCGAGCAGAGTTGACCGAAGCCTTTGGAGAGGCACCAACAATGGTCAATACGGTGTCACATATGTGCGACACACTGAAAAAGTGGGAAGTCTTTGAGACAGTAGTGGCGAAGATGATGATTGCTCTTTGACGTATTGAGCGCGTGAGGCATTCGGACCGCATTCGCCTACACAGTGTAGATACCAGCGATCCCACAATAACGAGGTCGGTTGACCAAACACTGACAATTGAGCTATAATGCTCTGACGGCCTCCCGACGAAATACCTGACGGTAGTTGCGGGAGTATCCATCCGAACGACCTTGAGCAGAAATTTAGGGAGTTAAAGTCTCACACTGACTGGGGCTTTAGATGCTTTTACACCTCCTTAAAAAAAAAGTAAAAAAACATTGAACATGTGAGAGATTAACTGAATCTGGATAATAGTTTTCTAACAACCAAGCGGAAAAAAGAGGCTTCATGACGAAAGGGCTGAGTCACTTTTTGATTACATACTAACCTACTCATCTGCAATAAGGGTAACGAAGCAACCTTTATTACTTCCAATAGGCAGGAGATTTTGGACATAACCCTTGTCTCGGACTTCCTGTTTGATAGGGTTACGGATTGGAAGGTGTCCAACGAACACTCCTTTTCTGATCATCGATATCTGCAATTTTGTTTAAACGACCTTCCCACCATGGTGGTCTTAGGGTTTTTAAAAAAGAAGTAAGGAAGGCTCAGCGCGACTCTTGGAGACTCTTCGTTGGCAGAATTGGAGACACATCTGAGGCGTCTTGGCTTAGGAAAGTTCTTGCTTCCGTGTTCTTGGACTAGCTCTAGTGAGGAATCTCTCGACTTATTGTTAGACACTCACATTTCAGGATGATCTAGATCAGATCTGAGGAGCATTCCTGATACCCGGATATCGGGTATCTCTAGTGAAATAATATCTGATACCGAAATGAATTGGTTAATTTATAGCTTCAAGCCCTTCAAATCGCCGGCCCGGATGGTGTTATTCCTGCGGAAATGCAGAATGCCCTGGCTTAAGATGATCCTCGGTGGCTGCATTGAACTCTCCTACATTCCCTTAAAATGGCAGGAGGTAAAGGTTGTTTTTATCTCGAAGGCGGGTACAATTACTCATACTGGTCCTAAGGACCTCCGACAAAATTAGCCTGTCGTCGTTTCATCTGAAAACTTTAGAGAGACTCATCGACACTCATCTTCGCTGCAGTATAGACAGCCAACTTCAGTCGGCTTCGCAACATTCTTACTTCAAAGGAAAGTCTGTGGAAACAGCTTTACATTCTTTAGTAGGCACCATTGAACAATATCTTTTTGATAAGGAGTACAGCATGGTAGCTTTTCTCGACATAGAAGGAGCTTTCAACAATGTCACCCCCCTAGCTACTACCAGTGCACTAACAAATCTAGGTGTCGATGCTTCAACCGCAAATTGATATTTCAGCTGCTCACGAGCAGGATTGTCAATGCAAAGCTGGGCGATGCGGAAGCAAGGAGATTTGTCAGTAGAGGCACACCTCAGGGTGGTGTCCTCTCTCCTCTTCTATGGAATGTAGCGGTTAATGAACTACTACTAATACTGGAAGGGGAGGGATGCAAGGTAGTCGCCTATGCGGATGATATTGCGATTGCTGTGCGAGGTAAGTTCCTGGCAACCCTGAGAGATTTGTTACAACATGCTCTCTCAAAGCTCTCAACTTGGACCTCTGACTGCGGTCTGGGGGTTAATCCCCATAAAACCGAATTGGTTCTCTTCTCTAGGATATACAAAGTTCCGCCGATAGACCCTCCCTCTCTGAATGGTACACAGTTAGTTTTTCTAGATCAAGCCAAATACTTATGTCTAATTTTGGATAGGAAACTTAGCTGGAAACCTAACATTATCGAACGAGCTGGGAAGGCCACAGTTGCCCTCTACTCATGCAAAAAAGCTATTGGGAAAACGTATGGTATGTCACCTCGGGTAGTTCATTGGCTCTATACGGCTATTGTCAGGCCTATCTTATTATATGGAATTCTTGTATGGTGGCCAGCTTTGGACAAAGTCATATATCGAAAGTTGTTGACGAAAGTCCAGCGTATGGCCTCCATATCTATCAGTGGGGCGTTGAGATCCACTCCCTCAGACGCATTAGATATTTTATTACATCTGATACCCTTAGATCTTCTTGCCAAACAAATGGCTGCGATGGCGGCGGTCAGGCTTTGATCCACAAATCAATGGGCAGCTCTCCTAAGGAGCACTCTTCGATTCTAGTTGGCACTAAATCCATTCCTGGTACAACCGACTACATCCTTCCCGAAATCTCCTTCACCATAGACTTCCATACCACTATTCCGTCCCGCTCCGACTGGGAGGAGCAGTGGCCACGTAAGAGGGATCAAATTCACTTTTATACGGACGGTTCCAAGCTCGACAACAAAGTCGGTGGAGGAGTCTTCTCTGACGAACTTAATGTAGGTATCTCTCTTCCCGACCACTGCAGTGTATTTCAAGCAGAGGTGCACCCAGAGAAATCTTCATGTATTTTAATTAACACTATTCATGTTATATTAACATGAAAAACATTTGTACGCAAAACAAAAACAATTCCAAAAAACTACAACTACATTGACAAAAATCGAAGCAAAACGCACACATTCACACAAATGAGAAATTTTTTTTTCGAAAATCAAAATATATTCGACCATTCTGTCAAATGGAAAATTTGAAAATAAACAGAAGAAATTTTTGAATTTCAAAACAAATTTGTTTTTGTCGACCTGAACGAAAGAAGCTCAGTGGCACAGCGTGTAGATGCGGAACTTATAAACATTAGGTCCCGTGTTCAAATCTCGTCTGAGTTGAAAAAAGTTTTTTAAATAGAAATTTTTAGATTTCAAATTCAGATTGGTCTTTGGACGACATGAATTTATGAAGCGCAGTAGCACAGAGGGTAAAGTGATGAACTCAAGATGCGAAGGTCCAGCGTTCAAATTCAGTTCAGTGTGAAAAGGTATCTATTTGAAATGGTAATGTTCATTTGAAAATAAGGTAAAGAATGGTAAAAAAGTTACTTGGAGGAACTGTGTTTACAATTTTATAAAAAAAATTAAATTAAAAAAACTTTTTCCGGAACGGGGATTTGATCCCCGTACTTCCGATTATGAGGCCGACTGCCTAACCCCTGAGCTACCGGCAATGATTTGAATGAACGCATATTTACCAGTTTTCCCAGTTTAATCACAAACCTCTTCACACGTACACGTACACATATAGGAGAGTGTCATTTTTAACAATAGCATCTTGTTAAAACAACCTGAAAGATCGGTTTGAAAAATATTAACCACAAAATTGGTTAAAAATTGGTTAATTTAACACGATTTTTTCTCTGTTCATGATATTACGATTTTCACAGACAGTCAGGCCGCAATCAAATCCTTGGAATCTGTCCTCCTAACATTAAAGGTAGCCTCGGACTGTCGCACATATATTAATGAGATGGCTAAGCAGTTTAACATCCACCTCGTCTGGGTGCCGGGGCACAGGGACATTCCAGGGAACTGCAAAGCAGATAAAAGGAACTCGCAAGGCAGGGCACCACAATACAGCTCCTACCAGATAAGGTAAAGCTAGATATCCCGCTCAGCACGTGCAAGCTACTGCTTCGTCTTGATTCCGGCTGTGCGAACAATCGCCCAACGAACAATCGCCCAAAAACCAAAAATGAATAATCGCCCAAAAAATTGTACCAACATTTTTGGGCGATTGTTCATTTTTGATTTGGGTGTTTTTTCATTTTTTTTTTTGGGCAGTTGTTCATAATGAACAATCGCTCAAAAATCAAAAAATGAAAAATCGCCCAAAAATATTTTTTGGGCGATTGTTCATTTTTTGATTTTGTTGAAATCCAGCTTCTGACACAAAAATAGGAGTGGGTACACTACAAAAATGTTCATTCATAAATCAACACGAAAATTACAACAACAAAAGTATTATAAAATCGCGAGATTTTTTTATACAAATTTTCATATTAACGACACACCAAAAAAGATGTACAAAGATGTCTTTTGTAATAGCTAAACACACATCCTTTTAAACTTGAAAAATTTTTCGCCTGAGGCGCTTTTTCCCAACACATTACTACACTAAAGATTACACCATTACAACAACAAAATTAAAATAACACCAACTGTTTCGTTGTAGTTGTAGCGTCATTGTAATTAGAATTTTAAATCACAAAAGTTTAATATTAGTTCCGTATTTTTGCTTCAAGCTAAGGTCAGATGCGGCAAATATTTGCCCAAATACACTCAGATATTTCTAAAATCAACTAAAATCGTATGTGACTGAACCAGTATTTTATTTTTCTGAATGTATTTTCCAAGTATTTCAGCAAATATTTGCCTAATCTGACCTTAGCTTTACATAATTTACAGATTGGGCCAGCTAATTTCTCTGTTTTCAAAAAACATTCAAGAACTACATCTGAAGTAGAAGCATACAATGGTGTTTTAGGACGAATAATTTCCAAGACTGGAAATTTTTTTAAATTCGTCAAATCCATTCTCCAAAGCTGCGCTAAGATTAGGCAAATATTTGCACAAATACTGGGAAAATACATTCAGAAAAATAAAATACTGGTTCAGTCACATACGATTTTAGTTGATATTAAAAATATCTGAGTGTATAATCTGATCGCAGCTTAAGAATTCTATAAAAGCAGTTTCCAAATTCTTCGTTTCTTTGAAATATGAATATCTGAAATGTTTTCTTATTATTAAAAAAAAATAAACATTTCTTTTGGGCGATTGTTCATTTTGTTTTTGGGTTATTATTCATTATGAACAAAAGCCCAATATTTTGGGCGATTGTTCATTTTAACTTTTGGGCGAAAATTCATAATTTTTTGGGCGATTTTCGCAATTTTTTGGGCTTTTATTCATTATGAAGAATGGCCCAAAATTTTTGGGCGATTGTTCATTTTTGGTTTTGGGCGATTGTTCATTGGGCGATTGTTCGCACAGCCCTTGATTCCATCGCCAAGACTAACAATAGATGGGCTTCTGGAACCAATTGTAACACAACAAGACAGATCTGGCCGGTGCTGGATCTGAAGCGTTCTAAGTGACTCATGGCACAGCCTAGGGCCAGCATCTCGAAGGTGGTAGGTGTGATTACCGGTCACTGTTTGATTGGGCACCATGCGGTAAGGCTTGGGGTCTTCGCTAATGACTTCTGTAGGAGTTGTATGGATGAGGAGGAAGAGGAGGAAGAGGAGACTGTGATGCATTTTCTCTGCTGCACTTCTTTTTCCCCATACAAAAATGAAAAACATTTAAAATAGTGCTCGGATTTTGATGACACATCATATATTAGTTAATTTGAGGTCGCTGATCTCAAATATAAAGTCAGTTTAAATTTAACACTGTTGGTTTTGCCAATAATTGCAATTCAAAACGAAATTTTTATACCACCACACTCACTGTGGCAGGGTATACTATCTTTGTCACAACGTTTGTAACGCCCATAAGGAGGCGTGTCCGGTATGGAAAAGTATATATATTCTTGATCAGCATCACCGCCGGAGTCAATTTAGCGATGTCCGTCTGTCTGTCCGTCTGTCCGTCCGCACGATAGCGGTCGCAGTTTTGGAGATATCGACTTGAAACTTTGGGTACATGTTTTTCTCGTGAATACTGAGATCAAGTTCGTGAATCAGCCAAATCGGATAAAAACTGGGCGTGGCTCCCATACACCGAAAAAAAAGATAAACATTTTTCAAGTCTTTTTTCTTGTTGTTTTCGATTGGAAATGTTTAGAAACGTATTTTTGACATGGTCCGAGTTTCCGAAGCCACATATATAAGGGTCTAAATGGGGTCTTGAGACCAATTTTTTATTTTGGTGGATTTGATTGGAAATTTTTAGAAATGGATTTTGGACATGGTCCGGGCTCCAAAACCACCTATAATTGGCTCAAAATAGGGTCTTGAGACCACATTTTTTTATGTTCGAGGTACTTCTTCCTACTGTGTGGGGGTATTTCAGCTTCGGTATAGCCGAAGATAGTCCACTCTCTAGTTTAAATTTTGTAAATTGTTTGGTAGCTGAATGCAAGCCTTGATTTTTACATTCTTTAATAGATCGGACATATCTTATTCCATATGTTTAAACCGATTCCAAATAAGTTGTATAGTTTTTTCATAAAGGCTCCATTAGTAAATGCGTATAATATTTTTTTTTTCCAAATAAAGTCAAAGTTTAAATTTTGTATAAAAATTGTTTGTTTAGACAAAAGAAATTTTAAAAATTCAAAGGCTTAATAACTACAAGAGCCTTTATGTGAAAACTACACAACTTTTTTAGAATCGGTTAAAGCATATGGAATAAGATATGTCAGATCTATTAAAGAAAAAAAGAATGTTATAAACAAAGATTGCTTTCAGCTACCAGACAATTTTAAAAAATAAGAAAATTTCGATTTGAATTGCAATTATTGGCAAAAGTAACAGTGTTACATTCAAACCGACTTCACATATTAGTTAATTTGCGACCCCAAATTAACTAATATATAAAGTGTCATCAAAATCAGAGCACTATTTCCAATGTTTTTCATTTTTGTATGAGGAAAAAGAAGTGCATCCTGCGCCTACTTTTCTTTATCCGATTGGCTCCCAACTTCACATAAGTCATTTTTATATGCAAAGCATAATCGGACCATCGAGCACTGATTTTGGAGAAAGCTTCATACGATTCTGAGCATGTCTAATGGATGCTGTCGTAACGAAGTAATTTTGGAGCCGGGGTGAAGCCGTCGGCGTCCAAGGTTCGTTGCAAAAATTTGTATGTTTTGGGACCGCGCGATGGCCAAAATTCCGTCAGATTGATTGTAAACAGGATTTAACTTGGAAATTCACTTTATTTAATTTAATATTTTAATTCATTGGAAATTCACTTAATTTTAATTTAATTTTTTAATTAATGTACATCTAATTATTTATATTAATTAATTATATTTTCTTGAGTTTATTATCTATTATAATTCTTCTGCTCCCTTCACGTTCAAAATCGCCTGCCTACCCAGAGTACTGGCCGCGGTGCGACTGTTGGGGGTCCGTTTCACCAGTCAGAGGAGAATCAAACGAGAGGGGGGGGGGGGGTTGCAACCATGCGTCCGTGCGCAGGAGAAGAGCTAACAGAAGTTTTACAGGGGAAAGGGATAATGAGGGGAGAGGGTCGATAAATGGGACAGATTGTTGGTATGGCGTTCCCACTACAAGAATGCTGTACGCCACGGGCAATAAGTGCGCTGGCAAGAGAAAACTAAGCTAGGTCTACTATACTGGTGAGAGGGGAAAATCCTATGCTATGTCCTCTACGGAGAGCTATGTGCCACGAGCAATAAGTGCGCTCTGACAAGCGAAAACTAAACTAAATCTACTATACGGAAGCTATGCATCACGAGCGATAAATGCGCTGGTGAGAGAGGGGCAATTCTACGCTATGAGAAAACTAAACTAGGTCTACTATGCGGGAGCTATGCATCACGAGCGACCGGTGTTGCCAGTACTCGGGAAATCTAAACCTACCGTGTAGGTGCCACACGGACATTTTACTTAATACTATCGTTTTGAGATCGTAAGTTTAATTTATTCTGTTGGCCGGGAATTCAGGAGCCAGAATAAATGGAGAGTTCGGAATAATAATAAAAAAATAAAAGTATAATAACAAAAATTCAAAAGTAAAAAGAAAAGTATCAATTATAAAGATAAGAAAAGAAAAGAAAAAGAGCTGGTGCTGCCGTCGGATGTGGGTGGAAAACGATGGCAAGACTTTACTCCTCACACTGTGGTATCACAATGAACCTCTTTTGGTCAAGTTTATCGGCGTGCCGATAGCCACCTTAACCTAACCTAACCTATGGAGTCCGGATAAGGTAGCTTCAGTCAGCGGTTTTCTGCGCAGCGATTTTACAATTTTACGTCTGGACTAATTGGGCCTTAAATCAAAAATTCTTTCAATAAAATTTTTGTTTAAATTTCTTTAATAAAATTTGATTTTTTGTAAAAAATTCATATAAAAAAAATTGTTTTTTTTTTACGTAAAATACAAAAGCTATTTTGTTTTTGTTTTTTTTTTCTACAATTTTGTAAAAATTGACATTCTTTCCGCACCAAAATCGACGCGCAAAGTTTTCCACTTTGTGCAATTCTCTTCTCATACAATTTTTGACAGTTCTCGTCAACACCTGAACCACGGCGCGTTTCCCAGGGTTTCCCCACTTTAAATGAATACCCCTATTATTTTTAAACTTCCTGAAAATAGCATTTCATGTGATCATAACAATTTAATTATTAATTATGAATTATTGAAGTTTTGTGTATACATACCATAGCTGGGCATTAACTAGTTAATTCGTTAATAGTTAATTAACGAAGTTAAATTTTTGGTTAACTTTTAACGTTTCAGTTAATTTTGAAAACCATTAACTTTTTCATTTAAGTTAAATTTCTTCGATTAACTAGCATTAGTTATCTTTGAAACGAAAAAAAATTTTTTATTATTGAATGTAAAAAAAAGTAAAAATTTTGAATTCATACTATTTTTAATAATCCACCTAGCCACACTGTTGAAAAATTGTAAACACAGAACTCTTTCGTGTTGCGGACCAAAAATTTAAAGTTCCAAGTCGAGACGGCGCACAGTGATTTGTCCCATAGACAAAATTCACAAAGTTTGATGTCATCAATTATATAAAATATGGTATTTTTGGAAAGGTAATATAATTGACTAAAAAGAGTATGAACTTTTTTATTTGATTAAAATTTTTTTGACGTCCGTTAATTTTTGTCAAATTAAGGAAATTTGATAACAAATGCTGGAACAAAAAAATTTATTTTTGATAGCTTGGCGAAAAATTGCCAAAAAGGCATTTTTGGCAAGAATGGTACAAACTTTACTTTTTTATAAATGTTATTATTGTATTAAAAAATAAACAAAATAAAATAGTTGTCATTAATCTTCAATGTAAATTTGTGAGTACCATGCAAAAAAAAGTTTTTGAAGTAAAAAACAAAAAAACCCAAAAAATTATGGATTGTAAAAAAAAAGGTGTAAAAGTTAGTGAACATTTTTTATTTTTTTTTTTAAAGTTCAATGTGTTTTCTTTCAGAAAAAAAAGAAATTCACCATTTTTTACCAACTTTTTGAAAAAAATGTTATTTTGTAAATGCCTAAAATTACGATTTTATATCAAAAAAACTTTTCAAAAAGTTCATAATGTAAATAAAATGGTAAAATGTGATGAATGTATGTACTTTTATTAATATATTGATATTAATGTATGTATAGTAACTAAAAGCTCAATTGAAATATTGTTGATCCAATGTGATTTAATTTTTCTCTATTTTACTCTTCTCTCTTCTTCCTATTGACTAAGGCGGTCCATACCGAATGGTTTTGGCAATCCCGGGTTCTCCAGATTTTTCAGGATTTCTTGGGGGTTGTTACTTTACCAAGCAATGAACATGATAAACAAATAAAAAAATAAAAAATGTGCCAGAATTATTAAAATTGAGAATACAGGTAAAATTTATGGTAAAAGTGAATACGTCACTTCGACAAAAGTACACTATCAAGTACACCAATCCGTGAATACCCCTAATAGTAGAATATACATAATATAATATAGTATAATATACATTTTTCTTTACAAAGTATTCAAGATTATAAAAATGTATTGATCTTTTCAATAGTTATAATATTAAATTTATTA
The DNA here is from genome assembly GCA_951394025.1 of Heteromyza rotundicornis. NCBI lineage: Eukaryota > Metazoa > Arthropoda > Insecta > Diptera > Heleomyzidae > Heteromyza > Heteromyza rotundicornis. The sequence continues at coordinate 8,245,334 of OX596013.1, forward strand.
AAAAGATTTGTTACTGTTTTTGCATTAATGTACCTGTAAAACTACAACTGCTAGCCAAAAACGGTAACCAAATTTGAAATCAGCTAATCAAGAACCACTAGAATCCGTTATTAAAGCTAAGAAACATTTTTCGAAATATTCATTTTGGAAAGAGGAGTACAACAACTAAGCAAAAACTCAGTCTGGCAGAGTGTACAGCTGTTTCGGATCCAGCCACGGATCCTCGTCAGCACTCTTTATGCATTCTATTTTATCCAAGCGACGCTATAAGTAAGTATTGGTATGACGCACAAGAGAATTACTTCTCCTATGCATCAAACGCCAACTCACTGAAGCAGCGAATGGCAAAATGCAGCAAACTGAATTTTTACTTGTTGTTGTATAGCAACCTACTACTATGCCTGGTTGAAGAATTTCCTCAAAGTCCCAGCAAGCAAGTTGCATGGCAAATGAATTTTTACATTGTGTGTGCTCTGATACACACACAACAATTCACTTGCCAGAAAATACAAAAACAACAAAATTGTTTTTGGTTTAATTGGCGTACCCTCCATATGTTTATTTAGTAAAAAATTCAGATTTTTATTGAGCTTTTCATAATTTATGTATTAATTATGGGTTTTAGCTCATTTTCCAAAAAACTAATTTTGGAAAGGGAGTGGCAAGTGAATTGTTGTGTGTGTATCAGAGCACACACAATGTAAAAATTCATTTGCCATGCAACTTGCTTGCTGGGACTTTGAGGAAATTCTTCAACCAGGCATAGTAGTAGGTTGCTATACAACAACAAGTAAAAATTCAGTTTGCTGCATTTTACCATTCGCTGCTTCAGTGAGTTGGCGTGTGATGCAAAGGAGAAACAATTCTCTTGTGCGTCATACCAATACTTACTTATAGCGTCGCTTGGATAAAATAAAATGCATAAAGAGTGCTGACGAGGATCCGTGGCTGGATCCGAAACAGCTGTACACTCTGCCAGACTGAGTTTTTGCTTAGTTGTTGTACTCCTCTTTCCAAAATGAATTTTTTGGAAAATGAGCTAAAACCCATAGTTAATACATAAATTATGAAAAGCTCAATAAAAATCTGAATTTTTTACTAAATTTTTCGAAATATAATTGTAGAGTTGTATTATATGCATAATAATTAAATAAGAAAATCAAGCATACAATTCTTGATTTATTCAAAAACTATAAGGGTTACAGAAAAACCGATTACATTTTTGAAATCAAAATACATTTAGAAACTTAGTTTCAATTAATTCAGAATACTCCTTCGATTTTTGTCCCAAGCTCATATGGAGACAAATCACTGTGCGGCGTGCCTAGCCCGCCGTCAAATGTATCGGCTTGGTCGGCGGCGAAATATTGAGTCGATTATGTCGGCTCAACCGATATTGACATCGATTTGTTCGCACGCCGATTGAAGCCGATTATGGTCGGCGCGAAACTGTTTAGCCGCCGCCGACATTTTCCAATCAACTTGGAACTCTGGGTGCGTAGTGACAATAAAAAAAAGCGCGTCGGCAAATTCTTTTTGTAAAATTTTTACAAAGTTTTCATTTAAGTTAAATTTACATATAGAGGGCTGAAATCGATCGAAAAAAGGGTCTGTGAGTGCAGGCATTCAATTGTATATAGTTAAAATGTTTTTTATGCGTTTTTTGGAAAAAAAAAATGTTTTCTATAGAGAATTTAACTATTTAATTTAACTTTTAACGAAGTTAACTTTTCAACGCAATTAACTTTTTAATTTAACGAAGTTAAATTTTTGATTAACTATTTCCGGATTTACGAAGTTAAATTCTCGATTAACTATGCCCAGCTTTGATACATACATGCATCCAAAAGACTTTCTTCTTTGGTTTTACTACGTGCATAGAAACCCCTTTCAGTTGTGCGTATCAAAACAAAAGAAAAAAATCAAATACGCATGTTTTGGTTGCAAAATAATCTAGCAGTTTTGTATTCATTCCCCGATGGTCATTTCCTTAAAATACAGAGAGGCTTAAAGAAAACAACAACAACAAACGCACAAGTGTCACACATTATATTTAATTCTTATATGCAGTTACAAGAAAATATATAAGATTATCATTAGGTACTGTTTTTATTTCTATGAAGCCCTTAAAAATGCATCGTAAAGCAAAAGGGACAATTTTTTTTAATTTGGGTTTACCACTGTCTGTTTATCCATAGAAACCCATAGAAATGGGGTTTTGTGTCATTAACGATATAAAGTTCTTTTAATTATTTTATTCTAATTGAAATCGGTAAATCTCATATCAACTCAGTTTGAATTGCAAAAAATTATGGAAATGGTATTTTTTTCAATATGCGTAGTTATGCGCTTATTGTTAGGCATTTTTAAAATTATAATGCGAAGAAGTTTTGTGAGGCGATGTGAATGAAAAAAAAAACGAAACTGCAATTTGACTGGCGTCGACAGCAACCCCATACAAATTGGACAGTTAGTCGTAAACAGGTTATTTTCAAATTGTGATACACATTTCACTGATCGCAACCACACGAACAATGGAACATTTGTTGTTGACAGCATGATATTTTTATCTAAACTTTTATTTAAAACTCTAAAATCAAAAATCCACACGCGATAATTAAATTTCCTATTTGCCCGAATAGCACAGTCGCGAACACGCGAAAACCAGATAAATAAACTCTTTTAAAAACTACACCGAAACTGCCGCGATATATATCTAAGTATATATATATATGTATAAAAAAAAGAAACTGAAACTTTCCCGACACAACGAATACCGAACACAAACGGAACCCTTTCCAAAATTGACACAAAACGACAAATAACCAAAAGAAATTATTTGTAAACCAAACATTATATTTTTTTAAGCGCAATTGATTTGCGGGACCAGACCGACCTGTCTGAAATCCCTCGCACGATTCTTTGCAGAATCAATTTACCAGCTGAACTTCGATAAAATCGATGTCCAGCAACCACTTGGCTCAGATGCGGGACGACACAGACAAAAAGGGAATAAGGAAGAGGGGGAAACGACCAAACAAATTCCAAGCAAACAACTTTAAATTCCCAGGACGGAAACACTTCACCAAAAAAAATCAAATTACGACTGAACACAACCTGACCAACTCTATTAAATTTCTCAAATTCAATAAACTAAATGGCCGACTGCCACAAATGCAATAAAGCAAAAAATCACTAGCTCTCAAAACTAAACCAGCGCGGAAAATACTCCCTTTTGACCAATTGTCCTCCAGCCACAATCCAACGATGGCGGCAACCGCTTCCACTTCACCACTCAAAAAAATACAATTAAAAAAAGAAAGAAAATATTAAAAGTTTTCCAAACAAATTATTCAAAAATCAATTAATCCAAAAACTTTTGCACTTCGCAATTCTTCGCTCCAATCTAAGATCGCTCAGCGGGGCCCTGACTGCAACCACTTCCGGCTCGGCCGAAACGTATGCCAAGTCTGGCTCCAGTAAGTCCTTGGACCGGCTGCAGGGCAGCGGCACGAATGCTTCCACATTCGCCTGCACAGCCTGTAGCCTCCGATACAAGGAAACCAGTTCCGAAAGACTCTCAGGCTCAGCCAAGCTCAGCTGAGTCTGATAAAACGGACAAAAAATTAGGACTCGGACAGACGACGAAACAGCGCCCTCATCACCGCTACATAGATCCCTATAGACTCAGTCCCACCCTGAGTTCTTCGCCTAATCTCATCTAACAAGAGGTCATCGTAGTTATGGGGCAGAAACTCTAACTTCAGGTCAACGACCAATTCTCGCCAGCTGGAAACATACCTTCGGGCATCACGGAACAAAATCAAAGCCTATCCCAAAATAAATTTACCGCCCTTCTTAACAACTGGTCCTCACTGACCCCACGAGCGCCACAAAGCTCGTCTACTCGCTCCAGGAAGGCATTTAGAGATATATCTTTTCTCTGACCGGTAAACTTTAAATCCCACTTCGACCCTAACATTCCCTCAAACAACAAAGCCTAAAACTGATCATTTAAAAAAATCAAAAAAAAAATTCAAACAAAAAAATGCATAAACTTAAAGGGGACAGCTCCGCCACAAAACAAAATTTAAAAGAACAAACTCAAAATATAAAAAAAAAATATTTCCAAAAAAATGAAATAATAAAATAAATTAAAAAAATTAATTACGGTGGTGCGACACTTAAAACTTTAAACAAAATAAAAATATAAAAAAAAAATTTTTTTTATATTCTATATATAAAAAAAAAAAATTGTACACTGTAGTGTGCACCAAAAAAAGGTTCGGTGAGTCCGAACAAAGAAACAAATATTTCGCCGGCGCTACTCCACCGCCACTCCAACCGATTAATAAAAATACTGCAAAATAAAAACCAATAAATAAATGAATAAATTATTAAAAACTTTAGTTAAAATAGCCCCACGTTGGGCGCCAGCTTATCGCGCTATTTTTATCTGAACTTTTATTTAAAACTCTAAAATCAAAAATCCCCACGCGATAATTAAATTCCCTATTTGCTCGAATAGTACAGTCGCGAAGCGTGCGATTAGAGCCAACCCTCGCGGTATGGTATCCCCGGCCGAACGAATAACACGAACACGCGACACAACGAAAATAATACCGAACACAAACGGAACCCTTTCCAAAATTGACACAAAACGACAAATAACCAAAAAAAATTACTTGTAAAACAAAAATTATATTTTTTTAAACGCAATTGATTTGCGGGACCAAACCGACCTGTCTGAAATCCCTCGCACGATTCTTTGCAGAATCAATTCACCAGCTGGACTTCGATAAAATCGATGTCCAGCAACCTTTTGGCTCAGATGCGGGACGACACAGACAAAAAAGGAATAAGGAAGAGGGGGAAACGACCAAACAAATTCCAAGCAAACAACTTGAAATTCCCAGGACGGAAACACTTCACCAAAAAAACAAATTACGACCGAACACAACCTGACCAACTCTATTAAATTTCTCAAATTCAATAAACTAAATGGCAGACTGCCACAAATAAAATAAAGTAAAAAAACACTAGCTGGCAAAACTAAACCAGTGCGGAATTGCCCTCCAATTGCCCTCCAGCCACAATCCAACGATGGCGGCAAACGCTTCTACTTCACAAATTATTCAAAATCAATTAATTCAAAAATCTTAAACTTTTGTGGATTCTGTGTGTGCAGTATTACTGTTAGTTTCCCAATTTAATTTATTTTCTATTCACTGTTAATTTTAAGTCATTTATTTATTGATCTATTTAATTAATTTAATTTTTCTTCCACTTTTTTCTGTTGATTTTTTATTTTACCTGTTGCATTTAAAAGATAATTCTTATATGCTAATAAATTCATAATAATAATAATAATACTAATTCGTGTGGCAAATACTGTACATCTCTACGTCTGAGATTGTAGGTTTTCGCTGTCTTGGCACTTGCCATTTCTAACTTTTTCCGTATGTCTTTGGTCTGAGTCTCCCACTCGTTTATAGTCTCTATCACCCCTGACCGCCATATTTCGGCCAAAATTCACGAAGGCTAATCCGCTCGGCTGGATTAGCCTGCGGATGATAATGTGCAGTGTACCGCATGTGCACACCATATGACGCGCATAAACTCTTCAGCTCGTTGCTGCGAAACTGTGGCCCATAGTCGCGTACAATGTACCTCGGCACCCCAAAGAGCAAAAACACGTTGTCCTCTAACTCCTTGCAAACGCTCTTCGCCGCTGTATTTCGCAACGGAAACAACAAGGGAAACTTTGTGAAGTAGTCAACCACCGTTAAAATATAACAAAATCCCCGACTAGACCTCACCAAGGGTCCCACCAGATCTTTTTTGTTCTCTCTACCATACAACCAGCTGGCTTATTGTTGTCTGGTTTCACCCTCTGGCAAACCTGACAACCTTTAATATATCTAGCTACCTTCATTTTTGCCCAATAATATTGCTCAACTACCCTTGCGTATGTTTTCCTAACGCCCATGTGCCCGGATAATGGGATAATCGTGACACTCGAATAAAATACTGCGCCTATCACTCCTGCCCACAACTCTCTTCCACTCGCACCCAGCGCTAACAAACTATTTGTCCCTGCTTTTATGTGTTTGCATAACACCCCATTTTCAATTCTCCAAGCTGGGTAATCGAGTGGTTTATCCTCCACTTTCCGAACCATGCTCTCGAGCCATGGATCTTCTATACGCCCATCTACCTCCCCTACGACTGGGACACTTCTGGAAAGCATGTCGGGCACCACATGATTTTTCCCTTTCCGATGAATGATTTCATAATCGTACTGCTGGAGCTTTAAAGCCCACCTAGCCAACCTAAAGCAAGGATCTTTCAAATTGTTGAGCCATACCAACGAATAATGGTCGGTCACCACTGTGAACATAACCCCCTCGATGTATGGCCTCAACTTCTCAACTGCCCACAAAACAGCCAAACACTCCTTCTCGGTAGTGGAGTATTTTTATTTAAAGGCCCAAGGGCTGTGAGAAATCTCAATCCCACCCTTATCTAACATATCTTCTATCTCTTCATCTATGCGCCTCTGAATAGCGAGCGATACCGGATAGTATCGCTGCTTGACTGGTTCCACATTTGGCTTTATACGAATCCGGTGTTCGACCAAATGTGTACAACCAAGTCCCTCAGGCATAGCTCTAAAAACTTCAACGACTAACTCTTCAAGAACCGATTTTTCCATAGTTGACAACGAAGACCTATCAACTACCGCCGCTACTGACGAGCCCTCAACTTGGTCGGAAAACCTCCATTGATTTTTGGCCAAATCTGGCACTACACCGGCCATAGACCAAAAGTCTACTCCAAGAATCAATGATTGGGACAAATCCGGTATTACGAGGCATTCAACGAGGACCGACTTGCCCTCTACCTCGAAAGGGACAGAATCTACCCCCCAAACCGGAACTTGTTCACCATCAGCAAGCGCAACCTTGCTGACCGCAGACGCTACCAAACTCAACCCCCAGGACTTCAACGTGTCCCAGCCCGGCCTACCAAGAATCGTCCTGGTGGCCCCAGAATCTAAAAGCCCTAACATACGCACTCCAAAAATTTTAACACCTAAATATGGCCTATTATCTAATTCTCTACCTAACAACGTAAAACTCAGACAAACTTCGGACGGACGTTGCATCTGTGGCCTATTTCTATTTGCCCTAGCCAGCTGGTTGCCCGCAGGCAACCTACCTAAACCTGGCGAACTTCTTGCTCTGCTTCCACAAGAGCTCGCTCCCCATTTCCCGACTCTCCGCGGGCCCTCGGAGCCGCTCTCGGGGCCGCCTCCCTGTCCGAGCGCTCCTGTAATTGCCCAATTGAGGCAATCACGCTTCACCACGCCAGGCTGTGAATGCTTCCACATTCGCCCGCACAGCCTCTAGCCTCCGACACAAGTAAACCAGTTCCGAAAGACTCTCAGGATCAGCCAAGCTCAGCTGAGTCTGATAAAACGGACTCAAATTAACCTTGACCAGACTCAACATACGCTTCTCCGGCAAGGACTCGGACAGACGACGAAACAGCGCCCTCATCACCGCTACATAGATCCCTATAGACTCAGTCCTACCCTGAGTTCTTCGCCTAATTTCATCTAACAAGAGGTCATCGTAGTTATGGGGCAGAAACTCTAACTTCAGGTCAACGACCAATTCTCGCCAGCTGGAAACATACCTTCGGGCATCACGGAACAAAATCAAAGCCTATCCCAAACTAAATCTACCGCCCTTCTAAACAACTGGTCCTCACTGACTCCACGAGCGCCACAAAGCTCGTCTACTCGCTCCAGGATTCCCTGGAACCCTAACATTCCCTCAAACAACAAAGGCTAAAACTGATCATTTAAAAAAATTATTTAAAAAAAACTCAAAAAAAAAATTCAAACAAAAAAAAATGCATAAACTTAAAGGGGACAGCTCCGCCACAAAAAAAAATTTAAAAGAACAAACTCAAAATTTAAAAAAAAAAAAATTTCCAAAAAGATAAAATAATAAAATAAATTAAAACTAGAGAGTGGACTATCTTCGGCTATACCGAAGCTGAAATACCCCCACACAGTAGGAAGAAGTACCTCGAACATAAAATGTTTTCTCAAGACCCTATCTTGAGCCAATTATAGGTGGTTTTGGAGCCCGGACAATGTCCGAAATCCATTTCTAAAATTTCCAATCAAATCCACCAAAAAAAAAATTGCTCTCAAGACCCCATTTAGACCCTTATATATGTGGCTTCGGAACCTCGGACCATGTCAAAGATACGTTTCCAAACATTTCCAATCTAATACAACCATAAAAAAGACTTGAAAAATGTTTACCTTTTTTTTCGGTGTATGGGAGCCACGCCAAGTTTTTATCCGATTTATCTGATTCTCGAACTTGATCTCAGTATTCAAGAGAAAAACATGCACCCAAAGTTTCAAGTCGATATCTCCAAAACTGCGACCGCTATCGTGCGGACGGACAGACAGACGGACATCGCTAAATTGACTCCCGCGGTGATGCTGATCAAGAATATATATACTTTTCCATACCGGACACGCCTCCTTATGGGCGTTGTGACAAAGTTAGTATACCCTGCCACAGTGAGTGTGAGGGTATAAAAATTAATTACGGTGGTGCGACACTTAAAACTTAAAACAAAATAAAAATAATTTTAAAAAAATTTTTTAAATTCTATATATAAAAAAAATTAAATTTTACATTGTCGCGTGCACACAAAAAAGGTTCGGTGAGTCCGAACAAAGAAACACAAATATTTCGCGCCGCTACTCCACCGCCACTCCAGCCGATTAATAAAAATACTGCAAAATAAAAACCAATTAATAAAACAAAAAAAAACAAGGTACACCAAGACACAAACGTTTATTAAAACAACAAGAAAAAAAATGTAATTTAAAAAAAAAATTAGATTTAAAAAAAAAATTATTAAAAACTTTATTTAAAATAGCCCTACGATGGGCGCCAGCTTATCGCGCTATTTTTATCTAAACTTTTATTTAAAACTCTAAAATCAAAAATCCACACGCGATAATTAGGTATGGTATCCCCGGCCGAACGAATAACACGAACACGCGACAGAACGAATATAATACCGAACACAAACGAAACCCTTTCCAAAATTGACACAAAACGACAAATAACCAGAAAAAGTTATTTGTAAACCAAAAATTATATTTTTTTAAACGCAATTGATTTGCGGGACCAGACCGACCTGTCTGAAATCCTCGTACGATTCTTTGCAGAATCAATTCACCAGCTGGACTTCGATAAAATCGATGTCCAGCAACCACTTGGCTCAGATGCGGGACGACACAGACAAAAAAGGAATAAGGAAGAGGGGGAAACGACCAAACAAATTCCAAGAAAACAACTTGAAATTCCCAGGACGGAAACACTTCACCAAAAAAAACAAATTACGACCGAACACAACCTCACTAACTCTATTAAATTTCTCAAATTCAATAAACTAAATGGCAGACTGCCACAAATAAAATAAAGTAAAAAACACTAGCTGGCAAAACTAAACCAGTGCGGAAAAATACTCCCTTTTGACCAATTGCCCTCCAGCCACAATCCAACGATGGCGGCAACCGGTTCCACTTCACAAATTATTCAAAAATCTTAAACTTTTGCACTTTCCTTTGTCCCTGCTCAAAAAGAACTCAAAAAACCTGTCTATATGAACGCATATATGGCGCTCACTTTCCATTTCACTTTCCATTTCACATGAGCGCGACCTACGCAGAAGCAAGTTTTCGCAGTCGGGGCTTTACCCACACCTATATGTGAAAGATCTTCTCAGATTTTTCTAGAGTGTGTTTGGCAAATTTACATATACACCCCCGCACCCACCAAAATGAAAATACTCACACTCTAAATTATTTGTTGAAAATTCCTATCAAAAACTCCTTGAATTTTTGCTGAATTTTCAGTGGTTGTCTACAATTTGTGGCCTTTCTGCTCATTGAATTCAAAAAAGGAGAAATAGTTCAATTATAGATACAAAATATTGCAAATCAAAAATATGCAATCAAAAATATTTAACTTTTTACGAAAATGCTGATAAAATATGTAAACATTTCAAAAACACAAAAACTTGTGTAATTTTCTCCATACTAAACAAAGCGAACACAGTTTCTATCAGTTCTCAGCTGCCTTCTGTTTATTGTGCTGTTTATATAAAATGTATTTTATATTATTATAAGCGATAGTTTTTATTAAATTATTATATAAAATGTATAAGAAAGTTTTGTGATAATAACCAATTGAATTTCTACGCCCAAAGAGGCAATAATTTTTGTGAATCTGTAGTGTTGGTTTTGTTTTGTTTGCAATAAGAAATTTGAAAATATGCAAATGAAATTATGTTTTAATGTTACATATGTACATTAAAACATAATTTCATTTGCGATTATTGTACAAATTATTTTATCATTTATCTTGTAATCATTTATTACTTAATCATGTACTAGTATCATTTGCATTCGAAAATCAAAATACAAAAATAGTACAAACAATTTAGCAATCGTTTTAATCACACATTGCAGTTAAGTTATATATAAGGTATGGGGAAATGAGAGCGCATTTTGCAAATCTTTAAATTTACACATTTCTTTGCCCAATGTCTCTGTTTCTCTGTGATAGCATAAATGTAAAAAATTCACGTTTTGACATTCTCCCATTGTAATGGTGAGGCTGGCAATACCTTTATCAGATCGACGCTGCTCACTTAGCTAACTTAACGAAAGCAAAAGTGAAAGAAAGCAAGAGAACTTTGACAGCTCAAACAAAATATTCAGTTAGAAGACAACTCCGCGCCAGTCGCGCTCCACCCGCGAATGGCGAATTTGTTTTGCTTAACAAATTAAACAAAACAAATATAAATAAAAAAATATAAAAAAAATAAATATAACAATTAATAAATGAGACCGACCAACTTTCGAATCTAACCGGAGAAAAATCACCCTGAGTCCATGTGCGGCCTAAGTTCCTGCACATGCCATGCCCCCTTTTCTCGTCCGTCTTCGGCTCTCCAAAACATATGTCCACGGAGACACCCTCTTTTTAACCCTAAACGGTCCAACAAATTTCGGAGCTAACTTCGCTGCAAAATAGTTTGCAGCATCGGACAAAACAAAATTACGTCTCCATACTCAGTCTCAGTTGATGTATTATGTGTATCTGAGACGTGGTTTAATGATGATGTTGATGATGCGTATTTCAATATAAAAAATTTTAAACTTTTTCGTTCTGATAGAATTGGCAGAAAGGGAGGGGGTGTTGCAATTTATTGTAAGAATAATATTAATGTAAAATTTCTATGTGAATCAACTGACTCTGATGTAGAGTTTCTGAATGTTGTTATATATGACAATACGACAAAAGTTTTTTTTATCGTGTGTGTACAATCCTAATAGAAATTTTAGTTTGGATCCATTTCTGTCTTCTCTATCTAATTGTCTAATTGACTACGATCATTTTGTTATATGTGGTGATTTTAATATTAATCTTCTTTCAAGAGACTCCTCAGTCAGCCGTCTTTATGATAATTTGAATGAAGTTGGATTGTCAATTGTAAACTCTGTGATGTCTACACGATTTGCTTCCAATGCCTGTCCCAGTTTACTTGACTATTTTATTGTATCTGATAAGCATGCTGTTTTAATTTTTGACCAATTATCTTTTATTTCTGACCTGACCTAATTTTTTGTACTCTTAATATTTGTCTTAGTCCTGCTGCTACTGCCAACTGTTTTTCATATCGTGACTATAAATCAATAAATTTTGACTCCTTGACTAATGACTTGACCCTCATTGACTGGACGGACTGCTGGTACCTTGGCTCAGCTGATGAAAAGTTAAATTTTTTCTTAAATAATATGTGCAATATTTTTGACGTTCATGTGCCACTTCGTAAATAACTCTTGTCCATGGTTCACTAGTTTGGTAAAGCAAGCTATAAAAATGCGTAATAAAACCTATACGAGATGGAAAAGGAATCCTTCTGCTAAAAATTGGGAAGAACACAAGCTCGCGCGTAATGAAGCTACTTCTGCTGTCAGGTTGTCGAAAAAACAGTTCTATCAGTCGAAACTAAGTACAGCATTACCATCTAAGCAGTTGTGGAGAAATTTGAGAGAGATTGGTGTGCGCAGTAAGAGTTCGTCTGAGTGTAATATTGATCCTGATATATTAAATGATTACTTTATTGTTAATAATGTTGATGAATCACAATTTAATTTGGAAGGTGTAGTTTCTCCAAATATCATTAATAAGTTTGAATTTTCCGCTGTAGGTGAACTCGATGTTGCCAAATGTGTAATGAAAATTAAATCGAATGCTATTGGTGAAGATGGGGTAGCTATTAAGTTCATTAAGTTAATATTGCCCTATATACTGAATCCTCTTACACACATTATTAACCATTGTTTTACTAGCTCTTGCTACCCTAACATTTGGAAAGTGGCTACTATCGTTCCTGTAGCCAAAAAACCTTCGCCTCTGTACCCAGTGATTTCCGTCCTATAAGTATTTTATCTTCCATCTCCAAAGTTTGTGAGTCCCTCATGGCAGAACAAATATCCACTTATGTTACTGCCAATAGTCTTTTGTCACCTCTCCAGTCTGGTTTCCGTCCTGGGCACAGTTGCTCTACTGCAGTAGTTAAAATATTGGATGATATTTGATTGTTTTATGATAAGGAATACTTGACTTTGATCTGCCTTTTAGACTTTTCTAAAGCTTTCGACAGTGTGAATCACTCTCTGCTTTGTTTGAAATTGACACAATTTTTTGGTTTTTCAATAACTGCGGTTAACCTGATAAAAAGCTATCTTGAAGGTAGATCTCAACGAGTCAGAGTTGGTAGTTGTTATTCACAATATAAAACTATAAGCAGTGGAGTGCCTCAGGGGTCTGTACTTGGCCCGCTTTTATTTATTTTGTTTTTAAATGATATTTTCAAAGTTTGTAGATTTGTTACTATGCATGCCTATGCTGATGATCTTCAACTCTACTTGTCTCGTCCTATTGGTCTTATTGAAGATTTGTGGGCCATAGTAAATGAAGACTTAGAGTCTATTGGTATGTGGGCCATGTGCAATAAACTATTTTTAAATCCATCAAAATCATATGTCATGCCTATAGCTAGAACTAATTATAATCTTCTTGACGTTCCTCCGATATTGCTTAATGGCACTAAGTTGTTGGTTACTGACAAAGTAACGTACCTTGGGTTTAAAATTAATTCCTCACTTACTTGTGTTGATCACATCAACTCTGTAGTGAGTAAAGTTTACTATACCTTGAGAAATCTTCGTATGACTTCAGCATTTATGCCTATTGAGACTCGACGCAAGTTAGTGGTTCAGTTAATAGTCCCAATAATATCCTACTCGGAAGTGGTATACAGTAACCTGGACTCGTTTGCTATGCATAAGATAGAAGTTGCCTTTAACAACGCAACAAGGTATGTTTATGGGATTGGGAGGTATGATCATATATCATCTTTCAATACTCGTATTCTTGGTTGTAGTATTTCCGCATATCTTAAGTCTAGAAATTGCATATTTTTGCATAGGTTGATTCAGACAAGATCCCCTCTTTATCTGTATCATAAACTACAATTTAGTAAATCAACCCGTAGTTTGGTTCTTATAACACCTAAATTTAATTACACTGCTTCTACGCGTTTGTTTTTCATTAGTGCTGTTCGTCTGTGGAATTCGTTACAAACATAGTAGACTTTAAGCTTTTAACACTCCAATACTTTTCTTAAAACAATTTAGTTTTCTTTTCTCTTCTCTTCAGACTATACTTTCTTCTCGCCTTTCTACTTTATCTATTATATCTTTTTGACTATTTCTAAATATTTTTCATATCTGCCAATTTTACTTTTACTTATATTTTATTGTTTTTTTGTAAAGTAGTATGTAAAGTAATGTTGCATATCTGTTTGTTGAGTCCAAATGTTTCCTGTAATTGCTCTCCTGCTGGTCAGGGGTATAAAGTGGCTACTGGAAACGTGTGGATTCTGTGTGTTCAGTATTACTGTTAGTTTCCCAATTTAATTTATTTTCTATTCACTGTTAATTTTAAGTCATTTATTTATTCATTTATTTAATTAATTTAATTTTTCTTCCACTTTTTTCTGTTGATTATTTATTTTACCTGTTGCATTTAAAAGATAATTCTTATATGCTAATAATTTCATAATAATAATAATAACACTAATTCGTGTGGCAAATACTGTACAATTCTACGTCTGAGATTGTAGGTTTTCGCTGTCTTGGCACTTGCCATTTCTAACTTTTTACGTATGTCTTTGGTCTGAGTCTCGGATGATAATGTGCAGTGTACCGCATGTGCACACCATACGACGCGCATAAACTCTTCAGCTCCTTGCTGCGAAACTGTGGCCCATAGTCGCGTACAATGTACCTCGGCACCCCAAAGAGCAAGAACACGTTGTCCTCTAACTCCTTGCAAACGCTCTTCGCCGTTGCATTTCGCAACGGAAACAAGAAGGGAAACTTGGTGAAGTAGTCAACCACCGTTAAAATATAACAAAATCCCCGACTAGACCTCACCAAGGGTCCCACCAGATCTTTTTTGTTCTCTCTACCATACAACCAGCTGGCTTATTGTTGTCTGGTTTCACCCTCTGGCAAACCTGACAACCTTTAATATATCTAGCTATCTCTGCCTTCATTTTTGGCCAATAATATTTCTCAATGTATGTTTTCCTAACGCCCATGTGCCCCGATAATGGGTTATCGTGACACTCGAATAAAATACTGCTCCTATCACTCCTGCCCACAACTCTCTTCCACTCGTAGCCAGCGCTAACAAACTATTTGTCCCTGCCCTTATGTGTTTATATAACACCCCATTTTCAATTCTCCAAGCTGGGTAATCGAGTGGTTTATCCTCCACTTTCCGAACCATGCTATCGAGCCATGGATCTTGTACACGCCCATCTACCTCCCCTACGACTGGGACACTTCTGGAAAGCATGTCGGGCACCACATGATCTTTCCCTTTCCGATGAATGATTTCATAATCGTACTGCTGGAGCTTTAAAGCCCACCTACCCAACCTAAAGCAAGGATCTTTGAAATTGTTGAGTCATACCAACGAATAATGGTCGGTCACCACTGTAAATATAACCCCCTCGATGTATGGCCTCAACTTCTCAACTGCCCACAAAACAGCCAAACACTCCTTCTCGGTAGTGGAGTATTTTTATTTAATGTCCTATAATCAAAGCAAAACCTACAACTTCCATTTTTTTTCTAATCATCACAACCGGTGAGGCCCAAGGGCTGTGAGAAATATCAATCCCACCCTTATCTAACATATCTTCTATCTCTTCATCTATGCGCCTCTGAATAGCGGGCGATACCGGATAGTATCGCTGCTTGACTGGTTCCACATTTGGCTTTATACGAATCCGATGTTCGACCAAATGTGTACAACCAAGTCCCTCAGGCATAGCTCTAAAAACTTCAACGACTAACTCTTCAAGAACCGATTTTTCCATAGTTGACAACGAAGACCTATCCACTACCGCCGCACCTGACGAGCCCTCAACTTGGTCGGAAAACCTCCATTGATTTTTGGCCAAATCTGGCACTACACCGGCCATAGACCAAAAGTCTACTCCAAGAATCAATGATTGGGACAAATCCGGTATTACGAGGCATTCAACGAGGACCGACTTGCCCTCTACCTCGAAAGGGACAGAATCTACCCCCCAAACCGGAACTTGTTCACCATCAGCAAGCGCAACCTTGCTGACCGCAGACGCTACCAAACTCAACCCCCAGGACTTCAACGTGTCCCAGCCCGGCCTACCAAGAATCGTAAAACAATAAAACTCCCTAGGGCAGTTATACGAAACATGCCCAAACCGCTTGCAGTTAAAGCACCTGAACGGACGCCTAGCCCAGTTGAGGTGCCCTAATTCTTCGCTCCAATCTAAGATCGCTCAGCGGGGCCCTGACTGCAACCACTTCCGGCTCGGCCGAAACGTATGCCAAGTCTGGCTCCAGTAAGTCCTTGGACCGGCTGCAGGGCAGCGGCACGAATGCTTCCACATTCGCCCGCACAGCCTGTAGCCTCCGACACAAGGAAACCAGTTCCGAAAGACTCTCAGGCTCAGCCAAGCTCAGCTGAGTCTGATAAAACGGACAAAAAATTAGGACTCGGACAGACGACGAAACAGCGCCCTCATCACCGCTACATAGATCCCTTTAGACTCAGTCCCACCCTGAGTTCTTCGCCTAATCTCATCTAACAAGAGGTCATCGTAGTTATGGGGCAGAAACTCTAACTTCAGGTCAACGACCAATTCTCGCCATCTGGAAACATACCTTCGGGCATCACGGAACAAACTCAAAACCCTATCCGAACTGGTCCTCACTGACCCCACGAGCGCTACAAGTCTATTCGCTCCAGGAAGGCATGCAGAGATATATCTTTTCTCTGACCGGTAAACTTTAAATCCCACTTCGACAAATTTACAAATCCCTGGAACCCTAACATTCTCTCAAACAACAAAGCCTAAAACTGAGCATTTAAAAAAATTATTTTAAAAAACTCAAAAAACAAATTCAAACAAAAAAAATGCATAAACTTAACGGTGACAGCTCCGCCACAATAAAAAATTTAAAAAAAGAAACTCAAAATATAAAAAAAAAATATTTCAAAAAAGATAAAATAATAAAATAAATTAGAAAAATTAATTACGGTGGTGCGACACTTAAAACTTAAAACAAAATAAAAATATTTAAAAAAAATTTTTTTAATTTCTATATATAAAAAAAATTAAATTTTACATTGTCGTGTGCACCAAAAAAAGGTTCGGTGAGTCCGAACAAAGAAACACAAATATTTCGTCGCCGCTACTCCACCGGCACTCCAACCAATTAATAAAAATACTGCAAAATAAAAACCAATTAAAAAAACAAAAAAAAACAAGGTACAAAAAGACACAAACGTTTATTAAAACAACAAGAAAAAAAAATGTAATTTAAAAAAAAATTAGATTTAAAAAAAAAATTATTAAAAACTGTAGTTAAAATAGCCACACGTTGGGCGCCAGCTTATCGCGCTATTTTTATCTAAACTTTTATTTAAAACTCTAAAATCAAAAATCCCCACGCGATAATTAAATTCCCTATTTGCCCGAATAGCACAGTCGCGAAGTGTGCGATTAGAGCCAACCCTCGCGGTATGGTATCCCCGGCCGAACGAATAACACGAACACTCGACACAACGAAAATAATACCGAACACAAACGGAACCCTTTCCAAAATTGACACAAAACGACAAATAACCAAAAAAAAATATTTGTAAACCAAAAATTATATTTTTTTAAATGCAATTGATTTGCGGGACCAGACCGACCTGTCTGAAATCCCTCGCACGATTCTTTGCAGAATCAATTCACCAGCTGGACTTCGATAAAATCGAAGACGACACAGACAAAAAAGGAATAAGGAAGAGGGGGAAACGACCAAACAAATTCCAAGCAAACCACTTGAAATTCCCAGGACGGAAACACTTCACCAAAATAACAAATTACGACCGAACACAACCTGACCAACTCTATTCAATTTCTCAAATTCAATAAACTAAATGGCAGACTGCCACAAATAAAATAAAGTAAAAAACACTAGCTGGCAAAACTAAACCAGTGCGGAAAAATACTCCCTTTTGACCAATTGCCCTCCAGCCACAATCCAACGATGGCGGCAACCGCTTCCACTTCGAAAATTATTCAAAAATCAATTAATTCAAAAATCTTAAACTTTTGCACTTTCCTATGTCCCTGCTCAAAAATAACTCAAAAAACCTGTCTATATGAACGCATATATGGCACTCACTTTCCATTTCTCTAACATCTCCCCCCCCCACACATGAGCGCGACCTACGCAGAAGCCAGTATTCGCAGTCGGGGCTTTACACATGTCTATATGTGAAAGATCTTCTCAGATTTTTCTAGAGTGTGTTTGGCAAATTTACATGTACACCCCCCGCACCAAACAAAATGAAAATACTCACTTTGGCGGCACTCATGTAGGTATAGGCGAAATCATAAATGTCGACAGATTCCCCTCCCTAAAACACGTTCAAAGTGTACAAAAGCTTTAGTCCAGGTTTTGACATTCTCCTATTGTAATGGCGAGGCTGGCAATACCTTCATCGGATCGCCGCTGCTCACTTAGCTAACTTAACTAAAGCAAAATCGAAAGAAAGGAAAAGAAAGCAAGAGAACTGCTTAACAAGTTAAGCAAAACAAATATAAATATAAAAATATTTAAAAAAAATAAATATGACAATTAATAAAATTGTGCACTGCGTTCCTTCGGTCAGTGCGTGTGTGATTTCCTCCGATTTTGTTCGCCCATCGCCCCGAATAAAAGGGAAACATACCAAAAACAAAACAAAAAAAAACAACAACACCACTCGCAAATTAATGCCGCGACAACCCCACCTCTACCTCGACTCTAACCGGAGAAAAATCACCCTGAGTCCATGTGCGGCCTAAGGTCCTGCACATGCCATGTCCCCTTTTCTCGTCCGTCTTCGTCTTCCAAAACATATTTCCACGGAGACACCCTCTTTTTAACCCTAAACGGTCCAACAAATTTCGGAGCCAACTTCGCTGCAAAATAGTTTGCAGCATCGGAAAAAACAAAATTACGTCTCCATACTAATTCGTGCGGTAAATATTGTACATCTCTACGTCTGAGATTGTACGTTTTCGCTGTCTTGGCACTTGCCATTTCTAACTTCTTCCGTATGTCTTCCCTCAAGTCTGCCATTAACTTGGCCTGGTCCCTATCACCCCTGACCGCCATATTTCGGCCAAAATTCACGAAGTAGGGAGGAGCGTCTCCACCTTTGAAAGATGAGAATCCCATGTCCGATGGTTTTTTTGAAATATATGCTCTCAAAGTGGTCTTAATAATTTGGTTAATCCGCTCGGCCGGATTAGCCTGCGGAGGATAATGTGCAGTGTACCGCATCTGCACACAATACGACGCGCATAAACTCTGCAGCTCATTGCTGCGAAACTGTGGCCCATTGTCGCATACAATGGACCTCGGCACCCCAAAGAGCAAGAACACGTTGTCCTCTAACTCCTTGCAAACGCTCTTCGTTGCATTTCGCAACGGAAACAACAAGGGAAACTTGGTGAAGTAGTCAACCACCGTTAAAATATAACAAAATCCCCGACTAGACCTCACCAAGGGTCCCACCAGATCTACGCAGATCATTTCCCACGGCTCTAACACAGACTATTTGTCCCTGCCTTTATGTGTTTATATAACACCCCATTTTCAATTCTCCAAGCTGGGTAATCGAGTGGTTTATCCTCCACTTTCCGAACCATGCTCTCGAGCCATGGATCTTCTACACGCCCATCTACCTCCCCTACGACTGCGACACTTCTGGAACGCATGTCGGGCACCACATGATCTTTCCCTTTCCGATGAATGATTTCATAATCGTACTACTGGAGCCTTAAAGCCCACCTAGCCAACAAGGATCTTGTTGAGCCATACCGAATATAACCATAACGAATAATGGTCGGTGACCACTGTGAACCTAACCCCCTCGATGTATGGCCTCAACTTCTCAACTGCCCACAAAACAGCCAAACACTCCAAACTAGAGAGATATTTGGCGTCCTTTCGCTTATCTAAAGTAGCCGAATTATAAGGGAGGGGGTAACTATCACGATCCGTATTTTTATTTAATGTCCTATAACCAACGCAAAACCTATAACTTCCATCTTTTTTCCTAATCATCACAACCGGTGAGGCCCAAGGGCTGTGAGAAATCTCAATCCCACCCTTATCTAACATATCTTCTATCTCTTCATCTATGCGCCTCTGAATAGTGGGCGATACCGGATAGTATCGCTGCTTGACTGGTTCCACATTTGGCTTGATACGAATCCGATGTTCGACCAAATGTGTACAACCAAGTCCCTCAGGCATAGTTCTGAAAACTTCAACGACTAACTCCTCAAGAACCGATTTTTCCCTAGTTGACATCGAAGACCTTTCAACTACCGCCGCTACTGACGAGACCTCAACTTGGTCGGAAAACCTCCATTGATTTTTTGCCAAATCTGGCACTACACCGGCCTTAGACCAAAAGTCTACTCCAAGAATCAATGATTGGGGCAAATCCGGTATTACGAGGCATTCAACGAGGACCGACTTGCCCTCTACCTCGAAAGGGACCGAAACTACCCCCTAACCGGAACTTATTCACCATCAGCAAGCGCAACCTTGCTGACCGCAGACGCTACCAAACTCAACCCCCAGGACTTCAACGTGTCCCAGCCCATCTACCTCCCCTACAACTGCGACACTTCTGGAACGCATGTCGGGCACCACATGATCTTTCCCTTTCCGATGAATGATTTCATAATCGTACTACTGGAGCCTTAAAGCCCACCTAGCCAACAAGGATCTTGTTGAGCCATACCAACGAATAATGGTCGGTGACCACTGTGAACCTAACCCCCTCGATGTATGGCCTCAACTTCTCAACTGCCCACAAAACAGCCAAACACTCCAAACTAGAGAGATATTTGGCGTCCTTTCGCTTATCTAAAGTAGCCGAATTATAAGGGAGGGGGTAACTATCACGATCCGTATTTTTATTTAATGTCCTATAACCAACGCAAAACCTATAACTTCCATCTTTTTTCCTAATCATCACAACCGGTGAGGCCCAAGGGCTGTGAGAAATCTCAATCCCACCCTTATCTAACATATCTTCTATCTCTTCATCTATGCGCCTCTGAATAGTGGGCGATACCGGATAGTATCGCTGCTTGACTGGTTCCACATTTGGCTTGATACGAATCCGATGTTCGACCAAATGTGTACAACCAAGTCCCTCAGGCATAGTTCTAAAAACTTCAACGACTAACTCCTCAAGAACCGATTTTTCCCTAGTTGACATCGAAGACCTTTCAACTACCGCCGCTACTGACGAGACCTCAACTTGGTCGGAAAACCTCCATTGATTTTTTGCCAAATCTGGCACTACACCGGCCTTAGACCAAAAGTCTACTCCAAGAATCAATGATTGGGGCAAATCCGGTATTACGAGGCATTCAACGAGGACCGACTTGCCCTCTACCTCGAAAGGGACCGAAACTACCCCCTAACCGGAACTTATTCACCATCAGCAAGCGCAACCTTGCTGACCGCAGACGCTACCAAACTCAACCCCCAGGACTTCGACGTGTCCCAGCCCATCTACCTCCCCTACGACTGCGACACTTCTGGAACGCATGTCGGGCACCACATGATCTTTCCCTTTCCGATGAATGATTTCATAATCGTACTACTGGAGCCTTAAAGCCCACCTAGCCAACAAGGATCTTGTTGAGCCATACCAACGAATAATGGTCGGTGATCACTGTGCACCTAACTCCCTCGATGTATGGCCTCAACTTCTCAACTGCCCACAAAACAGCCAAACACTCCAAACTAGAGAGATATTTGGCGTCCTTTCGCTTATCTAAAGTAGCCGAATTATAAGGGAGGGGGTAACTATCACGATCCGTATTTTTATTTAATGTCCTATAACCAACGCAAAACCTATAACTTCCATCTTTTTTCCTAATCATCACAACCGGTGAGGCCCAAGGGCTGTGAGAAATCTCAATCCCACCCTTATCTAACATATCTTCTATCTCTTCATCTATGCGCCTCTGAATAGGGGGCGATACCGGATAGTATCGCTGCTTGACTGGTTCCACATTTGGCTTTATACGAATCCGGTGTTCGACCAAATGTGTACAACCAAGTCCCTCAGGCATAGCTCTAAAAACTTCAACGACTAACTCTTCAAGAACCGATTTTTCCATAGTTGACAACGAAGACCTATCAACTACCGCCGCTACTGACGAGCCCTCAACTTGGTCGGAAAACCTCCATTGATTTTTGGCCAAATCTGGCACTACACCGGCCATAGACCAAAAGTCTACTCCAAGAATCAATGATTGGGACAAATCCGGTATTACGAGGCATTCAACGAGGACCGACTTGCCCTCTACCTCGAAAGGGACAGAATCTACCCCCCAAACCGGAACTTGTTCACCATCAGCAAGCGCAACCTTGCTGACCGCAGACGCTACCAAACTCAACCCCCAGGACTTCAACGTGTCCCAGCCCGGCCTACCAAGAATCGTCCTGGTGGCCCCAGAATCTAAAAGCCCTAACATACGCACTCCAAAAATTTTAACACCTAAATATGGCCTATTATCTAACTCTCTACCTAACATCGTAAAACTCAGACAAACTTCGGACGGACGTTGCCTCTGTGGCCTATTTCTATTTGCCCTAGCCAGCTGGTTGCCCGCAGGCAACCTACCTAAACCTCGCGAACTTCTTGCCCTGCTTCCACAAGAGCGCGCTCCCCATTTCCCGACTCTCCGCGGGCTCTCGGAGCCGCTCTCGGGGCTGCCTCCCTGTCCAGAAAACTAAACCAGCGCGGAAAAATAATCCCTTTTGACCAATTGTCCTCAAAAAAAAATACAATTAAAAAAGAAAGAAAATTATCAAAAATTTTCCAAACAAATTATTCAAAAATCAATTAATTCAAAAATCTTAAACTTTTGCACTTTCCTTTGTCCGTATATGGCGCTTACTTTACATTTCTCTAACATCTCCCCCCCCACCACACATGAGCGCGACCTACGCAGAAGCCAGTATTCGCAGTCGGGGCTTTACCCTATTTATAAAATAAATATAACAATTAAAAAAATTGTGCAGTGCGTTCCTTCGGTCAGTGCGTGTGTGATTTCCTCCGATTTTGTTCGCCCGTCGCCCCGAACAAAGGTGAAACATACAAAAAACAAAACAAACAAAACAAAAACTATAGAGTGGACTATCTTCGGCAATACCAAAGCTGAAATACACCCTCACAGTAGCAAGAAGTACCTCGAACATAAAACTATGTGGTCTCAAGACCCCATTTTGAGCCACCTATAAATAGTTTTAAAGACCGGACCATGTCCAAAATCCGTTTCTAAAAAATTCCAAATCGACAAAAAAAAAATTTGTCTCAAGACCCCAATTTGACCCTTATATATGTGGTTTCGGAACCTCGGACCATGTCAAAAATACGTTTCTAAACATTTCCAATCGAACGCAGCAATAAAAAGAAAAATGTTAACCTTTTTTTCGGTGTATGGGAGCCACGCCCAGTTTTTGTCCGATTTGGCTGATTCTCGAACTCAGTATTCACGAGAAAAACATGTACCCAAAGTTTCAAGTCGATATCTCCAAAACTGCGCCCGCTATCGTGCGGACGGACAAACGGACAGACAGACGGACATGGCTAAATTTACTCCGGCGGTGATGCTGATCAAGAATATATATACTTTTCCATACCGGACACGCCCCCTTATGGGCGTTACAAACGTTGTGTCAAAGTTAGTATACCCTGCCACAGTGAGTGTGGGGGTATAAAAACAACAACACCACTCGCAAATTAATGCCGCGACACTATTTCACTATTTCCCTTTTGTGCGTGGGAATTTGCGTGTGATTTTTTAAGTTGTTTTGGATTAGTGGCATAGGCAGCAAAGAAACGAAAACGAAGATCAACATTTCATTGGGATATAAATGCTATGCTATGTGCGACTTAAAGGATGAGTTGGACTAGTTGCGATTTTCATGTGCATTAGGGTGGCATGCTTTTATATAAATTAATTTTTTCCATCTTTCTTTGACCTCGTTGCAGAAGGATCCAACTTTGTCCTATTTCAAAAATTTTGTTTGCACATTTCGATCAACGAAAATGTTAGTTTTTCGGCCAACCCAAATGCAGATACGCATGCAAATCACAACTAGACCAATGAAATGTGGTTTTTAAAAATTATTTGTTCTTTAAAATTCAAATTTTATTGAAGAAATTTAAATTAAAATGTTATTGAAAGAATTTTTGTTCCTTACTTTTGTCACCTTGTGTACATAAATAACGAATTGCTCTTAGTCTTAGACCCATAGCACAAATTACAAACTCCTAAAAACTAAAAAAAACCCAAAAACCAAACTTTTTTACCCATATTCACTGCGAACAATACAAAACAACTTGCAGGTAACAAACTTGCGTTTCCGTTTTTCACAAAAACGGAAATATAAATATATCTAAATTTTAAATATGCATCGAAATAAAATTAAGCCTTAAATTATAAACAAATGTGTAGCCCAAAAATTCTTCCAAATAATGCTTTGCACGAAATTCTTATAGAAACTGCTTTTTGAAAAAAAATCTGCAAAATAAAATTTGTGGCAGAAAATTGATAAAAAAAAAGCTATTTAGCGTAAAAGACTGATGACCACTCCATCAGTTTTTCATGCTAAGCTTTCTTGCACCGAAATTCGATCTCGTTCACTTTGCATGGATTCTTCATGCAACATTTTTTCCATGGCTTTTTCGCAAACACATTTTGTTCAGGGTTTTTTCAATCTGAGGGTGTCATATGTTAGGTTACGATTTCCAAGATATTTGATGATTTCCTTCGGTGGAGGTAAGTTCCCAAAGCTATCAAAATATTCCTTCCCGGGGTGGGGGGGTAGTTGGGTTGTTGGACCCCCCTCAATCTCTAAAATAATATAAACAAATTATGAAATTTAACAGAACTGATGAGAAACTGCAGTATGTACTTTTTAATTGAACACTTTCGTGTACCAAAAAAGAATATGACGCAAAATCATTCATAAAGGTTTTTCTCAATTAGATATCAACTGTCATTCCAAAATCCAAAAAGACTTGTATTTGAATAATATATTTCAATACATTTAAAGGTTTATTTGAAAAACAATAAGTAAATAATTCGGTTTATTTTTTAAATAATATTCTTTAGTAATTAGATATGCCATAAAACCAAAAATATATGAACCTTTTTTTATAGACTGCCCTTCGGGTTTTCTTTGCAAAATTAAACAAACAATTTTTTTGATAAAAAATTGAAAGATTAAAAAAAAAAAAAAAAAACGTTGTTGTTGTTGATTATAACTTTCTTTACATTTAACAAATTAAACAAATTTTTATCGGCTATATGACGTTGATTTAAATCTTTAGATTTTGAGTAGGCACTATCGTGTTCTCTACAACTAGCGTCGAGTGCAATAATACCTTGATCACCACGATTTAAACGTTTTTGTAATTTTGTTCCTGGTCCACAAAAATGATATCCAGGTATGTGTAGTGCTATGGGCAAGCGATTTATATTTGTGTCAAGTAAACCATACCCTTTGATAGTTTGTTTTTTACTAAACTGTTTGACATATCGATACCTTAAAGCACAAGCATCCTATGTCCATTTTTCCAAAACTGTAGAAAACAAAAAACAAGTTTTGAAATACATTTTTCGTTATTATTACAATTCGGTTTTCTGGGTCCAATACTTTATTTATACGGCTTCCTCCATCTTTTGAGTGTTGAAAAAAGTT
The DNA here is from genome assembly GCA_951394025.1 of Heteromyza rotundicornis. Classification (NCBI taxonomy): domain Eukaryota; kingdom Metazoa; phylum Arthropoda; class Insecta; order Diptera; family Heleomyzidae; genus Heteromyza; species Heteromyza rotundicornis. Next base: position 8,270,859 of record OX596013.1, read on the forward strand.
TGTGTGACAACTCGGCATGGTTTTAAATTAAGTGGTTTTCTTCTGTGACATTCAAATTTGTTTTCATACAAATTGTAATTATTTTGAGTGCTAAGAGGCAAAACGATACTATGTCCAATATTTCGGGACATAGTTAACTGAGCTCTTTAAAATTGAATTTGTTTTTTTTTATCAAAAATACAAACCAAACATATTTTATTGCTGAAGCACTAGATGGAGCTGGTATATTTTCATATCAAACAATCAAATTTCACAGTATGAAAATCTGTGGCTTTTTGGCATTACAAGATAAGTCCATTAAAACATTTTTCGAGCAAAAGCGGTTTTAAACTTCAAAAATAAATTTGCAATTTCTAAGAGTAATTGGGGATATTTCATGGGGACACAAGTTGGGAGTGGACAGTCATATAAAGGTCTCGAATGTACAAGCATGAATGGTCAAAAACTGGTTATGCCGGGAATATAAATTTTCTTTTTACGCATTTGATAAATCCATTATTAAGTACTTTTTTTGCAGCAATCTTTTGGTGTGGTAGTTTGACATAAAAGGAACAATTTTCCCAATTTTAGCTCGATTTAAATAGCTAAACGGACGACGCACTATGGCCAGCTGCACAAAATAGCTCTTATGGGATTTACTGCTTTCAAATTTGATGTTGAGATACAAAAATTAAAAAATTATGGATACAATATGGCGGTCAAATATGTAAAAAATGTAAAGATGAACCAAATTTGTATGAATTTTTCGACTTTTAAAAGAGTTATGTCTCAAAATTAATACATTAATATTATTTAGTTGTATTCAACAATTAGTGGTTATTTTGCTTGACCATTACTTCCAATTTCAATGCAGGCAAGTGCATAATATGCTCACTTACGAAATATAACATTTGCTTTTCAGTTCTCGTCTCAAACAGAGGGTGATCACTTCGCTTGACCACTACTGCTAATTCTTTACTTTACGATAAAGTATGCGATACCATCGTTGTTTGCCGGTAACGATACCTGCACACTTCTCGAGCCGATACCACTTGGCCACTAGCGAGTGTCTCTAACATCTCCATTTAACGTCAACCATTCACTCAAGATAAATAAATATTCTTAAATGTGAATGATTAGCTTAATAACACAACGTGGCTCGGCAGCCATATCAGATCGGACATTTAGATTAGCTTATATTAGTTATAGTCGTGTCCACCTTTCGGAATCACCAAATGTCAGCGAATGGACCATCAGAGCCGAAGTTATGGCATTTTTAGTAAACCATTCCAAAACTTTTATTTTTGGTGGGCCACAGAGGTCCGACCGTACAATCTCTTTTTAAATGTCGCCTAGGGTGTACTCAAAGTATACAAACAAAATTTCAGAGCTCTAGTTGCAGCGGTTGGGGCGCAGTGCGTTGATATGTTAGTCAATCAAAAGAAAAATTTTGGACTCAACTGGTTATGCCGGGAAAATGGGAGAAATTTGAGTTTTTAGTGTGCTGATTTCCATCCAATTTGTGGCGAAAACTTCCCAATGCTATTTTTGTTCAAAGGAGGGTTCTATAAGGACACGATTTCCGGTGCTAACTCGATTACGGAAAAATGTGGACTTAACTGTCGGAAAGCCACAGAAATATAAATGAAAGAATTTTTATGTTTAAAAAATATAATACAATAACCTTTTTTGTATTTTTATGAAATAAGCAAAGACAACAACTCAAAATTTGGACATTGCGCCTTTGTGCACACGAAATAAATCCTACTGTGGACATAGAACTTTGGTTATTTCCTGGGTTTTTAACCACTTCCGGTCAGATTTTCACAAACCACAATGGCCTATTCGAGATAGTGAAATTAGAAACACAGTCGTTGTAAAATTTTTAAAATTGTCTATATCACTAAAGTGCGAACGATATTTTAAAATTTTAAATAAGTGGCGTTTTTCACGGCCCAAACAGTGAGAGAAGCGTAACCGAGGCTTAAATAGCGGTTGTATACAGGAAGGAGATTGGCGAAATGATCATCGTCATGAATGATAAGGTGCAGCAAAAAAAGCTGCGTCAAACTACGTTGGATGAAACAACTTCCCACTTGGAAAAAATCTGGGATGAGTTCCAGAGGATCAACTTGAAACTGCCGTCGATGGGAATCACAGATGAAAGTTATTTCAAGAGCAGATATTGCGAAGAGATTGAAAAAATAGTGTACGGAATTCGTACTAGAGACCGACCGAAATCGCTTTTTTTAATTGAAATCGATGATTTTAAGTTCAGATCATGAATTAGATGAATTTAGAAGCAAACTATCAAATGCGTGGAAATCAAGAGTAGTAGAAATTACTGTCAGGGTAAGGGTAATAGATTTCAAGAGAGGGGAGTAGATATGGGTTTATGCGTAAAGTACTAGAAATTCTACGAGAGTAGTAGAAATTTCTGTCGGGGAAGCAGATTTGTAGAAAGAATAGTACTTTTGCATTGTATGAAACTCACATAATATTTTGAGGAGTAAATTTCTTACCATAGTAGTAGAAAATATCTTGAGGAAAGTAGAAAAATCTGCTACCGTAGTAGAGGAGTAGAAATTTATAAATCATTGCGAGAGTATTAGATCTACTCCGATAGGATATGTCTTCTTTGTTGCTTCTGATTCTTCGAAACTATGATCAATGCTTAAATTTGTGTTACATACCGCTTTTATCCACTTGGTTGTTCCTTATGTATTTCAATACGCTAAATCCGAAAATAAACTTTAAATTTTTCCAGCACGCACCATTTTTCTGCAAACGCCACAAAAATTGCATTTTTGCTGCTGTAAAAATTTCATTATTATTATTTTCGTATCCAGCGTGGCAAAATACGATATCTTAAAGCACAACCATCCTATGTCCGTTTTCACGAAAATCGAGTTTTTGGCATTATTGGATTCCTGAGAAGAAGCTGCATCAGACAGGCTATAGTGGTTTGTGGGAATCGTAATGAAAGTAATTGAAAACTGAGGAAATAAAAATCAATTTAAATACAAAACATACCAATTTAAAAACTTGATTTTCATTTTCTAGAGTTTTGAAAAAATAAACATAGGATGGTTGTGCTTTAAGGTATCGATATAAACTTTTCCATACCGGCCACAGTGAGTGTGGGGGTATAAAAACAACAACACCACTCGCAAATTAATGCCGCGACACTATTTCCATTTTGTGCGTGAGAATTTGCGTGTGATTTTTTAAGTTGTTTTGGATTAGTGGCACATAGGCAGCAAAGAAACGAAATCGAAGATCAACATTTCATTGGGATATAAATGCTATGCTATGTGCGACTTAAAGGATGAGTTGGACTAGTTGTTTCATGTGCATTAGTTTTTTCCATCTTTCTTTGACCTCGTTGCAGAAGGATCCACGAAAATGTTAGTTTTTCGGCCAACCCAAATGCAGATACACATGCAAATCACAACTAGACCAATGAAATTTGGTTTTTAAAAATTATTTGTTCTTTAAAATTAAAATTTTATTGAAGAAATTTAAATTAAAATGTTATTGAAAGAATTTTTGTTCCTTACTTTTGTCACCTTGTGTACATAAATAACGAATTGCTCTTAGTCTTAGACCCATAGCACAAATTACAAACTCCTAAAAACTAAAAAAAACCCAAAAACCAAACTTTTTTACCCATATTCACTGCGAACAATACAAAACAACTTGCAGGTAACAAACTTGCGTTTTCGTTTTTCACAAAAACGGAAATATAAATATATCTAAATTTTAAATATGCATCGAAATAAAATTAAGCCTTAAATTATAAACAAATGTGTAGCCCAAAAATTCTTCCAAATAATGCTTTGCACGAAATTCTTATAGAAACTGCTTTTTGAAAAAAAATCTGCAAAATAAAATTTGTGGCAGAAAATTGATAAAAAAAAAGCTATTTAGCGTAAAAGACTGATGACCACTCCATCAGTTTTTCATGCTAAGCTTTCTTGCACCGAAATTCGATCTCGTTCACTTTGCATGGATTCTTCATGCAACATTTTTTCCATGGCTTTTTCGCAAACACATTTTGTTCAGGGTTTTTTCAATCTGAGGGTGTCATATGTTAGGTTACGATTTCCAAGATATTTGATGATTTCCTTCGGTGGAGGTAAGTTCCCAAAGCTATCAAAATATTCCTTCCCGGGGTGGGGGGGTAGTTGGGTTGTTGGACCCCCCTCAATCTCTAAAATAATATAAACAAATTATGAAATTTAACAGAACTGATGAGAAACTGCAGTATGTACTTTTTAATTGAACACTTTCGTGTACCAAAAAAGAATATGACGCAAAATCATTCATAAAGGTTTTTCTCAATTAGATATCAACTGTCATTCCAAAATCCAAAAAGACTTGTATTTGAATAATATATTTCAATACATTTAAAGGTTTATTTGAAAAACAATAAGTAAATAATTCGGTTTATTTTTTAAATAATATTCTTTAGTAATTAGATATGCCATAAAACCAAAAATATATGAACCTTTTTTTATAGACTGCCCTTCGGGTTTTCTTTGCAAAATTAAACAAACAATTTTTTTGATAAAAAATTGAAAGATTAAAAAAAAAAAAAAAAAACGTTGTTGTTGTTGATTATAACTTTCTTTACATTTAACAAATTAAACAAATTTTTATCGGCTATATGACGTTGATTTAAATCTTTAGATTTTGAGTAGGCACTATCGTGTTCTCTACAACTAGCGTCGAGTGCAATAATACCTTGATCACCACGATTTAAACGTTTTTGTAATTTTGTTCCTGGTCCACAAAAATGATATCCAGGTATGTGTAGTGCTATGGGCAAGCGATTTATATTTGTGTCAAGTAAACCATACCCTTTGATAGTTTGTTTTTTACTAAACTGTTTGACATATCGATACCTTAAAGCACAAGCATCCTATGTCCATTTTTCCAAAACTGTAGAAAACAAAAAACAAGTTTTGAAATACATTTTTCGTTATTATTACAATTCGGTTTTCTGGGTCCAATACTTTATTTATACGGCTTCCTCCATCTTTTGAGAGTTGAAAAAAGTTTGTGTGACAACTCGGCATGGTTTTAAATTAAGTGGTTTTCTTCTGTGACATTCAAATTTGTTTTCATACAAATTGTAATTATTTTGAGTGCTAAGAGGCAAAACGATACTATGTCCAATATTTCGGGACATAGTTAACTGAGCTCTTTAAAATTGAATTTGTTTTTTTTTATCAAAAATACAAACCAAAAATATTTTATTGCTTGAAGCACTAGATGGAGCTGGTATATTTTCATATCAAACAATCAAATTTCACAGTATGAAAATCTGTGGCTTTTTGGCATTACAAGATAAGTCCATTAAAACATTTTTCGAGCAAAAGCGGTTTTAAACTTCAAAAGTAAAATTGCAATTTCTAAGAGTAATTGGGGATATTTCATGGGGACACAAGTTGGGAGTGGACAGTCATATAAAGGTCTCGAATGTACAAGCATGAATGGTCAAAAACTGGTTATGCCGGGAATATAAATTTTCTTTTTACGCATTTGATAAATCCATTATTAAGTACTTTTTTTGCAGCAATCTTTTGGTGTGGTAGTTTGACATAAAAGGAACAATTTTCCCAATTTTAGCTCGATTTAAATAGCTAAACGGACGACGCACTATGGCCAGCTGCACAAAATAGCTCTTATGGGATTTACTGCTTTCAAATTTGATGTTGAGATACAAAAATTAAAAAATTATGGATACAATATGGCGGTCAAATATGTAAAAAATGCAAAGATAAACCAAATTTGTATGAATTTTTCGACTTTTAAAAGAGTTATGTCTCAAAATTAATACATTAATATTATTTAGTTGTATTCAACAATTAGTGGTTATTTTGCTTGACCATTACTTCCAATTTCAATGCAGGCAAGTGCATAATATGCCCACATACGAAATATAACATTTGCTTTTCAGTTCTCGTCTCAAACAGAGGGTGGTCACTTCGCTTGACCACTACTGCTAATTCTTTACTTTACGATAAAGTATGCGATACCATCGTTGTTTGCCGGTAACGACACCTGCATACCTGCACACTTCTCGAGCCGATACCACTTGGCCACTAGCGAGTGTCTCTAACATCTCCATTTAACGTCAACCATTCACTCAAGATAAATAAATATTCTTAAATGTGAATGATTAGCTTAATAACACAACGTGGCTCGGCAGCCATATCAGATCGGACATTTAGATTAGCTTATATTAGTTATAGTCGTGTCCACCTTTCGGAATCACCAAATGTCAGCGAATGGACCATCAGAGCCGAAGTTATGGCATTTTTAGTAAACCATTCCAAAACTTTTATTTTTGGTGGGACACAGAGGTCCGACCGTACAATCTCTTTTTAAATGTCGCCTAGGGTGTACTCAAAGTATACAAACAAAATTTCAGAGCTCTAGTTGCAGCGGTTGGGGCGCAGTGCGTTGATATGTTAGTCAATCAAAAGAAAAATTTTGGACTCAACTGGTTATGCCGGGAAAATGGGAGAAATTTGAGTTTTTAGTGTGCTGATTTCCATCCAATTTGTGGCGAAAACTTCCCAATGCTATTTTTGTTCAAAGGAGGGTTCTATAAGGACACGATTTCCGGTGCTAACTCGATTACGGAAAAATGTGGACTTAACTGTCGGAAAGCCACAGAAATATAAATGAAAGAATTTTTATGTTTAAAAAATCTAATACAATAACCTTTTTTGTATTTTTATGAAATAAGCAAAGACAACAACTCAAAATTTGGACATTGCGCCTTTGTGCACACGAAATAAATCCTACTGTGGACATAGAACTTTGGTTATTTCCTGGGTTTTTAACCACTTCCGGTCAGATTTTCACAAACCACAATGGCCTATTCGAGATAGTGAAATTAGAAACACAGTCGTTGTAAAATTTTTAAAATTGTCTATATCACTAAAGTGCGAACGATATTTTAAAATTTTAAATAAGTGGCGTTTTTCACGGTTCAAACAGTGAGAGAAGCGTAACCGAGGCTTAAATAGCGGTTGTATACAGGAAGGAGATTGGCGAAATGATCATCGTCATGAATGATAAGGTGCAGCAAAAAAAGCTGCGTCAAACTACGTTGGATGAAACAACTTCCCACTTGGAAAAAATCTGGGATGAGTTCCAGAGGATCAACTTGAAACTGCTGTCGATGGGAATCACAGATGAAAGTTATTTCAAGAGCAGATATTGCGAAGAGATTGAAAAAATAGTGTACGGAATTCGTACTAGAGACCGACCGAAATCGCTTTTTTTAATTGAAATCGATGATTTTAAGTTCAGATCATGAATTAGATGAATTTAGAAGCAAACTATCAAATGCGTGGAAATCAAGAGTAGTAGAAATTACTGTCAGGGTAAGGGTAATAGATTTCAAGAGAGGGGAGTAGATATGGGTTTATGCGTAAAGTACTAGAAATTCTACGAGAGTAGTAGAAATTTCTGTCGGGGAAGCAGATTTGTAGAAAGAATAGTACTTTTGCATTGTATGAAACTCACATAATATTTTGAGGAGTAAATTTCTTACCATAGTAGTAGAAAATATCTTGAGGAAAGTAGAAAAATCTGCTACCGTAGTAGAGGAGTAGAAATTTATAAATCATTGCGAGAGTATTAGATCTACTCCGATAGGATATGTCTTCTTTGTTGCTTCTGATTCTTCGAAACTATGATCAATGCTTAAATTTGTGTTACATACCGCTTTTATCCACTTGGTTGTTCCTTATGTATTTTGATACGCTAAATCCGAAAATAAACTTTAAATTTTTCCAGCACGCACCATTTTTCTGCAAACGCCACAAAAATTGCATTTTTGCTGCTGTAAAAATTTCATTATTATTATTTTCGTATCCAGCGTGGCAAAATACGATATCTTAAAGCACAACCATCCTATGTCCGATTTCACGAAAATCGAGTTTTTGGCATTTTTGGATTCCTGAGAAGAAGCTGCATCAGACAGGCTATAGTGGTTTGTGGGAATCGTAATGAAAGTAATTGAAAACTGAGGAAATAAAAATCAATTTAAATACAAAACATACCAATTTAAAAACTTGATTTTCATTTTCTAGAGTTTTGAAAAAATAAACATAGGATGGTTGTGCTTTAAGGTATCGATATAAACTTTTCCATACCGGCCACGGCTCCTTTGGGTTTTGTGTCAAAGTTAGTACAGTTAGAGCTAAAACTCAAATATAAATAATAACAAATTTATTTGGAGCTCGATAAAATCTGAAATTAACTATAATTTAGGATTAGTAAAATATATTCGAATTAGGTTTTTCATTAACCTATTTGATAGATTTATTTATGCGCTTACAAGAACTGGGGGCGCTGGTGCCGTACGTTTCTTTCGCGGGGTCTTCGTAGTAGATATGTGTATAACAAGGCCTTCATTTTCGATATCTTTATCATTGTCGGTGTCGAAGGGGTTGTTACTCAGCACACTGCTTTGTGATGATATATAAAAGAAGAATACAGTAATTAGCACTACATACATATGCATCCTCTCTCGTGACAAACACTGCGGTGAAGTCACTGACCCAGAGCACATTAGAGCGGATCAATTTGTACGAGAGAAAATTCCGCTACCTTGATTTGTTGATTTTCTATTCTACATCAAATTCTAAGCAAATCTAGAGAGTGACGTATTTTCGTCTATGCCGAAGCTGAAATACCCCCACACAGTATGATGCAAAGTTTCAGGTCGATATCTCCAAAACTGCAACCGCTATCGTGCGGACGGACAGACAGATATGGATAAATCAATTCAAGAGGTAATGGTGATCCAGAATATATGACATACTAAGAGGAAAAGAGCGATGAAATGTACTGACGTTCCATACATTTCATCGTTTTTTTATTCCAAGCGTGTCATATATACATTTCCATAACGGACACTCCTGCTTATGGGCATTACAAACGTTGTGTCAAAGCAAACCTATGTAAAAAACTAGAGAGTGGACTATCTTCGGCTATACCGAAGCTGAAATACCCCCACACTGTAGGAAGAAGTACCTCGAACATAAAAAAATGTAGTCTCAAGACCCTATTTTGAGCCAATTATAGGTGATTTTGGAGCCCGGTCCATGTCCAAAATCCATTCCTAAAAATTTCCAATCAAATCCACCAAAATAAAAAAAATTGGTCTCAAGGTCCCATTTCGACCCTTATATATGTGGCTTCGGAACCTCGGACCATGTCAAAAATACGTTTCTAAACATTTCCAATCGAATATAACCATAAAAAAGACTTGAAAAATGTTTACCTTTTTTTTCGGTGTATGGGAGCCACGCCCAGTTTTCATTCGATTTGGCTGATTCTCGATCTCAGTATTCATGAGAAAAACATGTACCCAAAGTTTCAAGTAAATATCTCCAAAACTGCGACCGCTATCGTGCGGACGGACAGACGGACGGACAGACAGACGGACATCGCTAAATCGACTCAGGAGGTAATGCTGATCAAGAATATATATACTTTTCCATACCGGACACGCCTCCTTATGGGCGTTACAAACGTTGTGACAAAGTTAGTATACCCTGCCACAGTGAGTGTGGGGGTATAAAAACGAAGCGAAAATCAAACAAAATTTTCATTTCGGATAGCATATGCAGAGTAAGCGAAAAAATAGTGGTTTTTTCGAGTACTTTGGAGAGATTTTTTCCCAACCCGCACAGGGAAATTGAATTCGACTGTATACTGCATTCTACAAATTTGATGAAGAGTCTGCTGAAATATTTATGGAACCAATCCACATAACATTTTTTAAGACTTAAAAACAAAGAAAAGCAAAATTTGCAGGACTATTCTAGCGCGTGACAAAAGTTTAAATGTTCATTGAATGTCAATGAGGATGAATATTTCATAAAAGTATGCCAATATAATAAAAAAAAATGTTCCGACTTTTTCTTTAAATGTCCAGTTGAAAACGGAAAAATGCATTCTACAAATTTGATGAAGAGTCTGCTGAAATATTTATGGAACCAATCCACATAGCAGTTTTTAAGACTTAAAAACTAAGAAAAGCCAAATTTGCAGGACTATTCTAGAGCGTGACAAAAGTTTAAATGTTCATTGAATGTCAATGAGGAGGAATATTTCATAAAAGTATGCCAATATAATAAAAAAATGTTCCGACTTTTTCTTTGAATGTCCAGTTGAAAACGGAAAAATCCAGATATTTTATTTCAGAATCCAGACGAAGCTCATATTGAATGTGGCAACCCTAGGTGTAGGGTATAAGTATCTCATAAATGTAATGAAATGTATTGAAATGCAAAAATCCAGATCTTTGAGCGAAATTTCCAGCCTGCCACAGTGTGTGTGGGGGTATCAAAACTTTACCGACCTTATATTTCGCTCAAAGATCTGGATTTTTGCATTTCAATTCCTTTCATTACATTTATGCGAAACTTATACCCTACACCTCATGAGGTATTGGTATTAGGGTGCTTATTTTTTTTAAAGTATTCAAAGAATGTGCTCTACAAGTCTGCCCTTAGTCCAGTCATGGTAATTAAAGTCTATTTTAATTTGGTCCGATCGGACAACATTTAGATGCAAAGCTGGGCTAGTTAATTAACGACATTAAATTTTTGGTTAACTTTTTACGTTTCAGTTAATTTTGGAAAACAATAACTTTTTCATTTAGTTAAGTTAAATTCATCGATTAACATTAGTTAACTTTAAAACGAAACATTTTTTTTATTATTTAATGTAAAAAAAAGTAGAAATTAGGAATTCATACTTTGCTTTAAGCTACTGTCAGATTAGGCAAATATTTGCCCAAATACTGGGAAAATATATTCTGAAAAATAAAATTCTGGTTCAGTCACACACGATTTCAGTTGATTTTAAAAATATCTGAGTGTATTCGGTCCAATATTTGCCTAATCTGACCGCAGCTTAAGAATTCTCTAAAAGCAGAAGTTTACAGATTCTTTGTTTCTTTGAAATATGAATATCAAAAATGTTTTCTTATTATTAAAAAAAAATAAACATTTTTTTTGAGCGATTGTTCATTTTAACTTTTGGGCTAAAATTCATAATTTTTTGGACGATTTTCGCAATTTTTTGGGCTTTTATTCATTATGAAAAATGGGCCAAAATTTTTGGGCGATTCTTCTTCTCCAATTTCGAGCTCTGTGTGCAGGGGGGGGAAATTTTCCATTTCGATTCTCTGCTGTGAATGTCTGTATTTTTTACGTGGGCAACGTCACGGGGAAATGCTAGTATTCTAATAAAATTTGTATTCATTTATATGAATATAAATAAATTGTTTCATACACGAAATTTCACTTTTGATAAAAAATTTTATAATTTATTTTAATGCAAATTTGGATATAGAAGGCTGAAACCGATCGGATTTAAATTGAATATAGTTAAAATGTTTTTTTATGCTTTTTTAAAAAAAAAAATTTCTCTATAGAAAATTTAACTTTTAATTTAACTTTTAACGAAGTTAAATTTTTGATTAACTATTACCGGGTTAGCGAAGTTAAATTCTATGTCCAGCTTTGTTTAGAGGTCGCAATGATTTGACGACTTTTATACCCCCACACTCACTGTGGCAGGCTATATTCACTTTGACACAACGTTTGTAACGCCCATAAGCGGGCGTGTCCGGTATGGAAAAGTATATATATTCTTGATCAGCATCACCTTTTGAGTCGATTTAGCTTTGTCCGTCTGTCTGTCTGTCCGTCCTTCCGTCTGTCCGTCTGTCTGTCACCAAGGTCGCAATTTTGGAGATATCGACTTGAAACTTTGGGTACAAATTTTTCAAATAAAGTTCGAGAATCAGCCCAATCGGACAAAAAGGAGGCGGGGCTGCCATACAAAACGACAAAAAAAGCAAAATTATATAAATTGGTCAAAATGGGGTCTTGAGACCAACATTTTTTTTGGAGGATTCGAATGGAAATTTTTAGAAACGGATTTTGGACAAGGCCGGAGGTTCTAAAACCACATATAAATGGGGCAAAATATCGTCCTGGGGCCTACATTTTTTCGAGGTACTTGCAAATGGGACCTATTGTGTGGGGGTATTTCAGCTTCGGCATAGCCGAAGATAGTCCACTCTAGGGTCCGGGATCCCGGACTTTTTCTTGTCCCGAAAGTCCCGGGATTGTCACTTCGCTTGACCACTACTGCTAATTCTTTACTTTACGATAAAGTATGCGATACCATCGTTGTTTGCCGGTACCGACACCTGCATACCTGCACACTTCTCGAGCCGATACCACTTGGCAACTAGCGAGTGTCTCTAACATCTCCATTTAACGTCAACCATTCACTCAAGATAAATAAATATTCTTAAATGTGAATGATTAGCTTAATAACACAACGTGGCTCGGCAGCCATATCAGATCGGACATTTAGATTAGCTTATATTAGTTATAGTCGTGTCCACCTTTCGGAATCACCAAATGTCAGCGAATGGACCATCAGAGCCGAAGTTATGGCATTTTTAGTAAACCATTCCAAAACTTTTATTTTTGGTGGGCCACAGAGGTCCGACCGTACAATCTCTTTTTAAATGTCGCCTAGGGTGTACTCAAAGTATACAAACAAAATTTCAGAGCTCTAGTTGCAGCGGTTGGGGCGCAGTGCGTTGATATGTTAGTCAATCAAAAGAAAAATTTTGGACTCAACTGGTTATGCCGGGAAAATGGGAGAAATTTGAGTTTTTAGTGTGCTGATTTCCATCCAATTTGTGGCGAAAACTTCCCAATGCTATTTTTGTTCAAAGGTGGGTTCTATAAGGACACGATTTCCGGTGCTAACTCGATTACGGAAAAATGTGGACTTAACTGTCGGAAAGCCACAGAAATATAAATGAAAGAATTTTTATGTTTAAAAAATCTAATACAATAACCTTTTTTGTATTTTTATGAAATAAGCAAAGACAACAACTCAAAATTTGGACATTGCGCCTTTGTGCACACGAAATAAATCCTACTGTGGACATAGAACTTTGGTTATTTCCTGGGTTTTTAACCACTTCCGGTCAGATTTTCACAAACCACAATGGCCTATTCGAGATAGTGAAATTAGAAACACAGTCGTTGTAAAATTTTTAAAATTGTCTATATCACTAAAGTGCGAACGATATTTTAAAATTTTAAATAAGTGGCGTTTTTCACGGTTCAAACAGTGAGAGAAGCGTAACCGTGGCTTAAATAGCGGTTGTATACAGGAAGGAGATTGGCGAAATGATCATCGTCATGAATGATAAGGTGCAGCAAAAAAAGCTGCGTCAAACTACGTTGGATGAAACAACTTCCCACTTGGAAAAAATCTGGGATGAGTTCCAGAGGATCAACTTGAAACTGCTGTCGATGGGAATCACAGATGAAAGTTATTTCAAGAGCAGATATTGCGAAGAGATTGAAAAAATAGTGTACGGAATTCGTACTAGAGACCGACCGAAATCGCTTTTTTTAATTGAAATCGATGATTTTAAGTTCAGATCATGAATTAGATGAATTTAGAAGCAAACTATCAAATGCGTGGAAATCAAGAGTAGTAGAAATTACTGTCAGGGTAAGGGTAATAGATTTCAAGAGAGGGGAGTAGATATGGGTGTATGCGTAAAGTACTAGAAATTCTACGAGAGTAGTAGAAATTTCTGTCGGGGAAGCAGATTTGTAGAAAGAATAGTACTTTTGCATTGTATGAAACTCACATAATATTTTGAGGAGTAAATTTCTTACCATAGTAGTAGAAAATATCTTGAGGAAAGTAGAAAAATCTGCTACCGTAGTAGAGGAGTAGAAATTTATAAATCATTGCGAGAGTATTAGATCTACTCCGATAGGATATGTCTTCTTTGTTGCTTCTGATTCTTCGAAACTATGATCAATGCTTAAATTTGTGTTACATACCGCTTTTATCCACTTGGTTGTTCCTTATGTATTTTGGTACGCTAAATCCGAAAATAAACTTTAAATTTTTCCAGCACGCACCATTTTTCTGCAAACGCCACAAAAATTGCATTTTTGCTGCTGTAAAAATTTCATTATTATTATTTTCGTATCCAGCGTGGCAAAATACGATATCTTAAAGCACAACCATCCTATGTCCGTTTTCACGAAAATCGAGTTTTTGGCATTTTTGGATTCCTGAGAAGAAGCTGCATCAGACAGGCTATAGTGGGTTTGTGGGAATCGTAATGAAAGTAATTGAAAACTGAGGAAATAAAAATCAATTTAAATACAAAACATACCAATTTAAAAACTTGATTTTCATTTTCTAGAGTTTTGAAAAAATAAACATAGGATGGTTGTGCTTTAAGGTATCGATATAAACTTTTCCATACCGGCCACGGCTCCTTTGGGTTTTGTGTCAAAGTTAGTATAGTTAGAGCTAAAACTCAAATATAAATAATAACAAATTTATTTGGAGCTCGATAAAATCTGAAATTAACTATAATTTAGGATTAGTAAAATATATTCGAATTAGGTTTTTCATTAACCTATTTGATAGATTTATTTATGCGCTTACAAAAACTGGGGGCGCTGGTGCCGTACGTTTCTTTCGCGGGGTCTTCGTAGTAGATATGTGTATAACAAAGGCTTCATTTTCGATATCTTTATCATTGTCGGTGTCGAAGGGGTTGTTACTCAGCACACTGCTTTGTGATGATCTATAAAAGAAGAATACAGTAATTAGCACTACATACATATGCATCCTCTCTCGTGACAAACACTGCGGTGAAGTCACTGACCCAGAGCACATTAGAGCGGATCAATTTGTACGAGAGAAAATTCCGCTACCTTGATTTGTTGATTTTCTATTCTACATCAAATTCTAAGCAAATCTAGAGAGTGACGTATTTTCGTCTATGCCGAAGCTGAAATACCCCCACACAGTATGATGCAAAGTTTCAGGTCGATATCTCCAAAACTGCAACCGCTATCGTGCGGACGGACAGACAGATATAGATAAATCAATTCAAGAGGTAATGGTGATCCAGAATATATGACATACTAAGAGGAAAAGAGCGATGAAATGTACTGACGTTCCATACATTTCATCGTTTTTTTATTCCAAGCGTGTCATATATACATTTCCATAACGGACACGCCTGCTTATGGGCATTACAAACGTTGTGTCAAAGCAAACCTATGTAAAAAACTAGAGAGTGGACTATCTTCGGCTATACCGAAGCTGAAATACCCCCACACTGTAGGAAGAAGTACCTCGAACATAAAAAAATGTAGTCTCAAGACCCTATTTTGAGCCAATTATAGGTGATTTTGGAGCCCGGTCCATGTCCAAAATCCATTCCTAAAAATTTCCAATCAAATCCACCAAAATAAAAAAAATTGGTCTCAAGGCCCCATTTCGACCCTTATATATGTGGCTTCGGAACCTCGGACCATGTCAAAAATACGTTTCTAAACATTTCCAATCGAATATAATCATAAAAAAGACTTGAAAAATGTTTACCTTTTTTTTCGGTGTATGGGAGCCACGCCCAGTTTTCATCCGATTTGGCTGATTCTCGATCTCAGTATTCATGAGAAAAACATGTACCCAAAGTTTCAAGTAAATATCTCCAAAACTGCGACCGCTATCGTGCGGACGGACAGACGGACGGACAGACAGACGGACATCGCTAAATCGACTCAGGAGGTAATGCTGATCAAGAATATATATACTTTTCCATACCGGACACGCCTCCTTATGGGCGTTACAAACGTTGTGACAAAGTTAGTATACCCTGCCACAGTGAGTGTGGGGGTATAAAAACGAAGCGAAAATCAAACAAAATTTTCATTTCGGCTAGCATATGCAGAGTAAGCGAAAAAATAGGTGTTTTTTCGAGTACTTTGGAGAGATTTTTTCCCAACCCGCACAGGGAAATTGAATTCGACTGCATTCTACAAATTTGATGAAGAGTCTGCTGAAATATTTATGGAACCAATCCACATAACATTTTTTAAGACTTAAAAACAAAGAAAAGCAAAATTTGCAGGACTATTCTAGCGCGTGACAAAAGTTTAAATGTTCATTGAATGTCAATGAGGATGAATATTTCATAAAAGTATGCCAATATAATAAAAAAAAATGTTCCGACTTTTTCTTTAAATGTCCAGTTGAAAACGGAAAAATGCATTCTACAAATTTGATGAAGAGTCTGCTGAAATATTTATGGAACCAATCCACATAACAGTTTTTAAGACTTAAAAACTAAGAAAAGCCAAATTTGCAGGACTATTCTAGAGCGTGACAAAAGTTTAAATGTTCATTGAATGTCAATGAGGAGGAATATTTCATAAAAGTATGCCAATATAATAAAAAAATGTTCCGACTTTTTCTTTGAATGTCCAGTTGAAAACGGAAAAATCCAGATATTTTATTTCAGAATCCAGACGAAGCTCATATTGAATGTGGCAACCCTAGGTGTAGGGTATAAGTATCTCATAAATGTAATGAAATGTATTGAAATGCAAAAATCCAGATCTTTGAGCGAAATTTCCAGCCTGCCACAGTGTGTGTGGGGGTATCAAAACTTTACCGACCTTATATTTCGCTCAAAGATCTGGATTTTTGCATTTCAATTCCTTTCATTACATTTATGCGAAACTTATACCCTACACCTCATGAGGTATTGGTATTAGGGTGCTTATTTTTTTTTAAGTATTCAAAGAATGTGCTCTACAAGTCTGCCCTTAGTCCAGTCATGGTAATTAAAGTCTATTTTAATTTGGTCCGATCGGACAACATTTAGATGCAAAGCTGGGCTAGTTAATTAACGACATTAAATTTTTGGTTAACTTTTTACGTTTCAGTTAATTTTGGAAAACAATAACTTTTTCATTTAGTTAAGTTAAATTCATCGATTAACATTAGTTAACTTTAAAACGAAACATTTTTTTTATTATTTAATGTAAAAAAAAGTAGAAATTAGGAATTCATACTTTGCTTTAAGCTACTGTCAGATTAGGCAAATATTTGCCCAAATACTGGGAAAATATATTCTGAAAAATAAAATTCTGGTTCAGTCACACACGATTTTAGTTGATTTTAAAAATATCTGAGTGTATTCGGTCCAATATTTGCCTAATCTGACCGCAGCTTAAGAATTCTCTAAAAGCAGAAGTTTACAGATTCTTTGTTTCTTTGAAATATGAATATCAAAAATGTTTTCTTATTATTAAAAAAAAATAAACATTTTTTTTGAGCGATTGTTCATTTTGTTTTTGGGCTATTATTCATTAGGAACAAAAGCCCAATATTTTGGGCGATTGTTCATTTTAACTTTTGGGCTAAAATTCATAATTTTTTGGACGATTTTCGCAATTTTTTGGGCTTTTATTCATTATGAAAAATGGGCCAAAATTTTTGGGCGATTCTTCTTCTCCAATTTCGAGCGCTGTGTGCAGGGGGGGGGAAATTTTCCATTTCGATTCTCTGCTGTGAATGTCTGTATTTTTTACGTGGGCAACGTCACGGGGAAATGCTAGTATTCTAATAAAATTTGTATTCATTTATATGAATATAAATAAATTGTTTCATACACGAAATTTCACTTTTGATAAAAAATTTTATAATTTATTTTAATGCAAATTTGGATATAGAAGGCTGAAACCGATCGGATTTAAATTGAATATAGTTAAAATGTTTTTTTATGCTTTTTTAAAAAAAAAAATTTCTCTATAGAAAATTTAACTTTTAATTTAACTTTTAACGAAGTTAAATTTTTGATTAACTATTACCGGGCTAGCGAAGTTAAATTCTATGTCCAGCTTTGTTTAGAAGCCGCAATGATTTGACGACTTTTATACCCCCACACTCACTGTGGCAGGCTATATTCACTTTGACACAACGTTTGTAACGCCCATAAGCGGGCGTGTCCGGTATGGAAAAGTATATATATTCTTGATCAGCATCACCTTTTGAGTCGATTTAGCTTTGTCCGTCTGTCTGTCTGTCCGTCCTTCCGTCTGTCCGTCTGTCTGTCACCAAGGTCGCAATTTTGGAGATATCGACTTGAAACTTTGGGTACAAATTTTTCAAATAAAGTTCGAGAATCAGCCCAATCGGACAAAAAGGAGGCGGGGCTGCCATACAAAACGACAAAAAAAGCAAAATTATAGAAATTGGTCAAAATGGGGTCTTGAGACCAACATTTTTTTTGGAGGATTCGAATGGAAATTTTTAGAAACGGATTTTGGACAAGGCCGGAGGTTCTAAAACCACATATAAATGGGGCAAAATATCGTCCTGGGGCCTACATTTTTTCGAGGTACTTGCAAATGGGACCTATTGTGTGGGGGTATTTCAGCTTCGGCATAGCCGAAGATAGTCCACTCTAGGGTCCGGGATCCCGGACTTTTTCTTGTCCCGAAAGTCCCGGGATTGTCACTTCGCTTGACCACTACTGCTAATTCTTTACTTTACGATAAAGTATGCGATACCATCGTTGTTTGCCGGTAACGACACCTGCATACCTGCACACTTCTCGAGCCGATACCACTTGGCCACTAGCGAGTGTCTAACATCTCCATTTAACGTCAACCATTCACTCAAGATAAATAAATATTCTTAAATGTGAATGATTAGCTTAATAACACAACGTGGCTCGGCAGCCATATCAGATCGGACATTTAGATTAGCTTATATTAGTTATAGTCGTGTCCACCTTTCGGAATCACCAAATGTCAGCGAATGGACCATCAGAGCCGAAGTTATGGCATTTTTAGTAAACCATTCCAAAACTTTTATTTTTGGTGGGCCACAGAGGTCCGACCGTACAATCTCTTTTTAAATGTCGCCTAGGGTGTACTCAAAGTATACAAACAAAATTTCAGAGCTCTAGTTGCAGCGGTTGGGGCGCAGTGCGTTGATATGTTAGTCAATCAAAAGAAAAATTTTGGACTCAACTGGTTATGCCGGGAAAATGGGAGAAATTTGAGTTTTTAGTGTGCTGATTTCCATCCAATTTGTGGCGAAAACTTCCCAATGCTATTTTTGTTCAAAGGAGGGTTCTATAAGGACACGATTTCCGGTGCTAACTCGATTACGGAAAAATGTGGACTTAACTGTCGGAAAGCCACAGAAATATAAATGAAAGAATTTTTATGTTTAAAAAATCTAATACAATAACCTTTTTTGTATTTTTATGAAATAAGCAAAGACAACAACTCAAAATTTGGACATTGCGCCTTTGTGCACACGAAATAAATCCTACTGTGGACATAGAACTTTGGTTATTTCCTGGGTTTTTAACCACTTCCGGTCAGATTTTCACAAACCACAATGGCCTATTCGAGATAGTGAAATTAGAAACACAGTCGTTGTAAAATTTTTAAAATTGTCTATATCACTAAAGTGCGAACGATATTTCAAAATTTTAAATAAGTGGCGTTTTTCACGGCCCAAACAGTGAGAGAAGCGTAACCGAGGCTTAAATAGCGGTTGTATACAGGAAGGAGATTGGCGAAATGATCATCGTCATGAATGATAAGGTGCAGCAAAAAAAGCTGCGTCAAACTACGTTGGATGAAACAACTTCCCACTTGGAAAAAATCTGGGATGAGTTCCAGAGGATCAACTTGAAACTGCTGTCGATGGGAATCACAGATGAAAGTTATTTCAAGAGCAGATATTGCGAAGAGATTGAAAAAATAGTGTACGGAATTCGTACTAGAGACCGACCGAAATCGCTTTTTTTAATTGAAATCGATGATTTTAAGTTCAGATCATGAATTAGATGAATTTAGAAGCAAACTATCAAATGCGTGGAAATCAAGAGTAGTAGAAATTACTGTCAGGGTAAGGGTAATAGATTTCAAGAGAGGGGAGTAGATATGGGTTTATGCGTAAAGTACTAGAAATTCTACGAGAGTAGTAGAAATTTCTGTCGGGGAAGCAGATTTGTAGAAAGAATAGTACTTTTGCATTGTATGAAACTCACATAATATTTTGAGGAGTAAATTTCTTACCATAGTAGTAGAAAATATCTTGAGGAAAGTAGAAAAATCTGCTACCGTAGTAGAGGAGTAGAAATTTATAAATCATTGCGAGAGTATTAGATCTACTCCGATAGGATATGTCTTCTTTGTTGCTTCTGATTCTTCGAAACTATGATCAATGCTTAAATTTGTGTTACATACCGCTTTTATCCACTTGGTTGTTCCTTATGTATTTTGATACGCTAAATCCGAAAATAAACTTTAAATTTTTCCAGCACGCACCATTTTTCTGCAAACGCCACAAAAATTGCATTTTTGCTGCTGTAAAAATTTCATTATTATTATTTTCGTATCCAGCGTGGCAAAATACGATATCTTAAAGCACAACCATCCTATGTCCGTTTTCACGAAAATCGAGTTTTTGGCATTTTTGGATTCCTGAGAAGAAGCTGCATCAGACAGGCTATAGTGGTTTGTGGGAATCGTAATGAAAGTAATTGAAAACTGAGGAAATAAAAATCAATTTAAATACAAAACATACCAATTTAAAAACTTGATTTTCATTTTCTAGAGTTTTGAAAAAATAAACATAGGATGGTTGTGCTTTAAGGTATCGATATAAACTTTTCCATACCGGCCACGGCTCCTTTGGGTTTTGTGTCAAAGTTAGTATAGTTAGAGCTAAAACTCAAATATAAATAATAACAAATTTATTTGGAGCTCGATAAAATCTGAAATTAACTATAATTTAGGATTAGTAAAATATATTCGAATTAGGTTTTTCATTAACCTATTTGATAGATTTATTTATGCGCTTACAAGAACTGGGGGCGCTGGTGCCGTACGTTTCTTTCGCGGGGTCTTCGTAGTAGATATGTGTATAACAAGGGCTTCATTTTCGATATCTTTATCATTGTCGGTGTCGAAGGGGTTGTTACTCAGCACACTGCTTTGTGATGATCTATAAAAGAAGAATACAGTAATTAGCACTACATACATATGCATCCTCTCTCGTGACAAACACTGCGGTGAAGTCACTGACCCAGAGCACATTAGAGCGGATCAATTTGTACGAGAGAAAATTCCGCTACCTTGATTTGTTGATTTTCTATTCTACATCAAATTCTAAGCAAATCTAGAGAGTGACGTATTTTCGTCTATGCCGAAGCTGAAATACCCCCACACAGTATGATGCAAAGTTTCAGGTCGATATCTCCAAAACTGCAACCGCTATCGTGCGGACGGACAGACAGATATGGATAAATCAATTCAAGAGGTAATGGTGATCCAGAATATATGACATACTAAGAGGAAAAGAGCGATGAAATGTACTGACGTTCCATACATTTCATCGTTTTTTTATTCCAAGCGTGTCATATATACATTTCCATAACGGACACGCCTGCTTATGGGCATTACAAACGTTGTGTCAAAGCAAACCTATGTAAAAAACTAGAGAGTGGACTATCTTCGGCTATACCGAAGCTGAAATACCCCCACACTGTAGGAAGAAGTACCTCGAACATAAAAAAATGTAGTCTCAAGACCCTATTTTGAGCCAATTATAGGTGATTTTGGAGCCCGGTCCATGTCCAAAATCCATTCCTAAAAATTTCCAATCAAATCCACCAAAATAAAAAAAATTGGTCTCAAGGCCCCATTTCGACCCTTATATATGTGGCTTCGGAACCTCGGACCATGTCAAAAATACGTTTCTAAACATTTCCAATCGAATATAATCATAAAAAAGACTTGAAAAATGTTTACCTTTTTTTTCGGTGTATGGGAGCCACGCCCAGTTTTCATCCGATTTGGCTGATTCTCGATCTCAGTATTCATGAGAAAAACATGTACCCAAAGTTTCAAGTAAATATCTCCAAAACTGCGACCGCTATCGTGCGGACGGACAGACGGACGGACAGACAGACGGACATCGCTAAATCGACTCAGGAGGTAATGCTGATCAAGAATATATATACTTTTCCATACCGGACACGCCTCCTTATGGGCGTTACAAACGTTGTGACAAAGTTAGTATACCCTGCCACAGTGAGTGTGGGGGTATAAAAACGAAGCGAAAATCAAACAAAATTTTCATTTCGGCTAGCATATGCAGAGTAAGCGAAAAAATAGTGGTTTTTTCGAGTACTTTGGAGAGATTTTTTCCCAACCCGCACAGGGAAATTGAATTCGACTGTATACTGCATTCTACAAATTTGATGAAGAGTCTGCTGAAATATTTATGGAACCAATCCACATAACATTTTTTAAGACTTAAAAACAAAGAAAAGCAAAATTTGCAGGACTATTCTAGCGCGTGACAAAAGTTTAAATGTTCATTGAATGTCAATGAGGATGAATATTTCATAAAAGTATGCCAATATAATAAAAAAAAATGTTCCGACTTTTTCTTTAAATGTCCAGTTGAAAACGGAAAAATGCATTCTACAAATTTGATGAAGAGTCTGCTGAAATATTTATGGAACCAATCCACATAACAGTTTTTAAGACTTAAAAACTAAGAAAAGCCAAATTTGCAGGACTATTCTAGAGCGTGACAAAAGTTTAAATGTTCATTGAATGTCAATGAGGAGGAATATTTCATAAAAGTATGCTAATATAATAAAAAAATGTTCCGACTTTTTCTTTGAATGTCCAGTTGAAAACGGAAAAATCCAGATATTTTATTTCAGAATCCAGACGAAGCTCATATTGAATGTGGCAACCCTAGGTGTAGGGTATAAGTATCTCATAAATGTAATGAAATGTATTGAAATGCAAAAATCCAGATCTTTGAGCGAAATTTCCAGCCTGCCACAGTGTGTGTGGGGGTATCAAAACTTTACCGACCTTATATTTCGCTCAAAGATCTGGATTTTTGCATTTCAATTCCTTTCATTACATTTATGCGAAACTTATACCCTACACCTCATGAGGTATTGGTATTAGGGTGCTTATTTTTTTTAAAGTATTCAAAGAATGTGCTCTACAAGTCTGCCCTTAGTCCAGTCATGGTAATTAAAGTCTATTTTAATTTGGTCCGATCGGACAACATTTAGATGCAAAGCTGGGCTAGTTAATTAACGACATTAAATTTTTGGTTAACTTTTTACGTTTCAGTTAATTTTGGAAAACAATAACTTTTTCATTTAGTTAAGTTAAATTCATCG
Organism: Heteromyza rotundicornis; assembly: GCA_951394025.1. NCBI lineage: Eukaryota > Metazoa > Arthropoda > Insecta > Diptera > Heleomyzidae > Heteromyza > Heteromyza rotundicornis. Next base: position 8,293,978 of record OX596013.1, read on the forward strand.
ATTAACATTAGTTAACTTTAAAACGAAACATTTTTTTTATTATTTAATGTAAAAAAAAGTAGAAATTAGGAATTCATACTTTGCTTTAAGCTACTGTCAGATTAGGCAAATATTTGCCCAAATACTGGGAAAATATATTCTGAAAAATAAAATTCTGGTTCAGTCACACACGATTTCAGTTGATTTTAAAAATATCTGAGTGTATTCGGTCCAATATTTGCCTAATCTGACCGCAGCTTAAGAATTCTCTAAAAGCAGAAGTTTACAGATTCTTTGTTTCTTTGAAATATGAATATCAAAAATGTTTTCTTATTATTAAAAAAAAATAAACATTTTTTTTGAGCGATTGTTCATTTTAACTTTTGGGCTAAAATTCATAATTTTTTGGACGATTTTCGCAATTTTTTGGGCTTTTATTCATTATGAAAAATGGGCCAAAATTTTTGGGCGATTCTTCTTCTCCAATTTCGAGCTCTGTGTGCAGGGGGGGGAAATTTTCCATTTCGATTCTCTGCTGTGAATGTCTGTATTTTTTACGTGGGCAACGTCACGGGGAAATGCTAGTATTCTAATAAAATTTGTATTCATTTATATGAATATAAATAAATTGTTTCATACACGAAATTTCACTTTTGATAAAAAATTTTATAATTTATTTTAATGCAAATTTGGATATAGAAGGCTGAAACCGATCGGATTTAAATTGAATATAGTTAAAATGTTTTTTTATGCTTTTTTTAAAAAAAAAATTTCTCTATAGAAAATTTAACTTTTAATTTAACTTTTAACGAAGTTAAATTTTTGATTAACTATTACCGGGTTAGCGAAGTTAAATTCTATGTCCAGCTTTGTTTAGAGGTCGCAATGATTTGACGACTTTTATACCCCCACACTCACTGTGGCAGGCTATATTCACTTTGACACAACGTTTGTAACGCCCATAAGCGGGCGTGTCCGGTATGGAAAAGTATATATATTCTTGATCAGCATCACCTTTTGAGTCGATTTAGCTTTGTCCGTCTGTCTGTCTGTCCGTCCTTCCGTCTGTCCGTCTGTCTGTCACCAAGGTCGCAATTTTGGAGATATCGACTTGAAACTTTGGGTACAAATTTTTCAAATAAAGTTCGAGAATCAGCCCAATCGGACAAAAACGAGGCGGGGCTGCCATACAAAACGACAAAAAAAGCAAAATTATATAAATTGGTCAAAATGGGGTCTTGAGACCAACATTTTTTTTGGAGGATTCGAATGGAAATTTTTAGAAACGGATTTTGGACAAGGCCGGAGGTTCTAAAACCACATATAAATGGGGCAAAATATCGTCCTGGGGCCTACATTTTTTCGAGGTACTTCCAAATGGGACCTATTGTGTGGGGGTATTTCAGCTTCGGCATAGCCGAAGATAGTCCACTCTAGGGTCCGGGATCCCGGACTTTTTCTTGTCCCGAAAGTCCCGGGATTGTAAAGACTAAAATCCCGGGATTTTCGGGATCCAGGGATTGCCTAAAAATTACAGAATTTGGTTAAATTTTCCGAATTTTCCATTTAATTTTCCATATATTTTGAACAAAAACATGGATTTCATTTTATTTTTGTTTAAGTTTCTGTATATTTGGTTATGGGACCAAATATACAGGAAACTTAAACTCGTAAATTTATAATATGAGCAATTTTTGGGGAAATTTCGCGGCAGTGTGTGGGGAGCTTTAAGTTGGGTATAATTGAATTTCCATTCACAATAGACATTTTTCCGTAGTTATTTGGAATGTAAATGCATATAAGTGGAAATGAAGTACTGTGAAAGTGGGCGTAAAATGTGCACTGGGAGATTGGGGCAAATTATGGAATTGCGAATATGTAATACTCAAGGAGAAGCCGCGTTATTTTGGCATTGTCTTAGGTTTTTTCCATTGTTGAAAAGTCACATGCAATCAAATGGAAATAACCTTAATTATTACTCCCTGCTGCATTTAATGTTGAAAATACACGAAGTTGTTGAAATTTGTGATCGGTACATCGACTTGAAATACTTTAGCATATCGATTTCATACTTTGAAAGAAACCGAAAGGGTTTTTTAACCCGCAGATACAGATATGGTAACACTACTGTGGGGAAAAATTAAGTTCTAGGTGGCTTCCAAGTTGATTGTTGATCATATGGTATTTGCTTTAAAAGATTCACAAATGTGAGAGAAATACGTATTTTCTAACTTGTGGGCGGTAAAAGTGGGCGTGTCAAAACCTATCCTATGTCACGACTCACGACCCCTAGAACACACATATAAATTTTGGTGAGAATCGGTGCTGTAGTTTTCGCGTCCACTGGTGACAAACATACACGTCTCTTTTATATATATAGATTTGTAGAAAAGTAGAAAATTTTAAGCAATGAATGGAATTTTTTGAGGGTCATCTTTCCAACATTGGCTTTAGAAGCCACTGGATATTTCTTTCTAAAGAGATCCACTAAGCGAAGCAGATACTGAGGTTGATTGCACAATCATTTCCGACTTTAAAATCTCTGGCTTTTTTTTTATTCCAATATATACTGAATCTTTCCACTAGGTGGAATCCTTCGTAAGGAAAGATCTTGCTTTTTCTTCTTTCAATAAAAAATCAAATACAATGTTTGAGCGTTTGCTAACATAAGACTCAAAGGGATTCCAATTATTAAATTTTTTACGACTTTTTAAGGTAAGATGTAAACTCATCACGCTACACTAGAAACAATTCAAAAATTTCAAATTTTTTTACAAGTAAAAAATTTTGAAGTAGAAAAAATTAAAAATTTCTGAATTCTTTCTAGTCTAGCGTGATTAGTTTACATCACAACTTAAAAAGATTACATATTTTTCAAAGGTATGTTTTCCTCTATAAAATTTAACATTTCAAATACAACGAAAACTGTTTTTTGAAGAATTATCATGTGCAAAGGTAAAATGCAAAATGCGAAAATGCGATTAAAACGGTTTTAAGAATTGATCCAAAAAAAAAGGGACAGACACGGGTACTCTTTTTGAACCCCCTCTAACAGAATCTATTAGTCCAGTCATGTGCATTTTTTAGTGTCGTGCGGCGTAATAACTAAGTAGGTTCTAATATGTACACAGAAAAAAAAATAGTCGGTAAATGTTTAAGCATTAAACATGTATTGCTGCTTATCGTGCTGCGTTGGTCTCTTTAGAAAGACCATAAAATTTACAACTACAGTGTATCATGTCACATAATTATTTACCCACACTGACAATTGTGTCGATCCTTGAACGCACTCAAATTACTTTACTATCTTGCTGTCACATGTAATAAATAGTTTATAGCCTTTGCGGGGATCGTGTCCTTACTTTATGTCTGTGGCAACAATTTCTGTTCAAAGATTATGCCTAGTTTTAAGATATTTTTGTATCTATATATTTAAGTGTTTGTTAAAAATAAAGTCAGTACTTATCGAGTATCTCATACAAGTGGTGTGTTCAGTAAATTTAACCGAAACAAGTGAGTAAGTTTCAGTCGGGCAAGCCGACTTATATATACCCTACACCTACTGGGTCATACTGGATCCGCCACCTTGAATTTTTAAATTTCGACATCAAATTCGAAATCGGCGACCCTGAAAACCCCACTATACAAAACCGTTATTTTCGGTTAAATCTACCGACTTTTTTTTTGTGTGTGTAAATATATATATATATATACTAGCTGGGTCGGACCCGCTTTGCTGGGTCTAAAAAACTTGTATAATGTAATAAAACCTCTGCCCCTGTGCTTGCTCTGTTGTTCAGTCACAGAAAACAAATGAAAAGCAAAAATGAAACGTCAGTTAGCGCAATGGTGAAGCTGTCATCTTTTCACCACGGCAGTGCCAGAAACATCTTACCGCGGTGTCACGCGTTGGGTATGCAACAAACATCTCACCACGGCGCCACGTATAATCTATGGATGTGATCTATGCCAACTGAAAAATAAATTATGGGAACCTCAGAAAGTATGGGCGATGCAACAAACATCTCACCACGGCGCCACGTAAAATCTATGGATCTGATCTATGCTAACTGAAAAATAAATTATGGCAACCTCAGACAGTATGCAATTAATAACGATGATCCTGAAAGCACGCAAGCCTTTTCCTTACAAATATAGGCTATTTTCACGATTTTCACAATTTTCCGGGTGAGTTTTCTTGACCGACATAGAAGCAGATGTTCCACTTAACGTTAACAAGTGTATTTTCCATCTTAAGGTAATTTTGCATACTCATTAAATCCTATTAGTGTATATTCAGATTACCGAATAATGCTTTGCAGGGACGTAACCAGGGGTCAGGTTTTGTATGAAATTGTTATGAAATTGAACAGAATTCAAGTATCTCCTTGATACTTTATTTTATTAAAAACTTCCGTGTAAAAATTTGTGTGTCGAACCCCCCTAAATCTCTAAAATAATACAAACAAATTATGAAATTTCACAGAGCTGTTTTTTAATTGAAAACTTTCGTGTACCAAAAAAGAATATGACGCCAAATCATTCAAAAAGGGTTTTTCTCTATTAAATATCAACTGTCGTTCTCCAATCCAAAAATACATGTATTTGAATAATATATTTTAATACAGTTTGAGGTTTATTTGAAAAACAATAGGTAAATACAGCGGTTTAGTTTTAAAGAAATGTTGTTTAGTAATTAGAAATGCAATAAAACCAAAAATGTATCAACACAATACGTCGATTTAACCCATTCACGACCAGTGTTACTATATGGTAACGCTGAAAGCGTTCCACGGTATATTCAATTAAAAAAATATTTAAACAAATATCACTAATCTGTTTTAATAAATCATGCTTAGATCTTTCGTGGCGGATAGAGATGTAAAATGACTTCTTGACTGAATTTGACTGTCAGTCATTTACAGTCAAATTCGTCAAAAACAGTCAAATTGACGCCAAATTCAGTCAAATTCAGTCAAATTAGTCAAAAACAAAAACTGAAAGGAATAAACAAAAAACTAACTTCCTACGCATTTCTAACTCCATTGTCGCTCGATTGATGCAGAATTTTTTGTATTTTTAAAAACAATTTATTTTTATCAATTTTATCAATTAACAATGACACAAAAAATGCAACAAAACAGTAACATGGACAATACAATATGCCGATATCAATAAAATTATAACAAAAGAATTAAGAAGAAGATGCGTTTCACAAATAAGTATATTGCCCATTCTTAAATTTTGATCCCAAAATGAATTCGTAGCCACAGTATATGAAAGAAAGTTCATTACAGTTTATTAAAAATCGCTAAATATATGAAGGAATTTTGTAATCTGGTCTCATCAAGTAAAATAGATCTTGCCAATACTTCGATTCTAGCAATGACAGTGGCACACCTGAAGCATATATCGCGCGCGAAATTGATATATCAATATCGTTTTGAGATCCCGCAATGAGAGAGCTAACGACTGCCGTTGCCCTTGCGATGTGTTTTCGTTTTACCTCCTCCGGACATTATGTGTCCCCTTAGTCTGGTTGTAGTTACATTTCCTTATAAATGGTTACAATATATGCAAGTAGCGCATTTTTTGCTCCCGATTCTTCCAAAATTGTGAAACACTCCCAGCTGTGTTTTAGCATAGTGCGCGGATGTTGGTGATGAAGGTTATTGTGATTTTAAATTGTATTTTTTTATTCTAAATTATAAACTTACCAATTAAAAATGAAAGAACAGAAAAGAATAAAAAAAATTCGTTGTTTTTTTTTAAATTAAAAAATTATTTTTGAAATATTTTTCAGTGACATTGTTTTAGTCAAATTCAGTCAATTTGACTGAATATGACCAGTCATTTTCAGTCAATGACTATCGTGACTAGTCAAAGTCAGTCATTTTACATCTCTAGTGGCGGATGATTAAAAAGTAGTATTTTCAAAAAGTGGGAAAAAATAGCGAAATGGCGCGGCTTTTCCGCTAAGAATATTTTTCAGTGTTACAAAAAGTTATATATTACGGATGATTGCTTTCTAACATTTGAGGAGAATATCAAAGTATAATAAAACGTATTTCATAAATTATTTTATTACTTCGGTGATACTTTTTTATCATTTTACATTTTGCTGTTACCATATGTCGAATATGACCAGTCATACGAATATGACCAGTCATTTTCAGTCAATGACTATCGTGACTAGTCAAAGTCAGTCATTTTACATCTCTAGTGGCGGATGATTAAAAAGTAGTATTTTCAAAAAGTGGGAAAAAATAGCGAAATGGCGCGGCTTTTCCGCTAAGAATATTTTTCAGTGTTACAAAAAGTTATATATTACGGATGATTGCTTTCTAACATTTGAGGAGAATATCAAAGTATAATAAAACGTATTTCATAAATTATTTTATTACTTCGGTGATACTTTTTTATCATTTTACATTTTGCTGTTACCATATGGGCACGCTCGTCACAACCCTAATAAATTTAAATTTGTACCAAGAAACATTTTTTAAGCTTTTTTATATAAAATTTTATATATTTTATCTACAAAATGGCTTTAAAGTAAGATTGTGTAATTGTTATACTTATGAAAAATTAACATAGCCTCTTGAGTGGATTTTGCCATATCCGTATAACTGCCTGTCATTCAGTATGTTCAATGAACATTGTTCATCCTTCTCATTGGTAAGAAGATTGAAGGAGCTAGAAGCAAGCCAGGCGGTTCAAACTTTGGACTTAACTCCTGCAGGTCCTACAAGGAGTTGGTATTGAAAATGGGCTAAATTGGTCAACCTTCCATACAAGTGAAAATCGTCTTATGCCATTCACGACGAGTGTTACCATATGGTAACGCTGATAGCGTTCCACGGTATATTCAATTAAAACTAGAGAGTGGACTATCTTCGGCTATACCGAAGTTGAAATACCCCCACACAGTAGGAAGAAGTACCTCGAACATATAAAAATGTGGTCTCAAGACCCTATTTTGAGCCAATTATAGGTGGTTTTGGAGCCCGGACCATGTCAAAAATACGTTTCTAAACATTTCCAATCGAGCTTTTTTATATAAAATTTTATATATTTTATCTACAAATTGGTTTTAAAGTAAGATTGTGTACTTATTATACTTATGAAAAATTAGCATAGTTTCTTGAGTGGATTTTGCCATATCCGTATGTCTGTATGTCATTAGTATGTCCATCCTTCTGATTGGTAAGAAGATTGAAGCAAGCTAGGGGGTCCAAACTTTGGACTTAACTCCTGCAGGTCCTAGAAGGAGTTGGTATTGCAAATGGGCTGAATTGGTCAACTGCCACGCCTACCTTCCATACAAGTGAAAATCGACTTTAGTAACAAATGTAACCAAATTGTGGTAGGAAAATTCTCCATAAAATGTATTGTCCGCTTAGTGTCGGTGGTGAGTGCCGCAAAAGCTATATGAGCAATACCCCAATCACGACATGACATCATGATGGCTAGGTCATGCCGAGCTTATAAATGTAAAAAATGCTACATCTAAAAAATGGAGCACATAGTGCTGTGAGTACCGTCGGTGGAATGAGCGGAAGATGGCCAGGTATCAGATGGAAAGGTGTACGGCATATATAGATTCACTTCGTCCGGCTGAAACTTACTCACTTGTTTTTTTTAGCAAATTTACATTACGATGAAGACATTTTGGCGAGCACAATTTTCCTTGACTGGAGAAGAAGATTAGGAGGAAGATGAAGGAGGTACTGCCGATGGTCTTCATCGAACACCTCTTTTACAGCCATGTAAATTGTGTATGCGAAATTCTAATTTCAGTTCATAAGAAGATATTTCTAATGTTGTTGAAAACCTGAGCAGTATTATTGGTGTACGGAATTATACATATTATATACAATGGCGGACTGGGAATTAGGGCCAACCTTTTGTAGTAATTTTGAGTGGCTACCCAAATAGAACATCACCTTGATGGCCATTAAAAAGGTATATTGGACAAATTCTTATTAAGAATTTGTATATCAAGCAGGGCCGCCGGCAGGATTTTTTCAAGAGGGGGGGGTTTTTGATAAATAAAAAATTAAAAAAATTTATATGGAACATTTTTTTACGTTTTAAATTTTTATTTTTTTTGTTTTATTATTTTACAAGTTAAGTAATACACATAAATATATATGTGCCCATAAAAAAATTCATAGTAACAGGCACAGCTTTAAAAGCATTACAATACAAACCAAAATATTCTTCGCAGAAGAAATTTAGAAAAAAATTAACAAAAGCAAAACAAACTAATGTAAAACAATAAAAAAACAAAAATCAAGTAAGCAACAACAACCGTCTTGGTTTTTTTTTGCTAATTCCCTAATTATATCGTCTGGTGTAATTGAAATTTTCAGATGGATATTCAATGATGCTAAACCATTTACTCGATGTTCTCCCATTGAGTTCCGCAAGTAATTTTTGAGGCGACGATGAGTGCTGAATGATCGCTCACTTGTAGCTGTAGCCACTGGGATGACAGCTAGTATTTTTAATATTTTATAAACCGGCTCAAAATTATCACGATTGCACACCTGTTAACAGATTTTACAAATAAATAAACACATTATTTAAATATATGAAATGTTTCTACTATGTGCGCGTGTTGTACAATGTTTAAAAGAAAAATTCATACTTGAAGATATTCCAGAGCGTTTGTCTTTTTTAGTTAATTTTGCTCCACAAAACTTCGCCACAGTTCTATTAAGCAACAGTCCAACTAAAGCAACCTCGGAACATTCCAATATTGATTCGTACTGGAGGTTTTTGAATCTAACCAAGTTTTTATTTCATCTAAGGCTTATAACGTACGGCTGCAGCTCTACAAAAGCCGCTCTAGCTTCGTGTTTTTCAACCCACCTAGTTTGACACAACATCTTAAGTCGAGTAGCTCTTGTTTAATTCCACCTTACAAAAGTATTAAATATAACTACTCGAGCGAGCGAGGCGGCATCGAGTATAAAGCAGCTTCTCGATACAACTAATGAATGCTCTGAAAGGGATGGATATCAAATTGGATGATGCGGAGTCACTAATTGCTCGTATCATCATAAGAAAGCTGGACAGAGACGGGCTGCGGTTATATGAACAGAACGTGAGGAAAACTAGGAGATACAGACTCTGAGCGATGCGATGCAGTTTTTGGAGCTGCAGTATCAAGCGTTAGAAGCTGTAAAAGGAAAGAAGCTGATTGGAAATAGTGGAAGCGGTAGACAAAGAAGCAATCAACAACCTACAAATTCGTTTTACACGGGACAACTAAGCTGCGCATATTGTAAGACAGTAGGACATAGTGTGAACAATTGCAGGAAATTCCTTGCGCTATCAGTGGCAGATCGACACAGCTGGGCAAAGAAAAGCAACGCGTGTTATGTATGTCTATACCATAAGATAGACAAGAAATGCAGTAATGGAGCTTCCAAATGCAAAAAGTGTGGTAAAAATCATCACATTCTGCTGCATTGGGAAACAACGTATGGTTTAAATAAAACAAAAAATGAAAAAAGGCAGAAGTCAGCGACTTTAATGATGACAAAGGACGATGCATCACCGGCTGTACTTTTGGAAACGGCACAGGTACGAGTAAAAACAGCGCATGGAGAATTTCTGACCTTGAAAGCACTAATTGACCAAGGGTTCGTAATTGAGGCATTATTATTGCCAAAGCTGGCCGAGGCGCATCCGGACACATCATTTAAGTATGATATCAATCAATTGAAAAATCATACGTTGGCCGATCCTAATTTTAACAAATCAGACCGAATTGATATAGTTATCGGCGGCGACTTGTATCCAGAGATCTTAGAGGAAGGCATAATGAAATTGGATAAAATCATGGGTCAATCTACAAAGCTTGGGTGGATATTATCCGGAGTACTCAACGTAGAAAGTAGGAGTAAACAATTAACAGCAGCCGTAACAACTGGGTTGGATTTTGGGAGTTGGAGGAGATAAATGATTCGATTATTCCTTCAGTTACAACGAAACCAGATAGAGATGGCAGATTCATTGTTAACTTGCCGTTTAAAGAAGATAATACCCTAGGAGATTCTCGAAAGCAAGCAATGGCGAGATTCCTGAATTTAAAGAAAATGTTACAGGCAAATAATGCATTAAAAACGGAATATGTTAAATTCATGCAGGAGTACCAACACCTCGGTCATATGGAAGAAGTCAATGACAATCTGCGATGAAAATATTATCTTCCTCATCAAGCGGTGGTTCGTGAGAGCAGTATTCCGACTAAGGTTAGAGTTGTTTTTGATGCTTCGGCGAAAACATCAAAGGGAAAAAGCCTCAACGATGTGTTACATGTGGCTACAGAAAGATATATTTGATATCATAGTTAAGTGGTGAGTTTGGAAAAATATAATGATGGCAGACGTAGAGAAAATGTACCGTCAGGTAAAAGTCGCGAAAGAAGACCAGAGTTACCAATACATACTTTGGAGAGAGAATAAGTCGGAACCGATAAAGCAGTATGAACTAACAACTGTCACCTATGGAACAACTTCAGCACCATTCCTTGCCATTAGAACATTGCACGAGATAGCAAATCAATGCGACGATGCAGACATAGTTAAAATCATCAAGGAAGATTTTTATATGGACGGTGTGATGACTGGAGCAGATACCATCGTGGTAAAATATCACATCAATTGGATAAATTGGGATTCTATTTGAGTAAATGGAGTTCTAATACCGAAGACATTATCGCTGACATTCCTAATACCAGTGAAAATGAAGTTTTTTTATCTTGCTCGAATATTTGATCCGTTGGCACCTATAACGATCGTTGCCAAGTTGTTTATACAAAACTTGTGGAAAATTAAAACAGAGTGGGATGACAAGTTAGACGACGTATTGACGAAGCTACACGGATTTGCAGACGCATCGGAGAAAGCATATGCAGCGGTGGTTTATGTGAAGGCAGGTTACTCGGTAGAAATTGTAGCAGCAAAAAGTAAAGTCAATCCAGTAAAAAATAGAAAGACGCTGCCAAAATTAGAACTGTGTGCGGCTCATTTGTTGGCAATGTTGTTGAACAAAGTCACAGACATCATCAAACGAAACTGCCTGATTTACGCTTGGAGCGATTCGATGATAACATTGGGCTGGATTAGAAATAAAAGAAATAAGGATAAATTCGTGAGAACAAGGACAACGGAAATTGGCGCTTTGATTCCCACAGCTAAATGGAATCATGTCAGTACAAAGGAGAACCCAGCTGACATCGCATCAAGAGGAATTTCACCATCTAAGCTAGAACAAAATATTTTATGGTGGAAAGGTTCAGCATGGTTGGTACAAGATGAATATGATTGGCCAAAAGAAGCAGTTGCAGAAAATAGTGTATTAGTAGCGACTACAACACTGACAGAGCAGCAAAATATACTACTTCAGTTGCATGGACAATGCAATATGCCGATATCAATAAAATTATAACAAAAGAATTAAGAAGAAGATGCGTTTCACAAATAAGTATATTGCCCATTCTTAAATTTTGATCCCAAAATGAATTCGTAGCCACAGTATATGAAAGAAAGTTCATTACAGTTTATTAAAAATCGCTAAATATATGAAGGAATTTTGTAATCTGGTCTCATCAAGTAAAATAGATCTTGCCAATACTTCGATTCTAGCAATGACAGTGGCACACCTGAAGCATATATCGCGCGCGAAATTGATATATCAATATCGTTCTGAGATCCCGCAATGAGAGAGCTAACGACTGCCGTTGCCCTTGCGATGTGTTTTCGTTTTACCTCCTCCGGACATAGGCTGCATTTTATTATGTGTCCCCTTAGTCTGGTTGTAGTTACATTTCCTTATAAATGGTTACAATATATGCAAGTAGCGCATTTTTTGCTCCCGATTCTTCCAAAATTGTGAAACACTCCCAGCTGTGTTTTAGCATAGTGCGCGGATGCTGGTGATGAAGGTTATTGTGATTTTAAATTGCATTTTTTTATTCTAAATTATAAACTTACCAATTAAAAATGAAAGAACAGAAAAGAATAAAAAAAATTCGTTGTTTTTTTTTAAATTAAAAAATAATTTTTGAAATATTTTTCAGTGACATTGTTTTAGTCAAATTCAGTCAATTTGACTGAATATGACCAGTCATTTTCAGTCAATGACTATCGTGACTAGTCAAAGTCAGTCATTTTACATCTCTAGTGGCGGATGATTAAAAAGTAGTATTTTCAAAAAGTGGGAAAAAATAGCGAAATGGCGCGGCTTTTCCGCTAAGAATATTTTTCAGTGTTACAAAAAGTTATATATTACGGATGATTGCTTTCTAACATTTGAGGAGAATATCAAAGTATAATAAAACGTATTTCATAAATTATTTTATTACTTCGGTGATACTTTTTTATCATTTTACATTTTGCTGTTACCATATGGGCACGCTCGTCACAACCCTAATAAATTTAAATTTGTACCAAGAAACATTTTTTAAGCTTTTTTATATAAAATTTTATATATTTTATCTACAAAATGGCTTTAAAGTAAGATTGTGTAATTGTTATACTTATGAAAAATTAACATAGCCTCTTGAGTGGATTTTGCCATATCCGTATAACTGCCTGTCATTCAGTATGTTCAATGAACATTGTTCATCCTTCTCATTGGTAAGAAGATTGAAGGAGCTAGAAGCAAGCCAGGCGGTTCAAACTTTGGACTTAACTCCTGCAGGTCCTACAAGGAGTTGGTATTGAAAATGGGCTAAATTGGTCAACCTTCCATACAAGTGAAAATCGTCTTATGCCATTCACGACGAGTGTTACCATATGGTAACGCTGATAGCGTTCCACGGTATATTCAATTAAAAAAATATTTGAACAAATATCACTAATCTGTTTTTTAATTTTAATAAAGCATGCTTAGATCTTTCTTTTGACATATAATTCTAAGTAGTATTTTCAAAAAGTGTGAAAAAACAGCAAAATAGCGCGACCTTTCCGCTAAGAATATTTTTCAGTGTTAGAAAAAGTTATATATTACAGATGTTTGCTTTCTATCATTTGAGGAGAATATCAAAGTATAGTAAAACGTATTTCATAAATTATTTTATTACTTCAGTTGTCCTTTTTTATCACTTTGTATTTTGCTGTTACCATATGGGCACGCTCGTCATAACCCTAGTAAATTTAAATTTGTACTAAGAAACAATTTTTTTTAGCTTTTTTATATAAAATTTTATATATTTTATCTACAAATTGGTTTTAAAGTAAGATTGTGTACTTATTATACTTATGAAAAATTAGCATAGCTTCTTGAGTGGATTTTGCCATATCCGTATGTCTGTATGTCATTAGTATGTCCATCCTTCTGATTGGTAAGAAGATTGAAGCAAGCTAGGGGGTCCAAACTTTGGACTTAACTCCTGCAGGTCCTAGAAGGAGTTGGTATTGCAAATGGGCTGAATTGGTCAACTGCCACGCCTACCTTCCATACAAGTGAAAATCGACTTTAGTAACAAATGTAACCAAATTGTGGTAGGAAAATTCTCCATAAAATGTATTGTCCGCTTAGTGTCGGTGGTGAGTGCCGCAAAAGCTATATGAGCAATACCCCAATCACGACATGACATCATGATGGCTAGGTCATGCCGAGCTTATAAATGTAAAAAATGCTACATCTAAAAAATGGAGCACATAGTGCTGTGAGTACCGTCGGTGGAATGAGCGGAAGATGGCCAGGTATCAGATGGAAAGGTGTACGGCATATATACATTCACTTCGTCCGGCTGAAACTTACTCACTTGTTTTTTTTAGCAAATTTACATTACGATGAAGACATTTTGGCGAGCACAATTTTCCTTAACTGGAGAAGAAGATTAGGAGGAAGATGAAGGAGGTACTGCCGATGGTCTTCATCGAACACCTCTTTTACAGCCATGTAAATTGTGTATGCGAAATTCTAATTTCAGTTCATAAGAAGATATTTCTAATGATGTTGAAAACCTGAGCAGTATTATTGGTGTACGGAATTATACATATTATATACAATGGCGGACTGGTAATTAGGGCCAACCTTTTGTAGTAATTTTGAGTGGCTACCCAAATAGAACATCACCTTGTTGTCATTGAAAAGGTATATTGGCCGAATTCTTATAAAGAATTTGTATATCAAGCAGGGCCACCGGCAGGATTTTTTCAAGAGGGGGGGTTTGATAAATAAAAAATTTAAAAAATTTATATGGAACATTTTTTTACGTTTTAAATTTTTATTTTTTTTGTTTTATTATTTTACAAGTTAAGTAATACACATAAATATATATGTGCCCATAAAAAAATTCATAGTAACAGGCACAGCTTTAAAAGCATTTTGATTTTGGCAGATTTGCATACAATACAAACAAAAATATTCTTCGCAGAAGAAATTTAGAAAAAAATTAACAAAAGCAAAACAAACTAATGTAAAACAATAAAAAAAACAAAAATCAAGTAAGCAACAACAACCGTCTTGGTTTTTTTTGCTAATTCTCTAATTATATCGTCTTGTGTAATTGAAATTTTCAGATGGATATTCAATGATGCTAAACCATTTACTCGATGTTCTCCCATTGAGTTCCGCAAGTAATTTTTGAGGCGACGAAGAGGGCTGAATGATCGCACACTTGTAGCTGTAGCCACTGGGATGACAGCTAGTATTTTTAATATTTTATAAACCGGCTCAAAACTATCACGATTGCACACCTGTTAACAGATTTTACAAATAAATAAACACATTATTTAAATATATGAAATGTTTCTACTATGTGTGCGTGTTGTACAATGTTTAAAAGAAAAATTCATACTTGAAGATATTCCAGAGCGTTTGTCTTTTTAGTTAATTTTGCTCCACAAAACTTCGCCACAGTTCTATTAAGCAACAGTCCAACTAAAGCAACCTCGGAACATTCCAATATTGATTCGTACTGGAGGTTTTTGAATCTAACCAAGTTTTTATTTCATCTAAGGCTTATAACGTACGGCTGCAGCTCTACAAAAGCCGCTCTAGCTTCGTGTTTTTCAACCCACCTAGTTTGACACAACATCTTAAGTCGAGTAGCTCTTGTTTAATTCCACCTTACAAAAGTATTAAATATAACTACTCGAGCGAGCGAGGCGGCATCGAGTATAAAGCAGCTTCTCGATACAACTAATGAATGCTCTGAAAGGGATGGATATCAAATTGGATGATGCGGAGTCACTAATTGCTCGTATCATCATAAGAAAGCTGGACAGAGACGGGCTGCGGTTATATGAACAGAACGTGAGGAAAACTAGGAGATACAGACTCTGAGCGATGCGATGCAGTTTTTGGAGCTGCAGTATCAAGCGTTAGAAGCTGTAAAAGGAAAGAAGCTGATTGGAAATAGTGGAAGCGGTAGACAAAGAAGCAATCAACAACCTACAAATTCGTTTTACACGGGACAACTAAGCTGCGCATATTGTAAGACAGTAGGACATTGTGTGAACAATTGCAGGAAATTCCTTGCGCTATCAGTGGCAGATCGACACAGCTGGGCAAAGAAAAGCAACGCGTGTTATGTATGTCTATACCATAAGATAGACAAGAAATGCAGTAATGGAGCTTCCAAATGCAAAAAGTGTGGTAAAAATCATCACATTCTGCTGCATTGGGAAACAACGTATGGTTTAAATAAAACAAAAAATGAAAAAAGGCAGAAGTCAGCGACTTTAATGATGACAAAGGACGATGCATCACCGGCTGTACTTTTGGAAACGGCACAGGTACGAGTAAAAACAGCGCATGGAGAATTTCTGACCTTGAAAGCACTAATTGACCAAGGGTTCGTAATTGAGGCATTAGTATTGCCAAAGCTGGCCGAGGCGCATCCGGACACATCATTTAAGTATGATATCAATCAATTGAAAAATCATACGTTGGCCGATCCTAATTTTAACAAATCAGACCGAATTGATATAGTTATCGGCGGCGACTTGTATCCAGAGATCTTAGAGGAAGGCATAATGAAATTGGATAAAATCATGGGTCAATCTACAAAGCTTGGGTGGATATTATCCGGAGTACTCAACGTAGAAAGTAGGAGTAAACAATTAACAGCAGCCGTAACAACTGGGTTGGATTTTGGGAGTTGGAGGAGATAAATGATTCGATTATTCCTTCAGTTACAACGAAACCAGATAGAGATGGCAGATTCATTGTTAACTTGCCGTTTAAAGAAGATAATACCCTAGGAGATTCTCGAAAGTAAGCAATGGCGAGATTCCTGAATTTAAAGAAAAAGTTACAGGCAAATAATGCATTAAAAACGGAATATGTTAAATTCATGCAGGAGTACCAACACCTCGGTCATATGGAAGAAGTCAACGAAAATCTGCGTTGAAAATATTATCTTCCTCATCAAGCGGTGGTTCGTGAGAGCAGTATTCCGACTAAGGTTAGAGTTGTTTTTGATGCTTCGGCGAAAACATCAAAGGGAAAAAGCCTCAACGATGTGTTACATGTGGCTACAGAAAGATATATTTGATATCATAGTTAAGTGGTGAGTTTGGAAAAATATAATGATGGCAGACGTAGAGAAAATGTACCGTCAGGTAAAAGTCGCGAAAGAAGACCAGAGTTACCAATACATACTTTGGAGAGAGAATAAGTCGGAACCGATAAAGCAGTATGAACTAACAACTGTCACCTATGGAACAACTTCAGCACCATTCCTTGCCATTAGAACATTGCACGAGATAGCAAATCAATGCGACGATGCAGACATAGTTAAAATCATCAAGGAAGATTTTTATATGGACGGTGTGATGACTGGAGCAGATACCATCGTGGTAAAATATCACATCAATTGGATAAATTGGGATTCTATTTGAGTAAATGGAGTTCTAATACCGAAGACATTATCGCTGACATTCCTAATACCAGTGAAAATGAAGTTTTTTTATCTTGCTCGAATATTTGATCCGTTGGCACCTATAACGATCGTTGCCAAGTTGTTTATACAAAACTTGTGGAAAATTAAAACAGAGTGGGATGACAAGTTAGACGACGTATTGACGAAGCTACACGGATTTGCAGACGCATCGGAGAAAGCATATGCAGCGGTGGTTTATGTGAAGGCAGGTTACTCGGTAGAAATTGTAGCAGCAAAAAGTAAAGTCAATCCAGTAAAAAATAGAAAGACGCTGCCAAAATTAGAACTGTGTGCGGCTCATTTGTTGGCAATGTTTTTGAACAAAGTCACAAACATCATCAAACGAAACTGCCAGATTTACGCTTGGAGCGATTCGATGATAACATTGGGCTGGATTAGAAATAAAAGAAATAAGGATAAATTCGTGAGAACAAGGACAACGGAAATTGGCGCTTTGATTCCCACAGCTAAATGGAATCATGTCAGTACAAAGGAGAACCCAGCTGACATCGCATCAAGAGGAATTTCACCATCTAAGCTAGAACAAAATATTTTATGGTGGAAAGGTCCAGCATGGTTGGTACAAGATGAATATGATTGGCCAAAAGAAGCAGTTGCAGAAAATAGTGTATTAGTAGCGACTACAACACTGACAGAGCAGCAAAATATACTACTTCAGTTGCAAGAAAAGTGCTCATCATTAAGAAAATTGGAAAGAGTTGCAGCTTACATCCTATAATTCTTGGCAAATCGAGGTTGACGACTTTAATAATTCACGACATTCACGTCAACACGTTACATGGCGGAAATCGTCTGATGGAGAGCTCGATTAGAAGAAAGTACTGGATTATTGGACTAAAACACATGATTAAGCAACGCGTGCGTGCATGTGTAAAATTCATCCGATACAGGAATGATACGGCTAAGCAATTTACCTGAGAGACGTAAATCTATTAATCACCCATTTACACATACTGGCGTCGATTATGCTGGTCCTATTCAAATAAGATGTTCTAAAGGAAGGGGACAAAAGTCATATAAAGGATATATAGCTGTATTTGTATTCATGGGAACTAAAGCTATTCATTTATACGAAAATACGAATACGCCTAAGGTTTTAAAGACAAAGCCGAGTATCCAGCCCATAAATCTTAGGCAAAATAGATATTCACTATTATATGAAGAGGATAATTCAGACCCTAAACCCAAGACGTCAAAGCCGCCACCAATCTATCTCAGGGAAAAACTCGAATTCCCTTGTTACTCTGATGACACAAACTGTAGGTGCCAACATATTTCATGTGATGGCTATTCTCAAGGTCTACTATATATACCAGCTCAAAAGTAGCAAAGGCCTATCGGTTGTGCCAAGAGGTGTAGACTCTTTTATCGAATGTGTTGAGGTGAAAGAGGCATTAATTGCATTAAAATTCCAGGTTAGATCTGTCTCTAACATCCTAAACATGGAAAAATTACCCCAACCACTTTTCCGCATCGAACTGGAATTTGACCTTAATACCCTGAAAAAAAGTTAACCCATCCTACAATCTGCGATATTTATTATACCGTAGAGTCAGTGTTGCAAAATATGTCGCAGTTCATGTACGGCATGCAAACTATGATGCAGGAGATGATACACAATCAAAACCTGCTAGTCCAGACCCTTTTAAATAATAAGCCATGAATGCGTTAAAAATATCCTTCTGGAACGCGAACGGCGTATGCTAACATAAATTGGAACTTATTCAATTCATTCTGTATAGATGTAATGCTAATTTCAGAGACCCATTTGACCCAAAAACTTTTTTTTAATATACCCGGATACAAGCTCTATGACACCAAACACCCAGGTGGAGAAGCACGAGGCGGATCAGCGATTCTAATTAGGAACAGAATCAAACATTATGTTCTGGAGGATTTTTGCACCGAATATTTGCAAGCCATCAGCATATGCCTTGATGAATACATAAAAGGATTAACAATATCTGCAATTTACTGTCCACCCAGTTCCAAAATAACTGAACAGCAGTTTCATAAATTTTTTGCAACCCTTGGCCCAAAATTTCTTGTAGCTGGAGATTGTAATACCAAACACACTTATTGGGGCTCTAGCCTGATTTCGCCCAAAGGAAGACTACTATGGAATATTATCAAACTCGGCCTTGTGGTTTCGACAGGCACGCCAACATACTGGCCATCAGACAGACGCAAACTACAAGATGTTATTGATTTTTCAGTAATCAAAACCCTTAAACGAACTCAACTAACCATTGAGTCTTCAGTGGAACTCTCGTCTGACCACACACCCACTATTATCACAGTAAAATATGCGCCAAATTCAGAAGTCAACCCACCCGACAAACTCACCAGTATGCATACGGGCGATGAGCATACCAGTATGCTCATCGGGCATATTTCTTTGATTCTGGTAGTTTTGCTTATTATTATATTAGCTACAGTTATCGTAAGAAAAATTATTGTCAAGAGATCGATTCCATCTATCGTCTTTGCTGCCCCCGGCAGAATGTCCAAATATGACACTTGTACATGTGGTAATTTACATTTCTAATATTATCTTTAATTATCGCTAGTAATAAAAAATGTCAAACAGAAGATGTTTCTCATACATCTATAATTATCGGTAGTAATAAAAAATGTCAAACAGAAGATGTTTCTCACACATCATAATCTATGTTTAGTAACACTCAGTTTGAGTTGAGGCTGTGTGGCCATTTACAATTCTAATGTATTCTATTATTGTCGCTATTAAGAAAAGTACACACACAAGTAATAAATAGTTTATATCCTGCGCGGGGGTCGCTTATCGTGCCTCTGCTGATAATATTCTAATTCTGTCTAGTTTAAGTGATTTTTTGTGACTATATATTTAGGTGTTTTATTAAAATAAAATCAGTACCTTACAAATACTCAAACGACGCGAACATCAGTTCGTGCACCCCATTCATGTTCTTTGCACCGTCGTAACCTTGACCAACTAAAAACTTTATATCTAACCCGCCTTTTCGAATATTTTTTACTATCAATTGAGGCAAGTCCACACCTACACTGAGGGAAAAAAATAGGGAAATCAAATGAAAACGTATTTAAAACAAATATGATAGTACTCCTAAGCTGTTTTTATTTAAATGAAATATGCGCGTATTTAAAATTGTATTAAATATGGAAATATTAGATTTTTTTTATTTATTTAATGCGAAAAAAAATTTGTTTATTTATATTTAATTTTTTTATTTGCCAATTCCCTTAGAATCATTTGTAACAAAATTTCCACAAATTCAGTTTTGCCGGAATTCGAACCGGGAACCTCTGGAGTTTAGATTGCGCTCTAACCGACTCGTCTATTTCCGGCATTATTCACAAGCGTCTAAATGTTTGTATATTGCTCAGCAAGTCTTATAAATTGAAGTTTTCAAATTTAAAAATAGAAATTTCAATTATATATTGCTCAGCAAGCGTTGATTTTTTTCTTCAGAAAATGTAAAGTGAAGTTTTCGAATCTAAAAATAGAAACTCACAAAAAAACGTTTTTTATTTTCTGCTTCATATATATTATGCCTGTGATGGATCAGTGTGAATTTCTTATTTCCAATTTGCAGAGGTCGTAGGTTCAAGACTGGCTGGCGACAATGAAGTTTTTTATTTATAGAAAACATTTAAATACGCGCGTATTGAATTTCTATATGAGATACTGATTTCCAAATATTAAAATATTCAAATCACATTTAAATAAAAAATATTTAATTCTACTATGCGTTTGTTCTCTCGGTGTATTATAAAAACATCAGCTATTTAATAAACAATCATACAATACAATAATTGCGAACAGTACAGTAAATGTTTCAATAAGCAATGGGGGGGATATATCCCTTTATCCCCCCATAATTACGCCACTGCCTCAACGTAAAAAAATGTTGTCTTAAGACCCTATTTTGAGCCATTTATAGGTATGGAGCTTCAGATATTGTTACCAGACGTACTCTTTTAAAGAGTACGGTACTCTTTTTTAGGCCCTCCTCTTTTTTACTCTCACTTTTTTCCCGAAAGTACTATTAAGTACTCTTTTTCTTATTTCTGGGACTTTATCATATAACAGCTGAATGCATCGGCTCAGAAGGGTAATCCATTTTTATTATTCGTCAGAATTAAAATAAAAAAACCTTCAAATTGTAGGTTTGTTAGTTTGAAGCATCTTTCGTCACATTGCATTCAAAAAGTTACCAAAATTCTTAAATGCTAGGATTAAAACAAAAATTAGTATTAGACCTACCATCTTTTTAACCGAAATAATATAAACAATTTTGCATGTCTTTATCGAAAACCATCCATATATAAATCTAAATTTTTCAATTTCTTGAGGAGGGATCGGAACATTAGCACCCAGGGTCTAAAATTTTGTTTATACTTATTATCCGCTTAATTTATATGTCACTTAGACCTTTGGAGTTTCAAATTTAAAATCATTAACGCCTAAAGAAATCTAAGTAGTAAATTTTGATTTTGTTATGCGTATACGTGAGTACACAGTAGGGCTTTCGCAAACCCGAAGGCATTTCGCAAACCCGGGATTTTCGGGACTGAAAATTGCAATCCCGGGATCCCGGGATTTTTCGGGATTTAATACTTTTACAGAGAAAATGCATTTTAAAAAAATAAAAAAAAGTTTTTTATGTGTTTTATTGAAAAACTTATAGTTTTAGCGTAAATAAATAAACATAAACATTAATATCAATTTATTAAATGAATTTTTTTAGTATTTGAGTTTCCGTTTCTTTAGGAAAACACAATTCAATTCAAAATATGCTTAAGTAAGGTTTCTGAAATTACTTTTGTATCAGTTTTCGGTTTTACTTAAATATTTTTATTACTGAAAATACCAGATTTCTTCTGAAATAGTTATAAATTTATTTTTTCCCGGGATTGAAAGCCCTAGTACACAGTGAGTTTTACAAAATTTTAAAAAACGGTTTTTAGTATTTAAGATTACAAAAAAAATTTTGTGCTTTAATCATTGTATTGGGTTTACTTATAGAAATACTAAAAACAGTTTTTTTTTAATTTTTGAGCAAAAATTGTTTTATTCAAAATTTTACCAAAGGTTGGATTTTAAACTTTTTTAAAGAAATTTTTTCTAATTTTTTTTGTCTTTAAAAAATTTTTGGTCTAAAACCGAGGAGTTTGTGACCCTGTAACTCTGTACTCTTTTTTACTCAAGAGAATCTGGTAACCCTAGCTTTAGACCACGTCCAAAATCCGATTCTAAAAATTTCCATTTATGTGTGGTTTTGGAAGCTCGGACCATGTCGAAAATCCATTTCTAAACATTTCCTATCGAAAACAACTACAAAAAGAGAGTGAAAATTGTTTTTTTTTCGTCTTATATATGAGCCCACCCTAGTGTTTGTCCGATTTGGCTGATTCTCGAACTTGCTCTTACTTTTGAAGTGAAAACCATATTCCCAAAGTATCAAGTCGGTATGTCCAAAACTGCGACCGCTATCGTGCGGACAGACAGACAGACAGACGGCTAAAGGGGTGATGCTAATCAAGAATATACATACTTTTCCATACCGGACACTCCTCCTTATGGGCGTTACAAACGTTGTGTCAAAGTTAGTATACCCTGCCACAGTGAGTGTGGGGGTATAAAAATACTTTATAGAAAGAAAATACTCATGCATCATAATATAAAAAATTAATATTAATTCAATAAACTCATTTTCCATATACAAAGTATTTTTTAACTTTAAAGTAATTCTAATTTATAACATTTTTCAATCTTCAAACATGAAAAACATCATTTTTAAACCAAAAAAACGTCAAAAAGTCTAGAAAAACGTAATTTTTAGTCAAAAAAAAACGTCAAAACGTCATTTGGGTCGAAAAACGTCATAATGACGTCAACCTGGCATCACTGTGAGACTGATTCTTGGAGACTTGAGATTTAATTTATCGGAAGAAAATTTGGCTGCATTCAAAAAGTTACCAAAATTCTTAAAAGCTAGGATAAAAAAAATAAGTATGAGACCTACA
Organism: Heteromyza rotundicornis; assembly: GCA_951394025.1. Classification (NCBI taxonomy): domain Eukaryota; kingdom Metazoa; phylum Arthropoda; class Insecta; order Diptera; family Heleomyzidae; genus Heteromyza; species Heteromyza rotundicornis. The sequence continues at coordinate 8,316,920 of OX596013.1, forward strand.
ACTTTTTTAACCGAAATATTAAAAACAATTTTGAACGTCCTTATTGAAAACAATCCAAATATATATCTAAATTTTTCAATTTCGTGAGGAAGGATCGGAACATTAGCACCTAAGGTCTAAAACTTTGTGTTATACTTATTATCCGCTTAATTTGTAGGTCACTTATAATTTTAATTTTAAATCGGTACTTAGTGAGTTTTACAAACTTTTAAATTAATTTTTTAGTATTTAAGATTACAAAAAAAAACTTTGTTCTTATCATTGTATTTTGTTACTTATATAAATACTAAAAACATTTTTTTTTTAATTTTAGTTTTTTATAAAATATGTGGGCTAAATCCGAGCAGGGGGTCCCAACCCCCTGCAACTCTGTACTCTTTTTTACTCAATACGCCAATTTTCTTCAATATTTACAGATTATCTTCTACTTTTTCATCTCAAGAGCATGCAGATCTCTGCAATTAAAATATTTTGCATTTCTCTATATTATTATAATAAATAAAAGCCGTACCAACTTTTTGAACTGGTTTGAATTAAAGCAGCTTTTTGAAAATGATAACTTATTAAGATCGTACATAAGTTAAAAGTTGTAAAGGACATAATTATGAATTTTCCGAGTTATAACGCATTGCGCGTGTCTATTGAGTCTAGTCCCGTTTACTTTTCCTTGGTGAGTAGTGTTAATATGGGGTTTCTGGGTTTAGTGGAAGGAGCAAAATTCCTCCAGTGTAAACACTGAAAGATTTTAGCTCTTTTCGGTCATTTTTGCTCATCCCCTCGAGCTCTCATCCATCAACAAGCTTGTTTCGCCACCTGGCGGGTCTTTTTATTTGGTTGGTTTCTCGGCTGAACGTGGTTGGTGTCTCGGCTGAGCGTGGTTGGTGTCTCGGCTGAAAGAGGCAGCAACCTGGCGGGCACTAAAATTAGAGGCGGTAGGGCTTTTGATTTGGTTGGTCGATAGTGACGCCACCTGTGGGTCTCTGGATGAAAGCATCTGTAAACCACATTGTAGCATAGTCGCGGATACCATACTGTGAGTGTATATTGGACCATTCTTCCTTACTACTGAGCTTCACATCAAAGTTTTTTGTGAAGCTAAATTTTCTCATGTTTTCGTCCCTTGGAGCTAATAGAAGCGGATACTTATTGGAAAGAGTGAAGTGATCCGCGCGCTCAATACACTTTTCGTACCCTATGCCCTCCTTAGACAATCTCGCAAGTCAATTTGTAGTGCTGGATACAGCATCCTCTTGAACTGCGTTCCTCCAACGAAACAAGTCGTCGTAGTTGTTGCAGCAATAATACCGCAATCGTCCCGAGTCATCGCAATATGCTGCGATGCCCGGCACTGTTGTTAAAAACGAAGTCATGAGAAACGGAACCCGTTCTACGCTTCTTTCGGTGATTGGAAATTCCCTCTGGAATATATCAAAATAAGCCCCTGCAAAGAAAAAAAACAAAAAGGAAACCAAATTCAATTAAAAAGTTTTTTCATTGTTTTATTTTGATTATTATAGCTTACTTTGAATATAACTCGCATCAACTTCCTGGTCAGGCCTCCGTGCATGACGTAGGACATATTGGACATTATCGTCCAAATCCCACTCAACTAACCTTATTCTCCAAAATAATCTTTGCACGTTATTCATGCTGCCGGTTTCTTTTAGCTATCGAGTATGTTAAACTATTTTTCTGTTACTCCCTTTATATATGAGAAATAAGTTCACAAGACACATAGATTTTGTGTTTGGGAGGTAGCGAATTTCAAACCACATGAGAAAATATTTTTGACTTTTTTGAAAAAGCAATCCGCTGTTGTTGCTTTAAACTTTAAAGGCATCAATTCGTAAACAGATTCATACTCTTGTTACAATATTAAAAGCGTCTGGACTGTTGCTTGTTTACATAAATCAAACGTCTTTTATTAGTTTTTGTTTCGCTTTGTTTAGTATAAACAAACTATATTGCTACACTGTATGCTACAGTAAGTACGCTAGAGTACTAGCGCTCCGCTGCATAATCTTATTTTACTTTTATGTGCATTTCTAAAAATTAAAAAAATAAATAAATAAATAAATTTAAAAATTATAGGAATTCAAAGTCAACTATTTTGATCACCGCACTTTGATGTGCAATTATAAAAGTTAAAAACGTGAATACTTAGTGAGAGAAAACGATGTTTTATAAAGTTTAAATTATGTTTTTCTGTTTTATTCATTTTTCAAGTAATTCATATTTTGACATAAGATCCCCAATATCAATACATTTTCTAGCATATGAGTAGCAGCTACACGTATCTGGTCCTACCGTACAATTGTCGTTGCTCCAAGAACAGTTCCTAATATGTGTTTCATGTTTTGATGTACACATTCCAACACACTCGATATTAGTAACCAGAATTAAACCATCCAGAAGTCTTGTCCAATGTTCCTCCATAATAATATCTTTATATTGATCCAAACATTTTTTAATTTTAAGCGATAACAACATGTTTAAACAATTGCTAATTTACAACTAGTCCATACAAACTCCAACCAGAAACTTTAACCCGAATCAGTCCCAGCGTAACTATATGATCACGTCAGCAATAGTATATTTACGAATAATTCGAAAAAAAAGTTCGTGGCTGATTCAGGTTAATATGAAGAAATTGTGAAAAATAAAATTTTTGGCTTTCAGCCCAGACAGCAACTAAATCAAAAGATCTCCCGCTAGGTGGCTGTCCCTATCGACATAACACCGAAACTCACCGATCGGCCATCGCAAGAGGGCACTTCAAAGCTTTCATCCAGAGACCACAGGTGGCGCCACTATCGACCAACCAAATCAAAAGCCCAACCGCCAGGCAATTGCTATTTACAACTATTTTTCTGTTTCTGCCTTTATATATGAGAAATAAGTTCACAAGACACATAGATTTTTTGTTTGGGAGGTAGCGAATTTCAAGCCACATGAGAAAATATTTTTGACTTTCTTGAAAAAGCGATCCGCTGTTGCTGCTTCAAACTTTAAAGGCATCAATTCGTAAATAAATGCATACTCCTGTTAGAATATGAAAAGCGTCTGGACCGTTGCTAGTTTAAATAAATCAAAAGTCTTTTATTGGGTTTTGTTTCGCTTTATTTAGTATAAACAAACTACATTTCTACATTGTATGCTACAGTAAGTATGCTAGAGTATAAGCGATCCGCTGCTGTTTCTTTAAATGAATCAAACGTAAACAGAATCATACTCCTGTTAGAAAATTAAAAGCGTCTGGACCGTTGCTTGTTTAAATAAATCAAAAGTCTTTCATTGGGTTTTGTTTCGCTTTGTTAGTATAAACAAACTACACTGCTACATTGTATGCTACAGTAAGTATGCTAGAGTATTAGCGCTCCGTTGCTGTTGCTTTAAATGAATGTCTGGCTTTCGAAACTCACCGATCGGCGATCGCAAGAGGGCACTTCAGGTAGCTGCCCCTATCAAAATAGCACAGAAACTCACCGATCGGCGATCGCATACATCCAGAGACCCACAGGTGGCGTCACTATCGACCAACCAAATCAAAAGCCCTACCGCCTCTAATTTTAGCGCCCGCCAGGTTGCTGCCTCTTCCAGCCGAAACAAGCTTGTTGATGGAGGAGAGCTCGAGGGGATGAGCAAAAAAGACCGAAAAGAGCTAAAATCTTTCAGTTTTTACACTGGAGGAATTTTGCTCCTTCTCACTAAACCCAGAAACCCCATATTAACACTACTTTGGTGGTTTTTTGACACTCTTTTGCTTCATTCCTATGGCTAATTTTACCAAAGTACAATTTATACTATGAACAAGTCTCGTGATTACCAATTTTCCCGGGCCGGGTGGTAGCCACGCATTTTTTCAAGATGTTAAATGTTGATGCCACGCCCTCATGTGTAAAATATGCTACCCCAACATGCATAGCTTACGAGATGTATCAAATTGTGTATTTTTTAAAGGTATTTTCACGGAATTTCGCCGTAAAAACGGGCGTGGCATGCGCATTTTTATTTGATATGGTAGATTTTAGTGTGTCTAGCAAACTAAAATGTTTTTCGTTTTGATTTTTAAACGTAGAAATTATTTTTTAATCGAAATTTATTGGTTTTGTTTAGTTTTTTTTTTTTATTCAAATGCTTGACCATTGTTCAATTTTACTCAGAAGAATAATACCATGTAAGCTGGAAAGTATCCCAGATGTATTTTGAAGTAACAATTAAATTTTTCAAAGGGAGTATTTGCTAGTTTTTTTGTGCTTTATTTTATTTGTGGCAGTCGGCCATTTAGTTTATTTAATTTGGAAAAATTAATAGAGTTGGACAGGTTGTGTTTGGTCATAAATTGTTTTTTTGGTGAAGTGTTGTCGCGGTATAAAATCGCGACACAATTGTTGTTGTTTTTATTGTTCTTGTTTGTATGTTTCCCTTTTGTTCTGGGCGAACAAATCGGAGGAAATTACACACGCACTAACCGAGAGAACGCACTGAACAATTTTATTAATTCTAATTATTATGTAAATGTTTTCTTGCTTTCGTTAAGTCAGCTTGTGAGCAGCAATGGTCCGATGAAGCCTTGCCATTACAATAGGAAAATGTCAAAATCTAGACTAAAGCTTTTGTGTTCTATGAACCCGTTTGATGGAGGGGAATTTGAAAACATCGACGCTTTCGCCTATACGTACATGGGTGCCTCCACTTTGTATATTAATTTTGGTGGGTGCGGGCACGGTGTAGTAAACCAGGTGAGGCAAGTAGCATTTTCCCCCGCCAGACGTCAGATTTTCTCCCCCGCCGTACGTCATTGAAAGAGGAATTGAAATGAATTGAAATGATTCAGGGCTACCGTTTTCGGCATATTTGTTTGGAAATGTTCTGAAAAATTAGTAATATGCTGACTAAGGCAACGCTGATCACTGATTTTTGAATTGGGAAGAACGTCATTGAAAACAAAGGCAAAGAAAATCATAGAGATGACAGAAATTGAAGTGAGAGCATTATTCCTACTTGCCTCACCTGGTTTACTCCACCGTGGGTGCGGGGGGGTATATGTAAATTTACCAAACACACTCTAGAAAAATCCGAAGAGATGTTTCACATAGGTGTGGATAAAGCCCCAACTGCGAAGACAGCCCTCTGTGTAGGCCGCACTCTATGTATGTGAAGAAAGCTGAAAATGTAAAGTGAGCGTCATAGGCGCTTACATATTCGAGTTCTTTAGTTCTTTTTGGACAGGCAAACAATTTTTTTTATAGTATCTCCTCTTTTTGGGTGTTAATAAACCCCAAGACAAACAAAAAACAATTAATTAATTTTTATCTGGCCTTTATAGGGTCGCACCAAACTCAGCGCACTACAGTTTGCTCCTAAATTTGTGGAGAACGTAACTACTATGGAAAACGAAATTATTCCGCTTTTGATGCTTTTCTCCCTTTAACACTAAAGGTATTCATTTAAAGTGGGAAGTGAATCACTTTTTATTTGCCACAGGCATAGGTGATTTTGGCATAATTCAATACTATCTTGTCAAAACTCTTATAAACCACTGCCATTTTACTCCCGCACACTTTGAAACCGCGCTTAGTATGCATTTGAGTGCGACAACATTTCCATACACATGCAAACATGTTGTGAAACATAAGATAAAAATTTATTTTTTTCGCACACGTTTTCCTACTTAAAATTTGATGCGTCAACAAATCTATAAACAATAAAACTTGCGTCGAAACACAACATATGCTCGCGCAAGTTTGTATGGGCGGATTAAAGCATTATGGGCTGGGTATAATGAACGGTGACGGGGCGTGGCCTATCGTAGGAAACGTGGAGATGGTTATAGTGCTACGTTCCGCCACGTTCAAATGAACAGCTGTTTTCTGTTTATTTATTTATTAACCCAATGATAATTTGGTATCTACAGGCTAGATAAAATCAATATAGAATATATAACACTTAAAATTTAAAAAAGAAAAATATATAAAACTAATAATAATTATTACACACTCTCTAAACATGAGTTTTGGCAAAGAAAAATCAATTTCTATACATAAGAGGTTGATTTACAGCATCATTTGTTTTAAAGAGTTTAATAGAAAATATCTTATTCTGACGAGTAGTTCTGAATGGAACAAAAAAATTAGTTTGGCTTAGCAACATTGAGCAATCGATATTGCCACGAATGATATCATAGACAAACATCAATGAATTAAAAATGCGTCTGCTCACTAACGATTTCAAATCGATCAGTAAACAGCGCGACTTATAGGTTCCTGGAAATTAAGGGAAAAAAGCGCAAATTTAAAACATTTCTTTTGAACCCTTTCAAGGCGATTTGTATGAATAACATAAAAAGGATTCCAGATAATTGCTGCGTATTCCAACCTTGAACGAACAAATGAAGTGAACAGAAGCTTATACGTATAAGGGTCCTGAAACTCGGAACTATTACGACGTACAAATGCTAACATTGCATATGCTTTTGCTAGTATATAATTCAGATGATTTACAAAAGTTAACTTAGAGTCAAACAAAACTCCTAGGTCCAACATTTCAGCTAGTACCTTTAAACAAGAACTCGAAATACAAAAAGAAGATACAATATTGCTGTTCAATTTAGAGAAAGTGACGTGAAAACATTTTTTAACATTCAAAGCTAAACAATTTGTAAGGCACCATGCATTTAACCTGTTTAAATCATTCTGTATATCATAAATATCGGATAGACATTGAACTTTAAAAAATATTTTGAAATCATCCGCATATTACAGATATGGACATTTATGAAAACATGATCCAATATCATTAATAAAAAGGAGGAAGAAAAGCGGTCCAAGGATACTTGGGGAACACCCGAAGAGGCAACAAATGATTTAGATTTAGTACCATCCACGAGAACGTGGCATAGTCTATCGCGCAAGTATGATTCTATCCACTTCAAAAAAGCAGAATGAAAACCTAGTTTTTCCAATTTTAGAACAAGAATTTTATGCGAAACTTTATCAAAAGCCTTTGAAAAGTCGGTGTAAACAGTGTCAACCTGGCACCGATCTTCAAAAGCTGAAAAGCAATAGATAGATAGATAGATAGATTTTATTTGAATTCATTATAAATATTTAACATGATATGTTTGATTACTAAAAATCTGATATGACAATAACATTAAATGTTGTGTGTCAGATTGGCTTTTTAAAAATTATATTTTACTCAAATTTATATAATTCCATTATTTAATTTTTTATATTTTTTCTTCAACTTAAACAGTGTTTATTGAAATTCATTTAATAGCTTCTTTCTATATTATAAGCTATTTAGTAAAAATGTATACAAAGCATTATAGTTGTACCCATTTAGTATTTTAAAAACTTCTTCCATGGAGAGAGATTTTTTTCCAAAGCAATTTTGTCTAGTATTGCTAAAGACAGGACATAAACCAAGAAAATGATACGTGTTGTCGACCTCACCCAGATTACACAGAGAACATATACCAGAAGTATCTTTCTTGAACGCCCTTGCATTAATGTCTAAAAGGCCACCTCTTGATTTGAATACAAGGCTTATAAAATGTGCAGAGTTTTTATCATTAAAGTATGGTGGGCACTCAAAGTTCAGCAAAGGGTACAAATCGTGGTGTTGCGAACTCATCGCACACTCAACATGTCTTTGTCGATCAAAAGATTTCATGAATTTGTTCCATGCCTAACTGATGGCTTAAAGATTGCCACTAATTAGCCCAATACCAATTTTGTGAAATTGTTTCAACAGCTAGAATACGAGGAAGTCTGTTGTTAGGTAATGTAATAATATTCCTAATGTAATCAAAATGTGATTGAAGGGATGTAACATATAATTTGGCGTGTTATCGGGAAGGTATAAAAGTTTTTTCACAAAAAATTTTAAGAGCTTCTCCATTTGATTATACCGCTTGTAACCCCAAATTTTCGGACCATAAAAAAGTGTAGTTTTTGCAGCTGTATCGAAGATTAGAAATTAAGATTTTTGAATTGTGTATATACGATAACCAAGTTGCATTAATGGCGTTTTTAGCATCCGATAACTTCGCGTCTAGGTGTTTATTAAAGCTTAAGTTGTAATTCAAAAGGATACCTAGGTATTTGTATTCTTTTACGATTTCGATGGGATTATCCCCGTACCTCCAAGTTAGATTGCTACTCAGACGAGTACACTCACGGAGCGCGATCACCTTTGACTTTGCAAGGTTCACCTTCAGGCCCCAAAGCGAGCAATACTTGTAAAGCGAGTCAATCATATGTCATCTGCGTACATCAATACTTTAACAAGGGTATAGCACACCTGTACACCGCCAGGTAAAAAATCGTGCAAGTCATTTAAGTACAAACTGAAGAGCACTGGGCTCAACAAGCATCCTTGTTTAACGCCTTGTGATACTACAAAAGGTTCAGATATTGACACGCCATCCCAGATTGAACTTGTAGTGTCAGTATAAAGCAACTGCAATATTTTAATAATTTTACTTGATAGCCCAGTACAAGATAATTTATAAAATAAACTGTTTCTTGGAATAGAATCGAACGCACACGAAAAGTCCACGAATAAAGCGTAAGTTTTTTTCTTTTTCTTGAAATTTAGTTGAATAATACTTGTTAAATTAAATAAGTTGTCAGTTGTTGAATAACCCATACGAAAACCTGCTTGGAATTCATTTAGAATGTCGTTGCAATACTATTCTATTCAAAATAAGACCCGTAAAAATTTTATAAATTGTATCACGAAGTGAAAGTCCTCTGTAGTTAGCAACATTATTAGGATCGGCTTTCTTAAATAATGGGATAATGATGGAATTTCGGAATGATGCCGGTATTTCACTGCGTAGAAAAATTACATTTAATAAACAAAGAACTTCCTCTAAAAAACATGGAGGAGCGTTTTTATAGAATTCGTATGGTATACGATCTAGACCAGGGGCTTTGTTGTTCTTCGCTTTACGGACGACTAAAAGAATTTCTCGCATTTCGAAAGGAGAGTCAAAGAACGGATCAATGACTGCAGGCAAAGCCCAATGAATTTGAGAAATGCTGCTCGTTTGACCAAGAAGCGACATAAAGTGATTTCGAAGTTCTACGACGTGCGAGTTTGCTAACTTCCACCAATCAGCAGAATTCTTTACTGTATTGAGTAGTTCAATGTTTTTCTGTAGTAATTCATGTTTCTTTACTTTACAAATTTTCGAATAACGCGATCTATTTTCCACGTATTGTGTTCTGAACGTTGAAAAGTTCGTTTTTCCAAAATGGTTTAGCAAATTCAGCATTTTTCTTCTTTCATTTTCGCACTCGTTGTCGTACCAATTATTTTTTGCTTCAAAACGATTGCTAACTCTACTACCATTTTCGGATGCTAAAATAATTTTATTTGTTAAATAAGATACTTTATCGCATATGCTCAAGTTACGGAATATGTGCTCAGAGTTAGTTGATAACGTAAAATTGTTAACGTAGTTCGTAGTTCTACTTGCATTCCAATGCAGTTTTCGAGGAAAGGACTAGTCTTTTGATTTGCTACTCAACGGTGAGGATACTAATAGATCTACAGTTAGCGGCATATGGTCGGAATAAGCTTTACTTGGTATGGAATCAATCAATCACCGAACTACGAACACCTCCACCAAAAGTCCACTCTCCATCTAAATCACCAGACATCCTTCCATTAATGATCACACCCCCCGTGCTTTCTATAAGTTTTAAGGGCTTTTTGCCTTTTGTGTCCAAGACTTTATCTTTTGATATTCTATTGGGCAATATTAATGGCAAACTAGACAACAGGTTTTCATCAAGAGATTGCTGGTTAGACAAGCGAGCGTTCAAGTCCCCAATAACACAAAATGGGGTAGAATTAAGGTTAAGTAAAAATTCTTCAAGTTTTCTAAAATCATTGGAACAATTAGTGCAATTCAAATATCGCCGGATAAGATAGCAAAACGTATCATTAAACTTAGTAAGCAGAGTAACATTACCATTAATATTTGAAAATTTTAAAGCGTACCTACTTTGCATACATTTTTTAAAACCATACAAACAACCACCACTAGCACGGCCAGCAATATTTGTCTTTTTTGCATCCTCCCAACATAAAGTATACTCTTTAAAATAACAAGCAAAATTTTTTCGTTTTTCTGCTATTAAATGTGTTTTAAATAGAAAGAAAATATCAAAACTATTTATATAAGTGAAAAAATTAGAAAACAAAAGCTTACTATTTAAGTTAGCAACATTATAAGCCACCAAACGACACACCTCATTTTGCTAGAACACATTATTAGATGTAGCTGTTGAATGTAGTGAAGAAGCTGCCTCTCTATTAGTTTTTACGGCTACTTCGCAATTTACATCAGCTTTGGACAACAACGGTCTCAGGAACTCCGCATCCAAGTTGTTCAACGCCAATAGAACACCATTATGCCATGAAAATGCCTTATCGTTGATGTATATTGAAAAATCACCGGTTCTTATCTTCAAGTCCTTAATCGAGTGTGAAAGCTTTCTAGACAGTTGACGTAAATTAAATCTCCTATTACGTTCATCCGCAGTAAAGTCTTTCTGTACAAACACCTTCGAGCCTTTGAGTTTTTCGCTGCCTGCTAAAACAGCGTCTGCTTGGTGAGCTGAGTCGAGAGCAAATATGTATGACTTGCCGGATGGAAGACGCGATGTACCAGTCACATTGGCAGTAGTTTCAAGAACTTTAGTACATAGTTCAGCAAATTCTGCAACAGCTTCTTTATTATTCTTGCTATTCAACCCAGTAACAACAACATTTGTACGCCTACACGATTTGTCAACATACTCCAATCTATTCTTTAGCATGCGAACTTCAATTTTAAGTTGGTCATTTTCATTTCGCAACTGCTGAACATCATTTTGAAGTGCAGATATATCTTCTTTTTTCGCAACATTTTGTAATTTTGTATCCAGTGCATTGTTAAACTTAATATCAAAAATCGCCCAAGAGAAAGCGTCAATTTGGTTCGATTGTTGCATTGCTGGTGTCGCTTGTGGAAATGTAGGAGCCGTGATATTTGACGATTCATGTGTGGACATAGCTGATAGTCGATCAAAAGTGGTCACAGAAGAATACTTTTTGGCAGTGCACGGTCCTATCTTCTCAGGTGACGTTTGTTGCAGGCTGTGCGTTTTTGTTTCCATGCATACACAATGGTTGTTGTTGTTCGATTTCTGTTCGGTGTTATTTCAACGCAATGTACACTTTTCATGACGAATGAGAATAAAAACTTTTGCGATTATGCTGCTCCCAACTGAATTAGCGATTTTATAGATCCAAATCCAGTTTAAATCTTTAAAAATTCTAATGTAATAAAAAAAATTAAAAATTGCCCTAAAAAATTACGACTTTGACGTTTCGAATCAATCAAAAGCAATATGCTGAGAAAACCATCAAATTAGTAACAGTCGACCGTCCAACAACAAGTCCATGCTGTTGGGGAGAAATAATTCTTTTGAGTGGAAAAACCAGGCTTTCCTTCACAATGATTTCAAACAGTTTTGAAATAGATGAGAGTTTAGAAATGGGGCGATAATTAGAAATATCCTTTTTACTATCACTTTTGAAAACCGGGGTAATTTTCCATTTGTCAATGAAGACACAAAAACATGGCACAATGGATTACAAATTGTAGACGCAAAATTTTTTAGAAACAAAGGTGATAAACCATCACAATCAGCTTTAGCAGACATTTTTAAATTTTTGAATGCCTCTCATTACATCACTTTCACCAATGCTCAAGGAGCCAAAATCAATCGAAGAACTAATATTACCAAAAGAAGAACTGTCGATTGAAACGGAATCAGCTTCAAAGCTTGACATAAAAAAATTTGCAAAAAGATTAGAAATACCAACAGCAGAATTCGAGGTATTTCCATTATAGGTCATCATGGTTGGAATATCTGAACGTGATTTTTTAGATTTTACCATCAGCCAAAGCTACTTTGGATTACTTTTTATGTTATTTTCAAAATTTAAGATGTAATTCTTGTATAAGAATTTTTCCAAGGTAGTAAACTCCTTCATATAATGCAGATATTTGTTTTTATCAATAAAATCATAAGTATAAAGCCACGACTTATTGAGAAATTTATTTCTCAAGTTTTAAATTTTTTAAGATTTTTGGTATACCAAGGTAATTTATAAACTTTATGCTGTATTACTGGAACATTTTTTATGCAAATGTCGTTTATTTCAGTACAAAACACATCAAAACAGCCAGCAGTATCATTATTAGAAAATTTACCGCTCCAGTACTCTCAATAATAGCATTTACATTTTCGAAGTTAGATAGATTAAAATTAACGTTAAGCTTGTCTGATATTTTAGGTAGATTTAAAAACTCATAAAACTCAACTTGGAGGACAAGAGGAATATGGTGCATGTCTGAAGGAGAAATCGGAAACATACACTCTTCCAATTTATAATTTACTGTATCGCTAATGAAAATTAAATCTAAAATGCGATCCAATTTATTAACAAAATGGTTAATTTGGATAAGATCATAACAGAAAAAGCTATCAAGCAGGTACATTTCATTTGAGGCATTAACATTTGTTGGAGTGAGATTACAATCATTAGCTGTTTACAATTGGAATTTATTCTCCAAATGAAGTGCAAAAATGCACGGGATATAGCCGCACAAGCTTTATTAATAGTTCTCAATATTTTTTTAAGAATTTTATTTCAATTTTCTTTTTATTTGCGCTTTTTTATAACCCTTATATTAACTTGCTTTGGGTGGACTATATATATATATATATATATATATCCTCAAATCTGCGGCGAGCTTTTTCATACACTTCCACATGAGCTAGGAACATTGATAGAACTCCGGTGACAATGCATTCTATTAAATTTTGGGGTCCATCAGAGGTGTAGGGGGCCGTGGGGGGACTCAAACCTTTTTTTTTAAACATGGCATAACTTCCAATTCCTTCAAGCTACAATTTGGTAGGTGGAATCTTATTGACAAAATGAAATTTTATACCCTTTGGAAAGGGGGGTGTGAGGGCAAAGGGGAGCGGGATGGAGCCAATTTAAAGTTCTAACTTTCGTATTTTTTAAACTACGGGGCTGAAATTTTGTACTTAGGTTCACGGAGAGAAATGTTGGCTCATGATTTACGATTATGGAGTCCATAAAATTATTGTTACTTAATTACTAACTATAGTCATTAATTGTGAATATTAGTCACAAATTATGCCAATTCGTACATAAACTATGCATATGGATTGTGAATACATTATGATAAGGGTTTATGAATTTCGTGATTTATTTTATTATTCTTGAAGAATAATTTATGATTAACTAGGTCATGAAACTGCATGTGTTATCATGAATTATGAGTAACTGGGTTGATTGTTATGAATTGCTGAGCAATATACAATATATTTAGACGCTTTTACAATAATGCCAGGGTAGCCGAATCGGTTAGGCGTCCGGACTGGAGAGGATGATGTCGGTTCGAATTTCGGGAAAGTTGGCAAATAAAAAAGTAAAATTAAATAAATAATGAGGTAAAAAATTAGCAAATAAAAAAAATTTCAATTTATTAATTGTAAATATGTGATCAAATTATTATTACGAATGATTCATTTATTCTCACTTAAGCCTAAAATTATGAATTTTTAATCATAATTTATGATTTTTTTTTGCATAATTTATTCCATTTGGTCATTGATTATGTCAAAAGAGAAAATAACAATTCATGTTTAAGTGGAACAAATTAAGCAAACAAAAATCACAAACTATGATTTTCACTTTTAACAGTTCTGATGATTATTATGATTAAGAATTCTTGATTATTGACTTCTAATTAATGGATCAATATCGTGACTAATATTTACTTAATTGATTCCTATAAGGCACGATTTCAGCAAGCATTTCCCTCCGTGTTCGCATTCGGGAAAAAGAGTAAAAAATAGGAAAAAAGGGGGGAAAAGGGGGGAGAAAAAATCTGCAATGGTATTAGGAACAAAGTAGCCAAAAACCCTTAATTTTAAATCGAAATTGCGGAAATTAATTTATGGGAAATCTATTCTCTGCTTTTTAGTCGGTTAAAGGGTTATATATTAAAAAACTTGTGTTTTACTTTTTTTTATATCAAAGATTTGTTTGAGAACTAACAGTTTGACAAGCTTTGGGTTGTCTGTAAGCTGCTTACGGAAATATCTAATATCAACAGATATTAACGGAACGACAACGACAGGTCCCGAACATTAAAACTGCCTCCATTGTTTTTCACACAAAAGATGCTTATGTGACATTTCTTACTGCCGTCGCCGTTCCGTCACCATCCATTATAACTAGCTTATTAAAAAGAATTGCAGCAGTTGGCGGTTGGGCGGACGACGGCTAGCCGCTGTCAAAATTAAAACACGCAACTAGATAGGAATGCATGGAATCGGGACGGAGACGGTAAGGTCCCCACTAAGGCATTCAATCCCGAAGTGTTTTTGAAAATCCCGGGATTTCGGGATTTGAAATCACAATCCCGGGATCCCGGGATTTGTTCGGGATTTTCCAATAGTTAATATAAAATTAAAGAAAAAATTGTTGCAACAATATTTTAAGTTTAATTAGACAAAGAAAACATATTTAATAAATATTACGTTAAACAAAACGAATAATATTTAAATAAATATAGTCAAACAAAAAGTAATTCTTTTTAAATTAGATTGATCGAACAAATTATTTTTTTTGCCACGCTGAATCCGAATACAATCATAAAATTCTGCCACCTCCATTTCATGCTAAACACGAAAAACTTACTTTCAGTAGTTTTAGTATCATAGCGGGAACGGATACACCAATTGTTGTTTAAAACTATCGAAATTTGTGTCCATTCAAAACTAAAAGACACACAAAACCATTTATCAAATTCGTAAAGTTTTCAATATACGGTCATCAAAATAAAAAAAAATTTTTATTCAGATCGATAAAAATTGTTTGTTAACCGTTATTGACAAAATCTTGTAAATTTTTGTGTGTTTGTAACACTAAATCTACCAAAGTGGGTTTTTTAATTTACCAATTAGATTGAAGTAAATGCACGAAAGTATTTTTGTGGAAAAACGTCAAAAATATCTTAAACAATGCATAAAAAATGCATTTTTGAATCCCGGGATTCCGGACTGAAAATCCCGGGTTTCCGGGATTGAGAAAACTTCCGGGATCCCGGGATTGAATGCCTTAGTCCCCACACACCAACGCGAAATTTCGCAGACGCTGCGAAACTTGCTCAGAAATTGTTCTTGAAAATGCGATAGTTCGTTCGTTAAGAAAATTTAGAAATGATATTTTTATTTGTTTTTATGAACTTTTTCTCCGCAAACAACTAATTTTTATTCGAATATCGCCTTTTCAAGAACAATTTTTGAGCTAGTTTCGCGGCGTCAGCGAGATTTCACGTTGGTGTGTGGGACCTTAAAGCGGTAGAGCGGTAGCCGCCGAACTTAGATTTATTTCTATTTTCTGGTCGACGGCTGACAGAATAGGGTTGCACAGTGGTATCAGTAATGCCAATATTTTTGAAATTCGCCGAAGCGGCCGAAAAAAAGGCCGAGTTAAATACAAAATTCCCTGATTAATTTTAAAATATTATATTTTTTGTTTTGTTTGCTTTGTTATTTAATTAACTCAAATAGGGAACAAGCCTGGAAACTTTTTGCACTTTTTTTTTTTGATTTCTATGTATTTTCACGTCCTAAATCGGAATCCGAATTTTGCCCCGGACGCTTTTAGTTTCCGAGATATTTGCGTTTAAAGTTCAGATTTTTGCCACATAAAATAATCACTTTTTCTTGTTTATGAATTCTTCTTCTTCTTGAAAGTGTCATTCGGAATGAAAGTGGTAGTCGGTGCAAGTATTACGAAACATATAATAAAGTAAGTACCTATATTAATAAATTTATGGCAATGAAGTATTTAGTTAGTTATTTTAAAGAATTTATGGAAATAGGCAAATGAATTTAAAGAAGGATTGAACCAATGGATGTTGGTAGATAAGATATATTGCAGTGGTAGTAAGCGCCGCAGGCAAAAAATGTTAACAAAAAATCGCGCGATTTTTTGTTAAAATTTTTCATTTTTACAGTTATGTAATGGGCTGTTCCAACAACAAATTACAACAACAAGGTGAGAACAACAAATTACAAAACAACAACAACAGCATTACGATGACAACAACATTGTCATAACAATATTACAACAACAAGAACCATACAACAGCATTGCAATAACATTATTACAACAAAAAAACAAAATTAACAAAATTACTGCAATAGCAATAATACAACTGTATTGTTGTAGTTGTGGTGTTGTTGTAGTGTTTGAAAATTGCAAATGACAAAAATTGTGCCTAAAACGAATGAACAAATACATTCATTCAATAACGAAAAAGTGAATATTTTATATGGGAAAATTCGGAACTTTAAATGCAAATATCTCGGAAACTATAAGCGTCCGGGGCGAAATTCCGGATTTCGATTTAGGACGTAAAAATACATAGGAATAAAAAAAAAAGTGCAAAAAGTTTCCAGGCCCTAAACTACACTTATGCCTCATGTTTTTCGACTTGGAGTCGACCAAATATGAAACCAAAAACGAAAGTTAAATGATGACATACTGTTGATTTGGTTTGATATCAAGATATGCGAAGTTTACAAGTATCTAAAATTGTGTATGGCGATCTTATTGGTAAAAAACATAGTTATTTGTGGATGCGAGTTTTGTTTGTCGAATACCGCTAATTGCATACACAACACAAATACAACAGGTCTATTGTGTTTTTGAAAATGCTCTGAAAAATGTACATTACCCTTTCCAGCTAAAAAATTACCCATTTCCAAATTCAAATTTATCGGTGGAAAGCAGGACAAAAACACCGCTTTTGCTAAACACGGAAATTTTCTTTAACTCTTTAACACGGGAATCGAATCTGACTACGAGGAAAAAAATAAGGATGTCACTTGTAGTCTAAAATCGTCTCAAATACAATTTATTTAAAAATTTTTTTATTTAAATTTGAGTATATATTTATGTTATATGACATTTTTTTTGTAATGTAAACCTTAGTACCATTATAAAGGATTAATCAATACCTTTTGAATGATTACTAGTACACCTTAATCCGTTAAGTACACTTCGAGAATATCCTAGTTAAAAAATACTTTTCGAACTTTTTTCCTGGGATGCAATAGGTTGCGCTAGTCAATAACAAGCAACTTTGTAAATGAAAGTTTTGAGAAAAATGTCCACACTTTACTTCTTATTGTGTCAAAAAATGTTTGCTTTGTATTCAGATGGCGATATTTTTAAGCAAATTAAAATTAATGAAAAAAGTTGAAAATATAGTAAGTTTTAAAAAAAACCGGTGTTCGACGTTTTTCATAGTTGAGCGGTGTTTTTTAAAACCGGTTTTATGAAACACAGGTCGGTTTTGCACATCCCTTTTACGTGGCAGGCCTGCATATGACAGTTTGTTTCTGATTTATAGAATTTTTTGGTACTTCCTGTGGGGTGTTTCAATTATGCATTGTTTCAAACCTAATGTTTTCATATTGGAGAACCAATATAATATATATAAAATATTGCATGGACATTGTTTCCAGTTTTAATTTCAGCATGGAGTCACAAGAAAAAACACACTTCTTTGAAGGAGCAGAAAAACTTCTTGAAATTTGGTTTACCCCCAATAATGACGACGAGAATGCTGATTTAAGAAATATTCCAAGGTATTATTGTACACACATGATGCATGTACATATCTTTTATCCCAATCCGTTGGATAATCAAATGGCAATTGGATAAGATAGAAAATTTGTTTAGCCAATTCTGAAAATTGTACCAACATCACCATCTCCATGTCATAAGAGAACACATTTCCACAAAAATTGTGTTTGTAGAGAACAGATCTTTACAAAAGCACGTGTTTCGGAACAGGTCAGGCTTGCCAACAGGGTTTTTTAAACCCGGAGACTCAGGGTTTGGAATTCAATCTCCGGGCTCCGGGTTTGGCAGAATTTTTTCTGGGTTTCATAAGTTTTCATCTATTTTAGGAACATTTTTTTTATATGATTATTTTGAAAGGTGTTAATCAAATAATGCATTTAATAAACTTTTCTGTCCGCATTTAATATTGCTGCATTTTGGTTTGTTGTTGTTCAATAAATACAAGTTTTAAATTACACTGGTCGACAGTACTTTTTAAATTATAATGCCACGCTGAATCCGAAAGTAACCATGAAATTTGTCCAGCATGCACCATTTTTCCGCAAACTCCAAAAATTCACTTTTTGCGGTTTTTATACTGTAACTTTAGAATGGAAACATTGATTCTAAAAACAACTTTGTTCAATATAACTTTTTTGTATCTTTTATGGTTTTTAAGATACGAGAGCTCAAACGCAGAAAATACAAAATATATGTCTATATTTGAACTTTTAAAATTACGGAATTTTCGTTCTAATAGAAATTAATTTTGTTAAATGAGAAACTACAACTTTTTCTTATGTATTTTTTCACGCTGAATCCTAATATATAATTTATAAATTTATACCACTCATAGTTTTGAAGTTATTCTACGTTATTTAGAGCTATAATTGTATAAAAAATTTGTAGTTACTTGTATAAGTCGAAGTACATTTGGAATAGATTCGTGGCCATGGATTTCATCCCAATGACATCGCCATTATATATTGTTTGAAGTATTTTTATTGATGTAAATTCACTATTTAAATAAAAATACCTTTATATACAAATTTAATTAAATTGGGGCTCTAAATAACTGAGAATAACTTCAAAACTATGCGTGCTATGAATTTCTAGTTATTATTCGCAGATTCAGCGTGAAAAAATATATAAGAAACAATTTTACTTTCTCATTAAAAAACATGAATTACCATTGAAAGGAAAATTCCGTAATTTTAAAAGGGCAAAAATTGACAAATTTTTTGTATTTTGCATTTGAGTTCTTGTATCTTAAAAACAATAAAAGATACAAAAAAGTTATATTTGACAAAGCTGTATGGCTGACAATCTTTAAAGTTACAGTATAAAAACCACAAAAGGGTAATTTTTGGCGTTTGCGGAAAAATAGTGCATTGTGGACCAATTTCATAGTTATTTTCGGATTCAGCGTGGCAAAATACATAAGAATTTGTTCATCAAGTCCATTTAACACGCAAAAAGTTCAGTTTTGTCGACCAGTGTTATCAAGGTATTAATCGCCTGGGATCCTAAAATGTGATAAATTTCTTTTCTTTGAATATATTTTATATTTTTTTGTATAGACAAACCAATTTTTTGCATGAGCCATTCTGAAAACCACCAGCTAAAATATTGTTAAAAATATTGATATGGATTCACTCAAAATTTTCTCCGAATTTTGAGAATTTTTTCAAAATTTAAATATCGGCCAACAATGACAAAGTTACAAAAAGTTTAATCATTTTCATTTTCATAGCAATGGTCATCTCTTCCCCATAATCCCTCGCTAATTTAAGTATGAATGATAGTTTCGAAGAATCAGAAGCGACAAAGAAGACATGTCGCCAATCTTGTATTGCAAAAAGAAAAAAAAAAAAAATTTGAAACTTATTTTCTTGAAAAAATTTGTGTGTACATTAGACCGTCTCGAAAAAATGAAGTCATCCGCACACCATCTAATTTGAAGCATATTTAGAAGGAGATTCCGGAAAAAATTTTCTTTTTTTTTTTGGCCGATCGTAGAGGTAGCGCATCGACATATTTCTTCATATTGTCTCTATTTATGATCCGATTTTAATGTATAACATATCAAAATTTTTGTCTCGAGGAGACCTACAATAATGTCCTAGAGGTCCTTGCTCCTAAGTACACCCTTCTAGTACTTACCCACCAGATCTCAGTTAGTACCACCCTAATGTACCATTCCAAGAGCAGAAAATTAAAGCTCTCGAAAAATCATTAAATTCTTGCAAAGGAAGTATACCGATTATACCATTAGAACTATTTATAAAAAATATAATTAATATTTTTACCGAACGTAGGGGTAGCGCATTGACATATTTCATCATAGCGTCACCATTTATGATCCGATTTTAAAGTATAATATATCAAAATTTTTGTCTCCAGGAGACCTACAATAATGCCTCATACGTCATTGCCCTCAAGTACACCCTTCTAGTACTTACCTACCAGATCTCAGTTAGGACAACCATAATGTACTCTAATGTATACATTGGAATGTTTGCTTTTTCAACTTCTCAACTTCTACAACATGAATTAAAGAAATTAAAGTAAAATCGAATTAAGTGTTTAAAGTCGATGTCCAGCAACTCGAAGGACCTCCACTTTAATTTATTTATTAACCTACTTTTAATCGATCAAATCTCGACGTGATTCAAGTTGGCTGTATTTGTGCCGGCTCTCGAGTTTAGTTAAAATGTGTCCCATGCTTTGTTCATCGGTGACTGCCATGGCAGATTCATGCACTACATGAACAAAGCGCTCGGTGTTTTGAGAATGGCATGGATAAGCTGTGTAAATATTTAGGTCTTTCAATGCTTATTTATATTGCATCTTAAGGGTTTTTTTTTAGCAATTCTATAGTAACATTCACAAGCTTATCTAAACGTTTACGAATAGCTGATTCCGATAAAATTGGAATACCCGCGCGTTTCCACAAAAAAGTTTTTCAAAGCTTCCTGTTTAAATGCATCCAACTTCCGCCTTCGATCACTGTTACGCTGCAGATATAATAAGAAATTAATCACATCGCTCTCCGTTGGCAATTGGGTGTAATTTAATTCACTAATAAAAAAAGACATTTTTAAACAATTTTGTACGGTTTTTTAATCGGAATGAACAAAAGCAACTCTTGAATTAAAAATGCAATGAATTATGAGCTTCACCATTGTTTTCCCTTTTGAACAAATTTTCATTTGAATGAATTTAGTGGGGGCAAGAATATGCAAAATAATTAAACTGCACTCACTTTTGTCCAAGTTCTCTGATAAAATTAAAGGGAAACAATTTTGTAATCTTAGGGAATAATACGTTTTTTTTTCAGCCAATGTAGGGATTTTTTAAAAAGTATGTAGCATCACTGCTCCTATGTTCGGCAAATATATTAATGATTTTTCGAGAGCTGCAATTGGAATGGTACATTATGGTGGTACTAACTGATAGGTAAGTACTAGAAGGGTGTAATTAAGGCAATGACGTTTGAGGCATTATTGTAGGTCTCCTGGAGACAAAAATTTTGATATATTATACTTTAAAATCGGATCATAAATGGTGACGCTATGATGAAATATGTCAATGCGCTACCCCTACGTTCGGTAAAAATATTAATTATATTTTTTATAAATAGTTCTAATGGTATAATCGGTATACTTCCTTTGCAAGAATTTAATGATTTTTCGAGAGCTTTAATTTTCTGCTCTTGGAATGGTACATTAGGGTGGTACTAACTGAGATCTGGTGGGTAAGTACTAGAAGGGTGTACTTAGGAGCAAGGACCTCTAGGACATTATTGTAGGTCTCCTCGAGACAAAAATTTTGATATATTATACATTAAAATCGGATCATAAATAGAGACAATATGAAGAAATATGTCGATGCGCTACCTCTACGATCGGCCAAAAAAAAAAAGAAAATTTTTTCCGGAATCTCCTTCCAAATATGCTTCGAATTAGATGGTGTGCGGTTAACTTTTTTTTTTCCCCTATAAGGTGATACGGTCTAGTGTACATATCTCCTTCATCCATTCACCCCTTCAACTTATTACCTAACATAAGATCTTTTATACTATTTTTCACTACTTTTTGTGTTTTATAAGAAATACTAGAAATAACTAGGATGCAGGAGCACAAAAAATTAATTTTCTAGCAGAAAATTTCAATGCCATAATATGTTGTAAAAATTACTATATTTGAGTATTATTTGAATAATTTTGAACTGAAAAATTAACCTTGAAACATCCGAAACCCCTTGCGGGCCTGATGTTTATTAAGGTATTGGCCTGCTAGGAGCACCCAACATTTTCGGATTCGATAACCACGAAGGAACCCTTGGTCCATACAACTGTAGCACCTTCAGAAATATATTAATTTTTTTTTTTGACACCATGTGTTGCATTGTACACATAACCACAATATTTTAAAAAATGTATGGGATATATTCATGATGCAATAATCAGAGATTCATGTTAAAATAACATCAAGAATTTTTGGTGTATCTAAGTGACAAAATTGACTTTGGAATAGTGAATATTTCAGCAGGCATCGTTTCGATACATATATTTATTACTTCTATATTGCTAGCAACTTATCTGCGCAATGTGTTTGAACTCCGAATTCAATTCAAACAAGTTTATTCAAATAATATTTGTGCGCATGCTCAGGTTTTTCGGGAGACAAAGCTTTTATATTTTACTACAAATTCTCTCGTGAGGTAGTTTTTGAGTAGACAGTGCATATTAGCGGGAAGAATATGCTGTAGTTTGTAAATAAGTCCTTCGTGCCAGACTTTATCGAAGGCCTGGGTGATATCGAGGAAAACAGCGGAGCAATATTGTTTATTTTCGAAAGTGCCTTTTATTGAGTCAACAATGCGGTGCACTTGCTCAATAGTGCCATGCTTTTCGCGGAAGCCAAACTGGTGATCGGGAATCACTTGTTGTACCCCCACACTCACTGTGGCAGGGTATACTCACTTTGTCACAACGTTTGAAACGCCCATAAGGAGGCGTGTCCGGTATGGAAAAGTATATATATTCTTGATCAGCATCACCGCCGGAGTCAATTTAACGATGTCCGTCTGTCTGTCCGTCTGTCCGTCTGTCCGTCCGCACGATAGCGGTCGCAGTTTTGGAGATATCGACTTGAAACTTTGGGTACATGTTTTTCTCGTGAATACTGAGATCAAGTTCGTGAATCAGCCAAATCGGATGAAAACTGGGCGTGGATCCCATACACCGAAAAAAAAGGTTAACATTTTTCAAGTCCTTTTTATGGTTGTATTCGATTGGAAATGTTTAGAAACGTATTTTTGACATGGTCCGAGGTTCCGAAACCACATATATAAGGATCCAAATTGGGGTCTTGAGATCAATTTTTTTTTTTTGTGGATTTGATTGGAAATATTTAGAAATGGATTTTGGACATGGTCCGGGCTCCAAAACCACCTATAATTGGCTCAAAATAGGGTCTTGAGACCACATTTTTTTATGTTCGAGGTACTTCTTCCTACTGTGTGGGGGTATTTCAGCTTCGGTATAGCCGAAGATAGTCCACTCTCTAGTTTTTCTAGAATTTTCGGTAGAATCAATTTTTTTAAAAGTTTTTCGAAGAGTTTCGATATTACAGAGAGCAAACTTATAGGCCGGTATGACGTCACATTACTGGGATCTTTTCCAGGTTTGGGAATCATTGTAACTTGAAATAGTTTCCAATCATCTGGGTAGTGACATGTTCTGAGAATCGCGTTAAATATGTGCAATAAGTGCAACTGTTGGCAGTTCTTTTATCATTGTTGGCGTTATCAAGTCCGGTCTTGGTGCTTTTTTCGGGTCCAAGCTTTTGTTTATTGCCTCCATAAGTTCGTTTTTTTTAATCGCGATTGTACAATAGGTATTATATGGGATTAATGTTGGTATTGGGATATCACCAGCTGTCGTGTTCGGGGTGAACACGGTTTTTAGGTGGTTGGCAAAAGCTGCTCCCTTTTCTGCATCGCTTCTGGCCCAGTTTCCATTTGGCAGCCTTATAGGGGGTTCTGTCAGTATTGGTTTTTTCATATTTTTTGCAGCTCGCCAGAGCGAGTAGTTGGTTGATTTTGTGGGTGCGAGATGTTCAACAAATAGCTGGAATTCTCTTTCGGATTTCCTCTCAAGCCGCTTTTTTAGAATTTGAGAGACATCATTTAGCTGTTTTTTCAGATCTGGGGATCTGTTGTTTTGCCAATCGCGACGTATTTTCCTTTTATTTTTTATTAACTGCTCTATGTCCTTTGGAGTACACTTTGCATAGCTGCGAGTTGAGCTTTTTGGGATTTGGGCGGGAGTGGCCGCTGCAGCTGCTTGGGAAAGCAAGAGTGTGAAATTACTAACAGCTGTGTGTATTTCAACTTTCGTTTTTAGTGACACATTAGGGATAATGTGGGAGCTTAAATACTTTCGATATTTGAGCCAGCCACAGAACTTGGCGCATACTTTATTGTGATAATAGTAGGCGTATGGTCTGATGAGAGATCTAGAGAGGATTCAATAAAAACAATTGGCTCCTTTTTACAGTTTTGAAGACTGCAAAGTCAATGACATCGGGGGTTTTGCGACTGTCAGTTGGCCAGTAAATTGGCGTGCCAGAAGAGATCACGTCAAGACCGAGTCTGTTGACAGTATTCAACAGGAGCCTGCCCTTTGGCGATATAAGGCGAGAACCCCAATATGTATGTTTGGCGTTGAAATCGCCGGCAACGAGATACTTTTGTCCAAGAGAATGGAAAAAAGTCTGGAATTGTTGCTCAGATATTTTGTTATCGCGCTATTTTGAACTAAAACTTTATTTAAAACTCTATAATCGAAAATCCCCACGCGATAATTAAATTCCCTATTTGCCCGAATAGCACAGTCGCGAAGCGTGGGATTTAAGACGACCCTCGCGGTATGGTATCCCCGTCCGAACGAACAACACGAACCCGCGAAAACCTGATAACTAAACTTTTAAAACCCTACACCGAAACTGCCGCAATATATATATATATATATACGTATATATATATATATATATATATATAAAAGAAACGGAAATTTTGGCTCTGATGCGGGACAACACAAACAAAAAAAAAGGAATAAGGAGAGGGGGGGAAAACGGCCAAACAAATTCCAAGCAAACTACTTGGACGGAAACACTTCACCAAAACAAATCACGACCGAACACAACCTGTCCAACTCTATTCAATTCCTCAAATTCAAAACACTAAATGGCCGACTGCCACAAGTAAAATAAACCAAAATAAACACTAGCTGGCAAAACTAAACCAGCGCGCAAAAATACTCCCTTTGGAACACTTGTCCTCCAGCCACAGTCCGACGATGGCAACAGCTCCACTTCACCACTCAAAAAATACAATTTAAAAAAAGGAAAGAAAATTATCCAAATTTTGGAAACAAATAATTTAAGATTCAATTAAATTAAAAAAATCTAAAACTTTAACACTCTCCTTCTTCCCTGCTCAAAAAGAACTAAAAGAATTAGAATATATGAGCGCCTATGACGCTCACTTTCCATTTATTTTCCCACATACATAGAGTGCTGCTTACGCAGAAACCAGTGTCCGCAGTCGGGGCTTTACCCATACCTATATGCGAAAAATCTCTTCAGATTTTTCTAGGTGTGTTTGGCAAATTTACATATACCCCCCTGCACCCACCAAAATGAAATATACATTTTGGCGGCACTCATGTACGTATAGGCGAAAGCATAAATGTTCTCAAATTCCTCTCCCTCAAACAGGTTCAAAAAGTACAAAAGCTTTAGTCTAGGTTTTGACATTTTACTATTGTAATGGCGTGGCTGGCAATACCCTCATCGGATCGCCGCCGCTCACTGAGCTAACTTAACGAAAGCAAAAGCGAAAGAAAGGAGAAGAAAGCAAGAGAACTTTGACAGCTCAAACAAAATATTCAGCTTTCTTCTTCCGCGCGCCGGTCGCATATCACCCGCGAGTGGCGAATTTGTTTTGCTTAACAAATTAAGCAAAACAAATATATTTATATAAAAAAAAAAATTACCAATCAATAAAATCGTGCAGTGCGTTCTTTCGGTTAGTGCGTGTGAGATTTTGTTCCTTCGATTTTGTTCGCCCGTCGCCCCGAACAAAAGGGAAACATAAAAAAAACATAACAAACAAAACAACAACAACGGTGGCGCATATTTATACCGCGACAACCCCACCTCCACCTCCGCGAAAGTTGCTTGGTCTCCTGAGACCAGCCAACTTTCGAATCTAACCGTAGAAAATCACCCTGAGTCGATGTGCGGCCTAAGGTCCTGCACATGCCATGTCCCCTTTTCTCGTCCGTCTTCGTCTTCCAAAACATATGTCCACGGAGACACCCTCTTTTTAACCCTAAACGGTCCAACAAATTTCGGAGCTAACTTCGCTGCAAAATAGTTTGCAGCATCGGACAAAACAAAATTACGTCTCCATACTAACTCGTGCGGTAAATACTGTACATCTCTACGTCTGAGATTGTAAGTCTATGCTGTCTTGGCACTTGCATTTCTAACTTCTTCCGTATGTCTTCCCTCAAGTCTGCCATTAACTTGGCCCGGTCCTCACTACTATTGTCCGGTTGGTCTGAGTCTCCCACTCGTCTATAATCTCTATCACCCCTGACCGCCATATTTCGGCCAAAATTCACGAAGTATGGAGACGCTCCCAAAACCTCATGCTGCGATGTTCGAATGCAGCACGCCACCTTTGAGAGATGAGAATCCCATGTCCGATAGTTTTCTGAAATATATGCTCTCAAAGTGGTCTTAATTATTTGGTTGATCCGCTCGGCCGGATTGGCCTGCGGATGATAGTGTGCAGTGTACCGCATCTGCACACCATACGACGCGCATAAACTCTGCAGCTCCTTGCTGCGAAACTGTGGCCCATTGTCGCATACAATGGACCTCGGAACTCCAAAGAGCAGGAAGACATTATCTTCCAACTCCTTGCAAACACTCTTTGCCGTTGCATTTCGCAACGGAAACAACAATGGGAATTTGGTGAAGTAGTCAACCACCGTTAAAATATAACAAAATCCCCGACTAGACTTCACCAAGGGTCCCACCAGATCTACGCAGATCATTTCCCAAGGTTCTAACTTCTTTGTCCTCTCTACCATACAACCAGCTGGCTTATTGTTGTCAGGTTTCACCCTCTGGCAAACCTGACAACCTTTAATATATCTAGCTATCTCTGCCTTCATTTTCGGCCAATAATATTTCTCAATTACCCTAGCGTATGTTTTCCTAACGCCCATGTGCCCCGATAATGGATTATCGTGACACTCGAATAAAATACTGCGCCTATCACTCTTGCCCACAACTCTCTTCCACTCGTACCCAGCACTAAACAAACTATTTGTCCCTGCCTTTATGTGTTTATATAACACCCCATTTTCAATTCTCCAAGCTGGGTAATCGAGTGGTTTATCCTCCACTTTCCTAACCATGGAATCCACCCATGGATCTCTAACACGCCCATCTACCTCCCCTACGACTGGGACACCTCTAGCATGTCGGGCACAACATGATCTTTCCCCTTACGATGTATGATTTCATAATCGTATTGCTGGAGCTTTAAAGCCCACCTAGCCAACCTACCGCAAGGATCTTTCAAATTGTTGAGCCATACCAACGAATAATGGTCTGTCACCACTGTGAAATTAACCCCTTCGATGTATGGCCTCAACTTCTCAACTGCCCACAAAACAGCCAAACACTCCTTCTCGGTAGTGGAATAATTCCTCTCGCATCTACTCAACGACCTACTCAAATACGAAATGACCTTCTCCCCTTCATCAAACTGCTGTGTCAAAACGGCACCTATTCCAAAATCGGAAGCATCAGTCTGAACAACGAAGGGTCGTTCGAAATCAGGACAGCTCAGGACCGGCGCCGTCACTAGGCGCTCCTTGGCCTTCAAAAAGCTGTCCTCGCACTCCGGCGACCATCTAAACCTGTGGTGAAAGCCTAAGAAGATCAGTTAGAGGCTTAACCAAATCAGCGAAATTCGAAACAAACCTACGATACCAAGAAATGGTGCCAACAAACGACCTGACTTCCCTTACATGTTTGGGCGCTGGAATTTTCAGCATTGCCTCAACTTTCTCGGGGTCAACATGCAAGCCCTGTCGTGCAGGCCCTAGACTCCTTCTCCACTGGGATCTGCCAATACGCGGATTTTATATCCAAACTAGAGAGATATTTGGCGTCCTTTAGCTTATCTAAAGTAGCCGAAATATAAGGGAAGGGGTAACTATCTCGATCCGTATTTTTATTCAGTGTCCTATAGTCGACACAAAACCTATAACTCCCATCCTTTTTCCTAATCATCACAACCGGTGATGCCCAAGGGCTGTGAGAAATCTCAATCACACCCTTTTCTAACATATCCTCTATTTCCTCATCTATGCGCCTCTGAATAGCGGGCGATACCGGATAGTATCGCTGCTTGACTGGTTCCACATTTGGCTTTGTACGAATCCGATGTTCGACCAAATGTGTACAACCAAGTCCCTCAGGCATAGACCTAAAAACATCTGCAACAAACTCCTCAAGAACCGATTTTTCCCTAGTTGACAACGAAGACCTATCAACTATCGCCGCTACTGACGAGACCTCGACTTGGTCGGAAAACCTCCACTGATTCTTGGCCAAATCTGGCACTACACCGGCCATAGACCAA
Source organism: Heteromyza rotundicornis (assembly GCA_951394025.1). Taxonomy (NCBI): domain Eukaryota; kingdom Metazoa; phylum Arthropoda; class Insecta; order Diptera; family Heleomyzidae; genus Heteromyza; species Heteromyza rotundicornis. The sequence continues at coordinate 8,345,405 of OX596013.1, forward strand.
AAGTCTACTCCAAGAATCAATGATTGGGGTAAATCCGGTATTACGAGGCATTCAACGAGGACCGACTTGCCCTCTACCTCGAAAGGGACCGAAACTACCCCCCTAACCGGAACTTCTTCACCATCAGCAAGCGCAACCTTGCTGACCGCAGACGCCAATAAACTTATCCCCCAGGACTTTAATGTGTCCCAGCCTGGCCTACCAAGAATCGTCCTGGTGGCCCCCGAATCTAAAAGCCCTAACATACGCACTCCAAAAATCCTAGCGCCTAAATATGGCCTATTATCCAAATCTTTTCCCGACAAAGTGAAACTCAAATATACTCCGGACGGACGCCTCTGAGGCCTATCACTATTTTCCCTAGCCAGCTGGTTGCCCGCAGGCAACCTACCTAAACCTCGCGAACTTCTTGCCCTGCTTCCACAAGAGCTCGCTCCCCATTTCCCGACTCTTCGCGGGCCCTCGGAGCCGCTCTCGGGGCCGCCTCCCTGTCCGAGCGCTCCTGCGATTGCCCTGCTCTCTGAGAGCATCGGGGGCAATCACGCTTCATGACGCCAGGCCGCTCGCAGCCGCGGCAAATAACCGCCTTTCGGCAGTTTACCGAAACATGCCCAAACTTCTTGCAGTTAAAGCACCTGAACGGACGTCTAGCCCGTTGAGATGCCCTAATTCTCCGCTCCAATCTAAGATTGCGTAGCGGAGCCCTGACTGCAACCAGTTCCGGCTCGGCCGAAACATATGCCAAGTCTGGCTCCAGCAAGTCCTTGGACCGACTGCTGGGCGGCGGCACGAATGCTTCCACATTCGCCCGCACAGCCTCCAGTTTCCGACCCAAGGAAACCAACTCCGAAAGACTCTCAGGCTCAGCCAAGCCCAGCTGAGTCTGATAAAAAGGACACAAATTAGCCCTGACCAGACCCAACATACGCTTCTCCGGCAAGGACTCGGACAGACGACGGAACAGACCCCTCATAACCGCTACATAAATGCCTATGGACTCAGCCCCACCTTGAGTCCTTTTCCTAATTTCGTCTAACAAGAGGTCATCATAATTATGGGGCAGAAACTCTAACTTCAGCTGAACGACCAATTCTCGCCAGCTGGAAACATACCTTCGGGCATCACGGAACCAAATCAAAGCCCTATCCGAAAATAAATCTACCGCCCCTCTAAACAACTGGTCCTCACTGACCCCACGAGTCCGCCTTTTTGCCAAAACAGTAATTGGCAAAAAGGCGGACAACACCACCAAAAATTACAAAAAAAAATTTAAAAAAATAAAATGGAACGGACTCACCGAACTATCGCGAACTCCGCTGCTCCGACCAATTCAAAAAAAGCTAAATAAATAATAAAAATTAATTAGTCAAAATATAAATAAATATACAAAACACTAAAAACACCACAAAAAAAATTATTTATTTAAATCAAAAAAAAATTTAATTTAAAAAAACCCGAAAAATGGAAAAATATATTACAAAAAAAAACAATTTTCAAAAAAAAAATTATACAACAAGAAAAATTGTAAACTTATTAAAAAAATTTAAAAAAGTTAATATTTAAAAAAAATTTTAAACAAAATAGCCCCACGTTGGGCGCCAGCTTATCGCGCTATTTTGAACTAAAACTTTATTTAAAACTCTATAATCGAAAATCCCCACGCGATAATTAAATTCCCTATTTGCCCGAATAGCACAGTCGCGAAGCGTGGGATTTAAGACGACCCTCGCGGTATGGTATCCCCGTCCGACCCATACCTATATGCCATACCCATACCTATATGCGAAAAATCTCTTCAGATTTTTCTAGGTGTGTTTGGCAAATTTACATATACCCCCCTGCACCCACCAAAATGAAATATACATTTTGGCGGCACTCATGTACGTATAGGCGAAAGCATAAATGTTCTCAAATTCCTCTCCCTCAAACAGGTTCAAAAAGTACAAAAGCTTTAGTCTAGGTTTTGACATTTTACTATTGTAATGGCGTGGCTGGCAATACCCTCATCGGATCGCCGCCGCTCACTGAGCTAACTTAACGAAAGCAAAAGCGAAAGAAAGGAGAAGAAAGCAAGAGAACTTTGACAGCTCAAACAAAATATTCAGCTTTCTTCTTCCGCGCGCCGGTCGCATATCACCCGCGAGTGGCGAATTTGTTTTGCTTAACAAATTAAGCAAAACAAATATATTTATATAAAAAAAAAAATTACCAATCAATAAAATCGTGCAGTGCGTTCTTTCGGTTAGTGCGTGTGAGATTTTGTTCCTTCGATTTTGTTCGCCCGTCGCCCCGAACAAAAGGGAAACATAAAAAAAACATAACAAACAAAACAACAACAACGGTGGCGCATATTTATACCGCGACAACCCCACCTCCACCTCCGCGAAAGTTGCTTGGTCTCCTGAGACCAGCCAACTTTCGAATCTAACCGTAGAAAATCACCCTGAGTCGATGTGCGGCCTAAGGTCCTGCACATGCCATGTCCCCTTTTCTCGTCCGTCTTCGTCTTCCAAAACATATGTCCACGGAGACACCCTCTTTTTAACCCTAAACGGTCCAACAAATTTCGGAGCTAACTTCGCTGCAAAATAGTTTGCAGCATCGGACAAAACAAAATTACGTCTCCATACTAACTCGTGCGGTAAATACTGTACATCTCTACGTCTGAGATTGTAAGTCTATGCTGTCTTGGCACTTGCATTTCTAACTTCTTCCGTATGTCTTCCCTCAAGTCTGCCATTAACTTGGCCCGGTCCTCACTACTATTGTCCGGTTGGTCTGAGTCTCCCACTCGTCTATAATCTCTATCACCCCTGACCGCCATATTTCGGCCAAAATTCACGAAGTATGGAGACGCTCCCAAAACCTCATGCTGCGATGTTCGAATGCAGCACGCCACCTTTGAGAGATGAGAATCCCATGTCCGATAGTTTTCTGAAATATATGCTCTCAAAGTGGTCTTAATTATTTGGTTGATCCGCTCGGCCGGATTGGCCTGCGGATGATAGTGTGCAGTGTACCGCATCTGCACACCATACGACGCGCATAAACTCTGCAGCTCCTTGCTGCGAAACTGTGGCCCATTGTCGCATACAATGGACCTCGGAACTCCAAAGAGCAGGAAGACATTATCTTCCAACTCCTTGCAAACACTCTTTGCCGTTGCATTTCGCAACGGAAACAACAATGGGAATTTGGTGAAGTAGTCAACCACCGTTAAAATATAACAAAATCCCCGACTAGACTTCACCAAGGGTCCCACCAGATCTACGCAGATCATTTCCCAAGGTTCTAACTTCTTTGTCCTCTCTACCATACAACCAGCTGGCTTATTGTTGTCAGGTTTCACCCTCTGGCAAACCTGACAACCTTTAATATATCTAGCTATCTCTGCCTTCATTTTCGGCCAATAATATTTCTCAATTACCCTAGCGTATGTTTTCCTAACGCCCATGTGCCCCGATAATGGATTATCGTGACACTCGAATAAAATACTGCGCCTATCACTCTTGCCCACAACTCTCTTCCACTCGTACCCAGCACTAAACAAACTATTTGTCCCTGCCTTTATGTGTTTATATAACACCCCATTTTCAATTCTCCAAGCTGGGTAATCGAGTGGTTTATCCTCCACTTTCCTAACCATGGAATCCACCCATGGATCTCTAACACGCCCATCTACCTCCCCTACGACTGGGACACCTCTAGCATGTCGGGCACAACATGATCTTTCCCCTTACGATGTATGATTTCATAATCGTATTGCTGGAGCTTTAAAGCCCACCTAGCCAACCTACCGCAAGGATCTTTCAAATTGTTGAGCCATACCAACGAATAATGGTCTGTCACCACTGTGAAATTAACCCCTTCGATGTATGGCCTCAACTTCTCAACTGCCCACAAAACAGCCAAACACTCCTTCTCGGTAGTGGAATAATTCCTCTCGCATCTACTCAACGACCTACTCAAATACGAAATGACCTTCTCCCCTTCATCAAACTGCTGTGTCAAAACGGCACCTATTCCAAAATCGGAAGCATCAGTCTGAACAACGAAGGGTCGTTCGAAATCAGGACAGCTCAGGACCGGCGCCGTCACTAGGCGCTCCTTGGCCTTCAAAAAGCTGTCCTCGCACTCCGGCGACCATCTAAACCTGTGGTGAAAGCCTAAGAAGATCAGTTAGAGGCTTAACCAAATCAGCGAAATTCGAAACAAACCTACGATACCAAGAAATGGTGCCAACAAACGACCTGACTTCCCTTACATGTTTGGGCGCTGGAATTTTCAGCATTGCCTCAACTTTCTCGGGGTCAACATGCAAGCCCTGTCGTGCAGGCCCTAGACTCCTTCTCCACTGGGATCTGCCAATACGCGGATTTTATATCCAAACTAGAGAGATATTTGGCGTCCTTTAGCTTATCTAAAGTAGCCGAAATATAAGGGAAGGGGTAACTATCTCGATCCGTATTTTTATTCAGTGTCCTATAGTCGACACAAAACCTATAACTCCCATCCTTTTTCCTAATCATCACAACCGGTGATGCCCAAGGGCTGTGAGAAATCTCAATCACACCCTTTTCTAACATATCCTCTATTTCCTCATCTATGCGCCTCTGAATAGCGGGCGATACCGGATAGTATCGCTGCTTGACTGGTTCCACATTTGGCTTTGTACGAATCCGATGTTCGACCAAATGTGTACAACCAAGTCCCTCAGGCATAGACCTAAAAACATCTGCAACAAACTCCTCAAGAACCGATTTTTCCCTAGTTGACAACGAAGACCTATCAACTATCGCCGCTACTGACGAGACCTCGACTTGGTCGGAAAACCTCCACTGATTCTTGGCCAAATCTGGCACTACACCGGCCATAGACCAAAAGTCTACTCCAAGAATCAATGATTGGGGTAAATCCGGTATTACGAGGCATTCAACGAGGACCGACTTGCCCTCTACCTCGAAAGGGACCGAAACTACCCCCCTAACCGGAACTTCTTCACCATCAGCAAGCGCAACCTTGCTGACCGCAGACGCCAATAAACTTATCCCCCAGGACTTTAATGTGTCCCAGCCTGGCCTACCAAGAATCGTCCTGGTGGCCCCCGAATCTAAAAGCCCTAACATACGCACTCCAAAAATCCTAGCGCCTAAATATGGCCTATTATCCAAATCTTTTCCCGACAAAGTGAAACTCAAATATACTCCGGACGGACGCCTCTGAGGCCTATCACTATTTTCCCTAGCCAGCTGGTTGCCCGCAGGCAACCTACCTAAACCTCGCGAACTTCTTGCCCTGCTTCCACAAGAGCTCGCTCCCCATTTCCCGACTCTTCGCGGGCCCTCGGAGCCGCTCTCGGGGCCGCCTCCCTGTCCGAGCGCTCCTGCGATTGCCCTGCTCTCTGAGAGCATCGGGGGCAATCACGCTTCATGACGCCAGGCCGCTCGCAGCCGCGGCAAATAACCGCCTTTCGGCAGTTTACCGAAACATGCCCAAACTTCTTGCAGTTAAAGCACCTGAACGGACGTCTAGCCCGTTGAGATGCCCTAATTCTCCGCTCCAATCTAAGATTGCGCAGCGGAGCCCTGACTGCAACCAGTTCCGGCTCGGCCGAAACATATGCCAAGTCTGGCTCCAGCAAGTCCTTGGACCGACTGCTGGGCGGCGGCACGAATGCTTCCACATTCGCCCGCACAGCCTCCAGTTTCCGACCCAAGGAAACCAACTCCGAAAGACTCTCAGGCTCAGCCAAGCCCAGCTGAGTCTGATAAAAAGGACACAAATTAGCCCTGACCAGACCCAACATACGCTTCTCCGGCAAGGACTCGGACAGACGACGGAACAGACCCCTCATAACCGCTACATAAATGCCTATGGACTCAGCCCCACCTTGAGTCCTTTTCCTAATTTCGTCTAACAAGAGGTCATCATAATTATGGGGCAGAAACTCTAACTTCAGCTGAACGACCAATTCTCGCCAGCTGGAAACATACCTTCGGGCATCACGGAACCAAATCAAAGCCCTATCCGAAAATAAATCTACCGCCCCTCTAAACAACTGGTCCTCACTGACCCCACGAGTCCGCCTTTTTGCCAAAACAGTAATTGGCAAAAAGGCGGACAACACCACCAAAAATTACAAAAAAAAATTTAAAAAAATAAAATGGAACGGACTCACCGAACTATCGCGAACTCCGCTGCTCCGACCAATTCAAAAAAAGCTAAATAAATAATAAAAATTAATTAGTCAAAATATAAATAAATATACAAAACACTAAAAACACCACAAAAAAAATTATTTATTTAAATCAAAAAAAAATTTAATTTAAAAAAACCCGAAAAATGGAAAAATATATTACAAAAAAAAACAATTTTCAAAAAAAAAATTATACAACAAGAAAAATTGTAAACTTATTAAAAAAATTTAAAAAAGTTAATATTTAAAAAAAATTTTAAACAAAATAGCCCCACGTTGGGCGCCAGCTTATCGCGCTATTTTGAACTAAAACTTTATTTAAAACTCTATAATCGAAAATCCCCACGCGATAATTAAATTCCCTATTTGCCCGAATAGCACAGTCGCGAAGCGTGGGATTTAAGACGACCCTCGCGGTATGGTATCCCCGTCCGAACGAACAACACGAACCCGCGAAAACCTGATAACTAAACTTTTAAGACCCTACACCGAAACTGCCGCAATATATATATATATATATACGTATATATATATATATATATATATATACGTTCGGTATTATTTTCTTTGTGTCGGAAAAAATTTCCGTTTCTTTTATATATATATATATATATATACGTATATATATATATATATATACGTATATACGTACGTATATATATACGTATATATACGTACCGTACGTATATATATACGTACCCAATACCCAAATATCAAAAATTATATTTGTTTAAACGCAATTGATTTGCGGGACCAGACCAACCTGTCTGAAATCCCTCGCACGATTCTTGCAGAATCTATTCACCAGCTGGACTTCGATAAAATTCGATGTCCAGCAACAACTTGGCTCTGATGCGGGACAACACAAACAAAAAAAAAGGAATAAGGAAGAGGGGGGGAAAACGGCCAAACAAATTCCAAGCAAACTACTTGGACGGAAACACCAAAACAAATCACGACCGAACACAACCTGTCCAACTCTATTCAATTCCTCAAATTCAAAACACTAAATGGCCGACTGCCACAAATAAAATAAAGCAAAATAAACACTAGCTGGCAAAACTAAACCAGCGCGCAAAAATACTCCCTTTGGAACACTTGTCCTCCAGCCACAGTCCGACGATGGCAACAGCTCCACTTCACCACTCAAAAAAATACAATTTAAAAAAAGGAAAGAAAATTATCCAAATTTTGGAAACAAATAATTTAAGATTCAATTAAATTAAAAAAAATCTAAAACTTTAACACTCTCCTTCTTCCCTGCTCAAAAAGAACTAAAAGAATTAGAATATATGAGCGCCTATGACGCTCACTTTCCATTTATTTTCCCACATACATAGAGTGCTGCTTACGCAGAAACCAGTGTCCGCAGTTATTTGGTTGATCCGCTCGGCCGGATTGGCCTGCGGATGATAGTGTGCAGTGTACCGCATCTGCACACCATACGACGCGCATAAACTCTGCAGCTCCTTGCTGCGAAACTGTGGCCCATTGTCGCATACAATGGACCTCGGAACTCCAAAGAGCAGGAAGACATTATCTTCCAACTCCTTGCAAACACTCTTTGCCGTTGCATTTCGCAACGGAAACAACAATGGGAATTTGGTGAAGTAGTCAACCACCGTTAAAATATAACAAAATCCCCGACTAGACTTCACCAAGGGTCCCACCAGATCTACGCAGATCATTTCCCAAGGTTCTAACTTCTTTGTCCTCTCTAACATACAACCAGCTGGCTTATTGTTGTCAGGTTTCACCCTCTGGCAAACCTGACAACCTTTAATATATCTAGCTATCTCTGCCTTCATTTTCGGCCAATAATATTTCTCAATTACCCTAGCGTATGTTTTCCTAACGCCCATGTGCCCCGATAATGGATTATCGTGACACTCGAATAAAATACTGCGCCTATCACTCTTGCCCACAACTCTCTTCCACTCGTACCCAGCACTAAACAAACTATTTGTCCCTGCCTTTATGTGTTTATATAACACCACATTTTCAATTCTCCAAGCTGGGTAATCGAGTGGTTTATCCTCCACTTTCCTAACCATGGAATCCACCCATGGATCTCTAACACGCCCATCTACCTCCCCTACGACTGGGACACCTCTAGAAAGCATGTCGGGCACAACATGATCTTTCCCCTTACGATGTATGATTTCATAATCGTATTGCTGGAGCTTTAAAGCCCACCTAGCCAACCTACCGCAAGGATCTTTCAAATTGTTGAGCCATACCAACGAATAATGGTCTGTCACCACTGTGAAATTAACCCCTTCGATGTATGGCCTCAACTTCTCAACTGCCCACAAAACAGCCAAACACTCCTTCTCGGTAGTGGAATAATTCCTCTCGCATCTACTCAACGACCTACTCAAATACGAAATGACCTTCTCCCCTTCATCAAACTGCTGTGTCAAAACGGCACCTATTCCAAAATCGGAAGCATCAGTCTGAACAACGAAGGGTCGTTCGAAATCAGGACAGCTCAGGACCGGCGCCGTCACTAGGCGCTCCTTGGCCTTCAAAAAGCTGTCCTCGCACTCCGGCGACCATCTAAACCTGTGGTGAAAGCCTAAGAAGATCAGTTAGAGGCTTAACCAAATCAGCGAAATTCGAAACAAACCTACGATACCAAGAAATGGTGCCAACAAACGACCTGACTTCCCTTACATGTTTGGGCGCTGGAATTTTCAGCATTGCCTCAACTTTCTCGGGGTCAACATGCAAGCCCTGTCGATCAACAACACAACCTAGATACCGTAGCGAAGAAAGACAAAAATTACATTTGTCCCTATTCAATCTAAGCCCTGCCGAACAAATCCTCCTCAGGACCTCCTTCAGAACCTCAACATGCTTATCAAATGTATTTGTAACAATAATAATATCGTCCAAATACACGAAAACATGGGGCTCCAAGTCAGCCCCAAGGACCTCATCTATAAGTCTCTGCCAAGTTGCAGGCGCATTGTGCAGGCCATAAGGCATGCGCTTGAGCTGGTAGAGCCCCCTACCCGGAACTGTAAATGTCGTGCAGGCCCTAGACTCCTTCTCCACTGGGATCTGCCAATACGCGGATTTTATATCCAAACTAGAGAGATATTTGGCGTCCTTTAGCTTATCTAAAGTAGCCGAAATATAAGGGAAGGGGTAACTATCTCGATCCGTATTTTTATTCAGTGTCCTATAGTCGACACAAAACCTATAACTCCCATCCTTTTTCCTAATCATCACAACCGGTGATGCCCAAGGGCTGTGAGAAATCTCAATCACACCCTTTTCTAACATATCCTCTATTTCCTCATCTATGCGCCTCTGAATAGCGGGCGATACCGGATAGTATCGCTGCTTGACTGGTTCCACATTTGGCTTTGTACGAATCCGATGTTCGACCAAATGTGTACAACCAAGTCCCTCAGGCATAGACCTAAAAACATCTGCAACAAACTCCTCAAGAACCGATTTTTCCCTAGTTGACAACGAAGACCTATCAACTATCGCCGCTACTGACGAGACCTCGACTTGGTCGGAAAACCTCCACTGATTCTTGGCCAAATCTGGCACTACACCGGCCATAGACCAAAAGTCTACTCCAAGAATCAATGATTGGGGTAAATCCGGTATTACGAGGCATTCAACGAGGACCGACTTGCCCTCTACCTCGAAAGGGACCGAAACTACCCCCCTAACCGGAACTTCTTCACCATCAGCAAGCGCAACCTTGCTGACCGCAGACGCCAATAAACTTATCCCCCAGGACTTTAATGTGTCCCAGCCTGGCCTACCAAGAATCGTCCTGGTGGCCCCCGAATCTAAAAGCCCTAACATACGCACTCCAAAAATCCTAGCGCCTAAATATGGCCTATTATCCAAATCTTTTCCCGACAAAGTGAAACTCAAATATACTCCGGACGGACGCCTCTGAGGCCTATCACTATTTTCCCTAGCCAGCTGGTTGCCCGCAGGCAACCTACCTAAACCTCGCGAACTTCTTGCCCTGCTTCCACAAGAGCTCGCTCCCCATTTCCCGACTCTTCGCGGGCCCTCGGAGCCGCTCTCGGGGCCGCCTCCCTGTCCGAGCGCTCCTGCGATTGCCCTGCTCTCTGAGAGCATCGGGGGCAATCACGCTTCATGACGCCAGGCCGCTCGCAGCCGCGGCAAATAACCGCCTTTCGGCAGTTTACCGAAACATGCCCAAACTTCTTGCAGTTAAAGCACCTGAACGGACGTCTAGCCCGTTGAGATGCCCTAATTCTCCGCTCCAATCTAAGATTGCGCAGCGGAGCCCTGACTGCAACCAGTTCCGGCTCGGCCGAAACATATGCCAAGTCTGGCTCCAGCAAGTCCTTGGACCGACTGCTGGGCGGCGGCACGAATGCTTCCACATTCGCCCGCACAGCCTCCAGTTTCCGACCCAAGGAAACCAACTCCGAAAGACTCTCAGGCTCAGCCAAGCCCAGCTGAGTCTGATAAAAAGGACACAAATTAGCCCTGACCAGACCCAACATACGCTTCTCCGGCAAGGACTCGGACAGACGACGGAACAGACCCCTCATAACCGCTACATAAATGCCTATGGACTCAGCCCCACCTTGAGTCCTTTTCCTAATTTCGTCTAACAAGAGGTCATCATAATTATGGGGCAGAAACTCTAACTTCAGCTGAACGACCAATTCTCGCCAGCTGGAAACATACCTTCGGGCATCACGGAACCAAATCAAAGCCCTATCCGAAAATAAATCTACCGCCCCTCTAAACAACTGGTCCTCACTGACCCCACGAGTCCGCCTTTTTGCCAAAACAGTAATTGGCAAAAAGGCGGACAACACCACCAAAAATTACAAAAAAAAATTGAAAAAAAATAAAATGGAACGGACTCACCGAACTATCGCGAACTCCGCTGCTCCGACCAATTCAAAAAAAGCTAAATAAATAATAAAAATTAATTAGTCAAAATATAAATAAATATACAAAACACTAAAAACACCACAAAAAAAATTATTTATTTAAATCAAAAAAAAATTTAATTTAAAAAAACCCGAAAAATGGAAAAATATATTACAAAAAAAAACAATTTTCAAAAAAAAAATTATACAACAAGAAAAATTGTAAACTTATTAAAAAAATTTAAAAAAGTTAATATTTAAAAAAAATTTTAAACAAAATAGCCCCACGTTGGGCGCCAGGTTATCGCGCTATTTTGAACTAAAACTTTATTTAAAACTCTATAATCGAAAATCCCCACGCGATAATTAAATTCCCTATTTGCCCGAATAGCACAGTCGCGAAGCGTGGGATTTAAGACGACCCTCGCGGTATGGTATCCCCGTCCGAACGAACAACACGAACCCGCGAAAACCTGATAACTAAACTTTTAAGACCCTACACCGAAACTGCCGCAATATATATATATATATATACGTATATATATATATATATATATATATACGTTCGGTATTATTTTCTTTGTGTCGGAAAAAATTTCCGTTTCTTTTATATATATATATATATATATACGTATATATATATATATATATACGTATATACGTACGTATATATATACGTATATATACGTACCGTACGTATATATATACGTACCCAATACCCAAATATCAAAAATTATATTTGTTTAAACGCAATTGATTTGCGGGACCAGACCAACCTGTCTGAAATCCCTCGCACGATTCTTGCAGAATCTATTCACCAGCTGGACTTCGATAAAATTCGATGTCCAGCAACAACTTGGCTCTGATGCGGGACAACACAAACAAAAAAAAAGGAATAAGGAAGAGGGGGGGAAAACGGCCAAACAAATTCCAAGCAAACTACTTGGACGGAAACACCAAAACAAATCACGACCGAACACAACCTGTCCAACTCTATTCAATTCCTCAAATTCAAAACACTAAATGGCCGACTGCCACAAATAAAATAAAGCAAAATAAACACTAGCTGGCAAAACTAAACCAGCGCGCAAAAATACTCCCTTTGGAACACTTGTCCTCCAGCCACAGTCCGACGATGGCAACAGCTCCACTTCACCACTCAAAAAAATACAATTTAAAAAAAGGAAAGAAAATTATCCAAATTTTGGAAACAAATAATTTAAGATTCAATTAAATTAAAAAAAATCTAAAACTTTAACACTCTCCTTCTTCCCTGCTCAAAAAGAACTAAAAGAATTAGAATATATGAGCGCCTATGACGCTCACTTTCCATTTATTTTCCCACATACATAGAGTGCTGCTTACGCAGAAACCAGTGTCCGCAGTTATTTGGTTGATCCGCTCGGCCGGATTGGCCTGCGGATGATAGTGTGCAGTGTACCGCATCTGCACACCATACGACGCGCATAAACTCTGCAGCTCCTTGCTGCGAAACTGTGGCCCATTGTCGCATACAATGGACCTCGGAACTCCAAAGAGCAGGAAGACATTATCTTCCAACTCCTTGCAAACACTCTTTGCCGTTGCATTTCGCAACGGAAACAACAATGGGAATTTGGTGAAGTAGTTAAAATATAACAAAATCCCCGACTAGACTTCACCAAGGGTCCCACCAGATCTACGCAGATCATTTCCCAAGGTTCTAACTTCTTTGTCCTCTCTAACATACAACCAGCTGGCTTATTGTTGTCAGGTTTCACCCTCTGGCAAACCTGACAACCTTTAATATATCTAGCTATCTCTGCCTTCATTTTCGGCCAATAATATTTCTCAATTACCCTAGCGTATGTTTTCCTAACGCCCATGTGCCCCGATAATGGATTATCGTGACACTCGAATAAAATACTGCGCCTATCACTCTTGCCCACAACTCTCTTCCACTCGTACCCAGCACTAAACAAACTATTTGTCCCTGCCTTTATGTGTTTATATAACACCACATTTTCAATTCTCCAAGCTGGGTAATCGAGTGGTTTATCCTCCACTTTCCTAACCATGGAATCCACCCATGGATCTCTAACACGCCCATCTACCTCCCCTACGACTGGGACACCTCTAGAAAGCATGTCGGGCACAACATGATCTTTCCCCTTACGATGTATGATTTCATAATCGTATTGCTGGAGCTTTAAAGCCCACCTAGCCAACCTACCGCAAGGATCTTTCAAATTGTTGAGCCATACCAACGAATAATGGTCTGTCACCACTGTGAAATTAACCCCTTCGATGTATGGCCTCAACTTCTCAACTGCCCACAAAACAGCCAAACACTCCTTCTCGGTAGTGGAATAATTCCTCTCGCATCTACTCAACGACCTACTCAAATACGAAATGACCTTCTCCCCTTCATCAAACTGCTGTGTCAAAACGGCACCTATTCCAAAATCGGAAGCATCAGTCTGAACAACGAAGGGTCGTTCGAAATCAGGACAGCTCAGGACCGGCGCCGTCACTAGGCGCTCCTTGGCCTTCAAAAAGCTGTCCTCGCACTCCGGCGACCATCTAAACCTGTGGTGAAAGCCTAAGAAGATCAGTTAGAGGCTTAACCAAATCAGCGAAATTCGAAACAAACCTACGATACCAAGAAATGGTGCCAACAAACGACCTGACTTCCCTTACATGTTTGGGCGCTGGAATTTTCAGCATTGCCTCAACTTTCTCGGGGTCAACATGCAAGCCCTGTCGATCAACAACACAACCTAGATACCGTAGCGAAGAAAGACAAAAATTACATTTGTCCCTATTCAATCTAAGCCCTGCCGAACAAATCCTCCTCAGGACCTCCTTCAGAACCTCAACATGCTTATCAAATGTATTTGTAACAATAATAATATCGTCCAAATACACGAAAACATGGGGCTCCAAGTCAGCCCCAAGGACCTCATCTATAAGTCTCTGCCAAGTTGCAGGCGCATTGTGCAGGCCATAAGGCATGCGCTTGAGCTGGTAGAGCCCCCTACCCGGAACTGTAAATGTCGTGCAGGCCCTAGACTCCTTCTCCACTGGGATCTGCCAATACGCGGATTTTATATCCAAACTAGAGAGATATTTGGCGTCCTTTAGCTTATCTAAAGTAGCCGAAATATAAGGGAAGGGGTAACTATCTCGATCCGTATTTTTATTCAGTGTCCTATAGTCGACACAAAACCTATAACTCCCATCCTTTTTCCTAATCATCACAACCGGTGATGCCCAAGGGCTGTGAGAAATCTCAATCACACCCTTTTCTAACATATCCTCTATTTCCTCATCTATGCGCCTCTGAATAGCGGGCGATACCGGATAGTATCGCTGCTTGACTGGTTCCACATTTGGCTTTGTACGAATCCGATGTTCGACCAAATGTGTACAACCAAGTCCCTCAGGCATAGACCTAAAAACATCTGCAACAAACTCCTCAAGAACCGATTTTTCCCTAGTTGACAACGAAGACCTATCAACTATCGCCGCTACTGACGAGACCTCGACTTGGTCGGAAAACCTCCACTGATTCTTGGCCAAATCTGGCACTACACCGGCCATAGACCAAAAGTCTACTCCAAGAATCAATGATTGGGGTAAATCCGGTATTACGAGGCATTCAACGAGGACCGACTTGCCCTCTACCTCGAAAGGGACCGAAACTACCCCCCTAACCGGAACTTCTTCACCATCAGCAAGCGCAACCTTGCTGACCGCAGACGCCAATAAACTTATCCCCCAGGACTTTAATGTGTCCCAGCCTGGCCTACCAAGAATCGTCCTGGTGGCCCCCGAATCTAAAAGCCCTAACATACGCACTCCAAAAATCCTAGCGCCTAAATATGGCCTATTATCCAAATCTTTTCCCGACAAAGTGAAACTCAAATATACTCCGGACGGACGCCTCTGAGGCCTATCACTATTTTCCCTAGCCAGCTGGTTGCCCGCAGGCAACCTACCTAAACCTCGCGAACTTCTTGCCCTGCTTCCACAAGAGCTCGCTCCCCATTTCCCGACTCTTCGCGGGCCCTCGGAGCCGCTCTCGGGGCCGCCTCCCTGTCCGAGCGCTCCTGCGATTGCCCTGCTCTCTGAGAGCATCGGGGGCAATCACGCTTCATGACGCCAGGCCGCTCGCAGCCGCGGCAAATAACCGCCTTTCGGCAGTTTACCGAAACATGCCCAAACTTCTTGCAGTTAAAGCACCTGAACGGACGTCTAGCCCGTTGAGATGCCCTAATTCTCCGCTCCAATCTAAGATTGCGCAGCGGAGCCCTGACTGCAACCAGTTCCGGCTCGGCCGAAACATATGCCAAGTCTGGCTCCAGCAAGTCCTTGGACCGACTGCTGGGCGGCGGCACGAATGCTTCCACATTCGCCCGCACAGCCTCCAGTTTCCGACCCAAGGAAACCAACTCCGAAAGACTCTCAGGCTCAGCCAAGCCCAGCTGAGTCTGATAAAAAGGACACAAATTAGCCCTGACCAGACCCAACATACGCTTCTCCGGCAAGGACTCGGACAGACGACGGAACAGACCCCTCATAACCGCTACATAAATGCCTATGGACTCAGCCCCACCTTGAGTCCTTTTCCTAATTTCGTCTAACAAGAGGTCATCATAATTATGGGGCAGAAACTCTAACTTCAGCTGAACGACCAATTCTCGCCAGCTGGAAACATACCTTCGGGCATCACGGAACCAAATCAAAGCCATATCCGAAAATAAATCTACCGCCCCTCTAAACAACTGGTCCTCACTGACCCCACGAGTCCGCCTTTTTGCCAAAACAGTAATTGGCAAAAAGGCGGACAACACCACCAAAAATTACAAAAAAAAATTTAAAAAAATAAAATGGAACGGACTCACCGAACTATCGCGAACTCCGCTGCTCCGACCAATTCAAAAAAAGCTAAATAAATAATAAAAATTAATTAGTCAAAATATAAATAAATATACAAAACACTAAAAACACCACAAAAAAAATTATTTATTTAAATCAAAAAAAAATTTAATTTAAAAAAACCCGAAAAATGGAAAAATATATTACAAAAAAAAACAATTTTCAAAAAAAAAATTATACAACAAGAAAAATTGTAAACTTATTAAAAAAATTTAAAAAAGTTAATATTTAAAAAAAATTTTAAACAAAATAGCCCCACGTTGGGCGCCAGCTTATCGCGCTATTTTGAACTAAAACTTTATTTAAAACTCTATAATCGAAAATCCCCACGCGATAATTAAATTCCCTATTTGCCCGAATAGCACAGTCGCGAAGCGTGGGATTTAAGACGACCCTCGCGGTATGGTATCCCCGTCCGAACGAACAACACGAACCCGCGAAAACCTGATAACTAAACTTTTAAGACCCTACACCGAAACTGCCGCAATATATATATATATATATACGTATATATATATATATATATATATATACGTTCGGTATTATTTTCTTTGTGTCGGAAAAAATTTCCGTTTCTTTTATATATATATATATATATATACGTATATATATATATATATATACGTATATACGTACGTATATATATACGTATATATACGTACCGTACGTATATATATACGTACCCAATACCCAAATATCAAAAATTATATTTGTTTAAACGCAATTGATTTGCGGGACCAGACCAACCTGTCTGAAATCCCTCGCACGATTCTTGCAGAATCTATTCACCAGCTGGACTTCGATAAAATTCGATGTCCAGCAACAACTTGGCTCTGATGCGGGACAACACAAACAAAAAAAAAGGAATAAGGAAGAGGGGGGGAAAACGGCCAAACAAATTCCAAGCAAACTACTTGGACGGAAACACCAAAACAAATCACGACCGAACACAACCTGTCCAACTCTATTCAATTCCTCAAATTCAAAACACTAAATGGCCGACTGCCACAAATAAAATAAAGCAAAATAAACACTAGCTGGCAAAACTAAACCAGCGCGCAAAAATACTCCCTTTGGAACACTTGTCCTCCAGCCACAGTCCGACGATGGCAACAGCTCCACTTCACCACTCAAAAAAATACAATTTAAAAAAAGGAAAGAAAATTATCCAAATTTTGGAAACAAATAATTTAAGATTCAATTAAATTAAAAAAAATCTAAAACTTTAACACTCTCCTTCTTCCCTGCTCAAAAAGAACTAAAAGAATTAGAATATATGAGCGCCTATGACGCTCACTTTCCATTTATTTTCCCACATACATAGAGTGCTGCTTACGCAGAAACCAGTGTCCGCAGTCGGGGCTTTACCCATACCTATATGCGAAAAATCTCTTCAGATTTTTCTAGGTGTGTTTGGCAAATTTACATATACCCCCCTGCACCCACCAAAATGAAATATACATTTTGGCGGCACTCATGTACGTATAGGCGAAAGCATAAATGTTCTCAAATTCCTCTCCCTCAAACAGGTTCAAAAAGTACAAAAGCTTTAGTCTAGGTTTTGACATTTTACTATTGTAATGGCGTGGCTGGCAATACCCTCATCGGATCGCCGCCGCTCACTGAGCTAACTTAACGAAAGCAAAAGCGAAAGAAAGGAGAAGAAAGCAAGAGAACTTTGACAGCTCAAACAAAATATTCAGCTTTCTTCTTCCGCGCGCCGGTCGCATATCACCCGCGAGTGGCGAATTTGTTTTGCTTAACAAACTAAGCAAAACAAATATATTTATATAAAAAAAAAAATTACCAATCAATAAAATCGTGCAGTGCGTTCTTTCGGTTAGTGCGTGTGAGATTTTGTTCCTTCGATTTTGTTCGCCCGTCGCCCCGAACAAAAGGGAAACATAAAAAAAACATAACAAACAAAACAACAACAACGGTGGCGCATATTTATACCGCGACATTGTGTCTGGGCGGGCAGTATATAGCTGTTAATGTTAGGCCTTTTAAGTATTCATCGAGAGAAATACTTGTCGCTTGAATATATTCTGTGCAATAATTCTGGAGAGCGTAATGTTTTATACGACTTTTAATGAGAATGGCGGTTCCACCTCTAGCGTTTCCGCTTGGATGCTTTGTGTCATAGAGTCTGTATCCTGGTAAATTGAAAAAGTGTTTTTCAGTGAAGTGTGTTTCAGAAATTAGCATAACGTCTATGCTGGACTCTTTCAAGAACTCGAGAAGTTCTAGTTTGTGATGACACAGGCCGTTTGCATTCCAGAATGATATTTTTAAACCATTCATGGCTTAGACATGAGATGTTGTAATAAAAGACTTTGATTCTTTATCATTTCTTGCATCATATTTTGCATACCAGACATAAATTGAGACATATTTTGCATGAATATTTGTAGAGTTTGTTCAAGGCTACTACTAGGAGGAGCAGGTTGCGCGTGCACAGTGGCAGAGTGGCAGAGTGACCGCTTTTTAAGGCACTGGCGTAGGAAACGCCTTGTTTTGTAAGTGGGTTTGCGAAGGATTGTGCAGCGGATAGCGGAGGAAATTTTTGGGATTTCCATGTTTCATGTTTTTGCGTCATATTTTCCGTCTTTTTTATAACCCTTATATTAACTTGCTTTGGGCGGACTATATATATATATATACATATATATAGATATATACATATATATATATATATATATATATATATATATATATATATATATATATATATATATATATATCCTCAAATCTGCGGCGAGCTTTTTCATACACTTCCACATGAGCTAGAGCGCTTGGAATTTGGAAAACTGATAGAACTCCGGTGACAATGCATTCTATTAAATTTTGGGGTCCATCAGAGGCGTAGGGGGCCGTGGGGAGACTCAAACATTTTTTTTTTAAACATGGCATAACTTCCAATTCCTTCAAGCTACAATGAGTTCTTATTGACAAAATGAAATTTTTTACCCTTTGAAAAGGGGGGTGTGGGGGCAAAGGGGAGCGGGATAGAGCCAATTTAAAGACCTAACTTTCGTATTTTGTAAGCTACAAGGCTGAAATTTTTTACTTAGGTTCGCATTCGGGAAAAAGACTAAAAAAGGGGAAAAAAAGGGGGAGAAAAAAATTAAAAAAAAAAAAAACAAAAAAAGAGGAAAATAAAAACAGAGTAAAAAACAAGTTTTTTAAAATATAACCCTTTAACCGACTAAAAAGCAGAAAATAAATTTTCTTTAAATTCATTTCAGCAATTTTGATTTAAAATTAAGGGTTTTTGGCGACTATAAAACCTGCAATGATATTCGGAGGAAAGTACCCAAAAACCCTTAATTTTGAATCGAAATTGCTGAAATGAATTTAAAGAAAATTTATTTTCTGCTTTTTAGTCGGTTAAAGGGTTATATTTTAAAAAACTTGTTTTTTACTCTGTTTTTTTATGAAGCTTTGATAAACTGCACAGCCTCTATAGTTAGCAGTGTGATTGCCACCGCAATTACTACATTTTTTAACAGTGGAATCCTCTTTTGTTTTTGTGCACGAACCTGTTTCGTGCAGGTCTCCACAAATTACGCACACGCTGGGAAGAGTGCAGTAAGACTTTGTGTGGCCATATTCTTGGCAGTTATGACACTGAATCGGTCCACTGCGCTTGTGAGGCACTTCAATTGTGATTTTGCGATGTAGCAGATATCTGAGCGAGTATATCGGGTGGGGTTCACCTTTTTTGAGCAATTTTGAGTCGAACTCTAGTTCCGCACGAAAAAGGGGTTGTGGGATTTTTTTTTGATTTTGGATATTGAATACGGACTTTATTTGGAATCCTTCATCGCTTAGTACAGTTTTGATTTCGTCGCATTCTACGAAAGGCTCGATACCTTTCAGTACGACTGAGAGGCCTTTGGAACTTTTGAGCTGGTAGGTGTAGTAGCTCTTTTTGAGTTTAACAAAGAGATTGACAATTTTTCTATAATTGGATTCGCTGTAAATTTTGATTTTTGTTTCGTGTACTTGCCCCCTGAGAATAGAAATCACGTGGAAATTATTAGGACCAATATTTGGAGTTATATCTTTGATGAGCGAATTAGAGTTTCGCTCACGCAGGTAGATAGGTTTGGGTTTTTGCGATTTCGGCTTGAGATCCGAATCATTTTCTTCATCAAGAATCGCATATCGATTTTGCCCAAGCTCGAGAGATTGTTTAACGGGATTCGTCTTTTGAATTTTTGCGGAATGCCTATTCCCATTAGTGGGGGACGATAGTACTCGCTTTGCGAAGTAAATGTTGATTAATGTCTGCACTGTCGGCATTTTGCTCTTTTGACCTGTAATAATGGAGCGAGTAGCGACCTTGGTTATGCGATTAGCGATTTTAGAAAATCCGCTATTCGTCTCACTTGAGTCAGGAATGGGGGTAAGGCCTACGGGTATTTCAATATTGCGGAAGCTGCTGCTGCGCACCGTCTTGCTGTGGAAGCTTTTGCTGCAGGGGTTGCAAAAGTTGTTGTTGTAGTTGCAGCTGCTGATGAGCTGTACCATTTTGTCCACTGTCTACTGATGACGGAGGGGTACGTTGCATGACGAGCGGTCACACTGGTACTAATTTCTCGTTTTTAAGGTTCTGGCCACCCTAATTAGAAAAGCGACGCATAGAGGGCGCTATATAGATGCGGTTTGTGTACTCGCTGATCGCTGCATACAGATGTTTTTTGGGATATTTTTTTCCGAGGGAAGTTTTAACGTCAAAGCTGTGTTGACTTTGCTGTCAGTGGATCAGCTGATTGTATTTTGTTTATAAAGAATGTGTAATGTTTTAGCAAATATGTTGCGCGGGATAAAGTTTTTGTTGATGAAGCGAATTCGAATTGTGATTTTATTTGGCAAAAATTTTCGTTTTGTTTTTAAATTTCACAAAAGTGTCCAAGCAAGTGATCGCGAGCCCTATGCAAACGCGTCACTGTACTATCGCACGAAGCCTCGGGGCTGTTTCAATATTTTTAGAGTAGAACTTCCGATATAAAAAATTGATTTTATGAGAGAAGATTTTTTATTCGCACAACCGATTGAACTGACGTTTGACATTTTTTTGAAAACAACAAATCCGTTTCAGGTATTTTTGGCTACACACGTTACACTGTGCTAGGGGTGCTAGACGTACTGTTTTAAACAGTACATGTACTGCTTTTTTATAAAAAGTACTGTTTTATTCAAAACACTCAAACCAGTATGGAAAAGTACTGTTTTTTGTACTGTTTTTATTATTTTTTTTGAATATTTTTTTGTTTTTTGGTATAGACAAACAAATTTTGGTAAAACCTTTTTCTGAAATCGTACAAAAAGAAAAACCACTTGAGGAGTTTCCAAAAGTGGTTCATTTACCGAACATTTGGAAAGTATGCAACTTAATTTTTCATTTAAAAAATAATAAAAAATCTTTGCACAAGAAAGTTTAGTGATAAAAATGTTCTCCAAATTTTAAGAATTTTATTCCGACTGGCATATGCAGAGAAAGCGAGAAAAGAGTTGAATTTTTTTAGTACTTTGGCAGAAAATATTCCCAGCCCG
Organism: Heteromyza rotundicornis; assembly: GCA_951394025.1. Taxonomy (NCBI): domain Eukaryota; kingdom Metazoa; phylum Arthropoda; class Insecta; order Diptera; family Heleomyzidae; genus Heteromyza; species Heteromyza rotundicornis. The sequence continues at coordinate 8,366,972 of OX596013.1, forward strand.
GAAATGTTGAAAAAAACAAAATGGCTACCCAGGGTAAATGAAAATTTGAACAGTATTTTCAGGCGACATTTTCGCGATTGTGGAATCGGGCACTAAGTGAGTATCTTTGTTTTTATCTGATTTTTTTTACTTGTTTTTTATTAAAAAGTGTACTGTTTTTTTTTCAAAAGTGTACTGTTTTTTTTCAAATGTACTGTTTTTCCCCTATTTAAAATCTAGCAACCCTACACTGTGCGCCGTTCTGTTTATGTAGTATATGTATGTGTGTTCTATGGGTCGTGAGTCGTGGGGTGGGATAAGTTTTGACACACCCACTTTTACCGCCCACAAGTTAAGAAATACGTATTTCTCTCACATTTGTGCAGAAACTTTTTCAGCAATGACAAAATAACACAGCTTCTCCTTGAGTATTACATATTACAGTTTCATACTTTGAACCAATTTCCACATTTTACATACACATTTTGCGCCCACTTTCACAGTACTTCAATTCCTTTTAAAGCTCCCCACACACTGTCGCGAAATTCCACAGCTGTCGCGGAACTTCCTCAAAAACTTCAAGGTGATATTCGGCTCGAAAAATTTGGTCCAGCAAAAACGATATTCAAATAACAAAATTTGTTATAAATTTTCTTAAAAATAACGCAACATTTTCGTGGAAAAAGTTTTAAAAATCACTTTTTTCCCACTAACAGATAAAAGAACAAATCACAAAATCCCAGCAGAACGTCTCTCGCAGAAGGACATTTCCCTCAATCAGCTAATAAATTAAAATCATTAATTTATTAACTTTCAATTAAAACTAAAATTTCACTTTAAATTAAAAAAAAAAATTTCCATGTGTTTTTATCGATTATTTTGTATGGCCACACCCCCACCCCCCCTAAGGAGTGGAGGTAGGGAATAAGTTTTTTCCACAAAAATGTGGGTGGAGGAAAAATAATGAGGGTCGGTCATACATTTCGCCCCTCTAGCATCCCCTAAGCATCTGTGGGAATTTTAGTCGATTTTCTACAGATTTCTGCGGGTTTTGTCTATTTTGTATTCCGTAAAAGGAAAAATAATGGAAGCCCCCCTAAGGAGTAGAGTTAGGGGTTAAGAAATGTTGAAAGAGGAAAAATAAAGGGGGTCGGTCCTACATTTCACCACTGTAGGGTTACCCTGGGTGGAGTTAGAGCCAATCTCATATAAACGTACATTTTGTATAGGGGCTGGCTGTGTCCCGTAAAAGGAAAAATAATGGGGGTCGGCCATATAACCCAACCCTCTAGGGGCAGCACCTCGGCTGTTATGGGGCTAAAAATCGATTCATCACCCTTTTTTTTGAACTTTGACCTCGATGCGACACCATTTACCCTCATCCCACCCCTTACATTTTTTGGCTCATGCTTTTTTTTGTCGAACCTCACACAATTAGGGGGTGACTCCTATCAAAATCCTATAAGCAAGTTAATATAAGGGTTATAAAAAAGCTGATCATCTTATCGAAACCGGTTCTTTGCAATTCAATGACTCCATCTAAGGCTTTACCGAATTTCGGGGCCCTTTCAATGCACTCGTTGCAGAAATATCCCAGATTCCTGTTGGCTTTAAGAAGTTTAGCATCATATTCCGCGTCTTGGCCCTCACAGCAAGCACGATGATAAACACGCTTGCAGAGACCACTGCAAGGCACCACAAAGCTATCAGCTGTGGCAAAAGACTTTTTGCACTTTCCTCAAAAATCGTCCATTGTAGAAAACTGACATTCAGGAAAAAAATATAGACCGAAGATATGGACAGCGAGAGAGAAGTTGAAAAACGCGATCGCACGGCAAGATAGTGAGATTTTTTGTGAAAGTGACACTATAAAAATTGGTCCTTAGTCAAATTCTTTTTAATTATGGTTCATACTTACTTTTCATAAAATTAGTACACAATAATTTTATATAATCAAAACAATTTTTTAATAAAGCACTCTTTCACAATTTTTTCACCTTTTCATTTTGACTGTTTTTAGAACAAACGGTACTAAGAATATTGGTAACAAAAAAAGCAAGAAAGTGTTGTTAAATTGTGGTTATTCCAAAAGCAGGGCCAAAATCCGTAATTAGTTCAAAGTTAATTAAAGAAGTTAAACTTTTATTTGTTTTCTTAAATTTTTTCCTCTTTACTTTCTACAAAATTTTTCATTAAATTGTTTTTTTCGTAAATTTTGAAAATTTTTTAATTTTTGTAAAAAATTTATAAAAATAGAGAAAAATAGAGAAAAATAATTTAAAAAAAGGCCCAAGTTGGCGCAGGAAACATTCTCTTATTTTTCATTCTACATACCTTTCGTTGCTTTTTAAAAAAAAAATCGCAAAGGGTATTTTTTTTTAAATGACTAACAAAAAATTTTTTTTTTCATTTTTACAATTTTGTCTAAACAAAACGAACAAAATTTTAGTATCCAGTTTCTTCCTACTTCCTAGAAAATTTTCCATCAAACGATTTGTTTCTACCTTTTTTTTTTTTTAGAATTTTTGCGATTTTTCAAACATTTCATTAAAAATGTGTAAATTTATAAGAATTCTGTGTATTACAACTCCGAGCGGCTATACTAAAGAATATATCACAAAACCTTTTTAGATTTTTTTAGTTAGTGGGAGTGTTTCAAACCAAACCACTAGCCGTTTTTTTTTTTTAATAGTAATTTTATTCAATTAATAATAACTAAGGTCTAACAATGATTTTTCAAAAATTCAGAAATTCAGATTATTATAATATTCAGATTAAAACTATTTGCCCTATATCCATTGATTTAGGCAATGTAGAGTTATCGTAACTAATATATGGGGAATATATTAGTTTCGTTTGAGACGTGAGTGATTCAGAGGTCTCAGTAAATTTCTAGCTAGAATGTTTGGGTGAAACATGAGCTTCTGCTTGTACTTCGAGGTAAATTTCGGAATTTCGTCTTTTACTGCAGGTATATTCAGGTCTCTGTGGATGTTAGTATTTTTTATATACCAAGGGGCTCTGGCAATTTGTCTCAGGATTTTAGATTGGACTCTCTGGAGTTTTTCCACGTTCGAGGGAGAGGCAGTGCCCCAGAGTTCAATTCCATATGTCCATATGAGTTTTATTATACTTTTGTATATTTGGACTTTGTATGTGAGATTTAGCTTTGATGCCCTTGAGATTAGCCAATTTAGTTCCAATTGCATTAATTTGATCTGAGTGATTTTGGATTCAATATGTTTATGCCATGTGAGTCGGCGATCGAGATGCATTCCAAGATACTTGGTTTCAGAACTTTCAGGGACGACTTGGCCGTTTATCTTCAGAGCAGGACACGTGCCCCTTCTTAGAGTAAAGGTTAAGTGACAGCTTTTGGATTCATTGACCTTGATTTTCCATCGATGTAGCCAATTACTTAGAGTGTCCAAGTGTTTTTGCGCGTATAGAGATGCCATGTCTGGGTTTAAGTGAGAGCACATGATAGCAGTGTCATCAGCAAAGGTTAGAGGGTAGATGGAACCATTGGAGCATAAATACTCCAGTGCCATCACACTTAGGCCAAAAAAGTTGACCCATTGTGAAGCCCGTACTTTAAGAGGTGGGATAGGCCCACACTCGTCAAACCATAAGTTGGTAATCCAACCACCCAGAATTTCTTACAAAGGCGAGCATTTCACGAAGGGGTTTATCAGATAACTCCGCCAGGTCATCGAAAAAGTATTCCCCAAGGGTTCTACGCCTGAGATGTTGTAGACTTGGACATCGACAGAGGAAGTGGTGGGCATCTTCCTCGACTTCATCGTCCCCACAGCCCCTACAAACGTCATTTTGGGTAAGACCAAGTCTCCTAGCATGAGCTCCTAAAAGGTTGTGACCCGTTAATGTGCCCATGAGGACAGATATGGATTTCCTATCAAACTGCAGGAGCTTGACCGTACGTCCTTCATTGCGTTGTGGCCATAGTTTGCGAGAGGTCTCACAGGTGGAGAGTTGTCTCCATCTGATGTTGGCCTGCCTCTCAAACTGTTTTTCTAGTCGTTCCCTAATACTACAGAGTGGGATTTTAACAGAACGGTCCGCTAGGTCAGCACTAATTGCCGACCCTTTCCGAGCCAATTCGTCGGCTGCTTCATTTCCAGGTATTCCCTCATGCCCCGGCACCCAGCAGAGCCTAACGCGATGCTGTGAGCCAAGAACCTGCAGCTCTTCGCGACAGCGCCTGACAAGCTTTGACTTGATGTAGACGGCAGATAACGCTTTTATTGCTGCCTGGCTATCAATGAAAAAGGTTATATCATCGTGTGGTATCTCCACCATTGAGGTCGCCTTGGCCGCCTCCGCCACTGCCAGTATCTCCGCTTGGAAGACACTGCTGTTGTCTGGCAGACGGATGTATCCCGTGATCCCTAATTTTTCGCAGGTGTAACCCGCACCGGTACCAATGCTCATTTTGGACCCATCAGTGAAGACTGATATGGGTACGTTTCTTGATAGGTCATTTCCCTGCCACTCTTTCCTGGTGGGAAAGTGACTGGAGAAGGGAATATTGAAGTCTGGGTATGGCAGCAGGTAGTCAGAGCTGATGTCGTTCCCAAGATGTCGTTGCATTATGTCTGAGTGCCCCGTCGAGTTTCTATGCCAGGTTGCTGTCTGGCTTATTCTTAAGGCACTTTTTGCTGCATATTCTTGTGTATATAGGTCTAGAGGCAGAAAATTAAGAATTGTCTCGAGTCCTGCCGTCGGTGAAGATTTCATCGCACTAGATATTCCTACACATGCTATTCTTTGTATTTTTGTCATTGTTTTCAGATTAGTGGTCTTGCTGGCTGATTTCCACCACACGAGACAACCGTATATCAGTATTGGTCTAACGATGGCTGTATACATCCATGAGATGATTTTGGGCCCCACCTTCGTCCAAAAATTCTACTACAGGTGTAAAAGGCAATTGACGCTTTCCTAACCCTTTCTTCTATGTTTAATTTCCAGTTCAGTTTCCTGTCTAAAACGAGACCCAGATAGCGGGCGCTTTCTGAGACTCTGAGAGGGATCCCCTCTATAGATGGTGGTCTGAATTGTGGAATCGTTCGTTTGTTCGTGAATAGGACAAGTTCGGTTTTTTGAGGGTTAACCCCCAGTCCACATTTCTTAGTCCAGTCGCTCAATTGTTTCAGTGCTACTTCTAGTATATCGCTGATGGTCGGAAGGAATTTACCCGTTGCTAGTAGTACAACATCGTCCGCGTATGCGGTCACCTTTATCCCACTCTTCTCAAATTCAATCAGTATTTCATTTAGTACCAAGTTCCACAGAAGTGGTGGGATGACACCGCCCTGCGAGGTACCCCGAGAGGCAGTCGCCTCCATGTTCGTGTTCCCAAGTTCCGTTTTGATTTTCCGCTGGCTTAACATACTAACGATCCAGTCTGTTAGGGCAGGCTCGATATTTGCGTGTGTTAGCGCCCTACTAACCGCACTTACGTTGACATTGTTGAATGCGCCCTCAATGTCTAAGAATGCAGCTAAAGTGTACTCTTTATAAGAAAGATTCTTCTCAATGGTGCTGACGACGCAATGCAGCGCCGTTTCCACACCCCTCCCTTTCGTGTATGCATGCTGTGCCGAGGATATATCACAAGGTCTCAGCCTGCCACGAATATAAAAGTCTATGAGTTTTTCGAAAGTTTTCAGTACGAAAAACGTCAGGCTGATGGGCCTAAAATCCTTCGCTAGTGTGTGGCTGGCTTTGCCCGCCTTGGGAATAAAAATAACAATAACTTGCCGCCAAATTGCTGGGATGTGCCCGAGCTAAAGGCTGCTCAAGAACAATTCCTTAAGAATTGGTGTTATAATATTCTTGGTCTTCTGCAACATTATCGGGAGTATCCCGTCACTACCAGGAGATTTATAGGGCGAAAAAGAGTCAATCGCCCAGTTTATCTTTTCCTCAGTAACTAAACCTTCAGGTATACCATTACTTGTGGTCGCTGTTCTACTCGCGTCCGCATCTTCCTGATTAATATCACAACCTGGGAAATGCGTTTCCAGCAGAAGCTGTAGAGTCTCAGAGCACGATTCGGTCCATCGCCCATCGCTTCGCTTGAGAAATCCAGGTATAGCTGGTGCTTTCGAGAGAAGTTTTCTTAGCCTTGCTGAGTCAGAGGAATGTTCCAAACTACTACAGAAATCCTGCCAATACGTTCTCTTGGCGTTCCTTGTAGCGGTTTTGAATTTCCTTGTACTCGTTTTGTAGTCGTCCCAGTCAGTGGATACATTGGTTCTCATAGCCTTATTAAAGAGCTTGCGTGCGGCACTTCTTAAGACCCTAAGCTCCTCTGTAAACCACGGTGCTGATTTCTTTACCTTGGCTGTCCTTAACGGACATGCCTTACAATACGCCTTACTAAGGAGAAGCCCTAGCGACATGGCAGAATTGTCTATCTCATGCGCTGATGTCAGATTTTGCGCCTGCAGTGTATGTATTCCATTCCCTACCTCACTTACAAAAGAGTCCCAGTCCGCCTTTCTTGGGTTTCTATATGGGGGTAATGTATTCTTTGGTATATCTATTTCGAATTCTATTATTCTATGATCAGAGAACGAGGCCTCAGGGGAGACCATCCACTGGTTTATAGATATAGAGTCCGAATTATTCGTTAATGTTATGTCAAGTACCTCCCTCCTACTTCTAGTAGTAAAGGTGGGCTCTCTGCCCTTGTTCACAATAATCAGATTCTTTTTGATTATATATTCAAATAAAGACTCACCCCGTACATTTGTGTCACTGCTACTAAACTGAACATGGTGTGCATTGGCGTCACAGTCGATGAGAATGTCCCATCCTTCCTGCTCGGCCTTCACGATCAGTGAGTTGGTGTCATTCGACGGCGGTGGATTCACTGAGTCGTACGGCATATATGTGGAGGCGATGACGAGGGAAGGAGATCCGCGCCTTTCGCACATTACTGCCGTCTGATCAGGGGTGCTAAAAGAAGGAAGGAGATATACGTTGATTTGTCTCCTAGCTACTATGCAGGTTCTGATTTTAGTCTCACTGTTTAATGGTTTGACGCTGTATGTGGTCAAACCTTTGTCCGCAAGCCCGCATATGTTACCTCGGAGTAACCAAGGTTCCTGTATGAGGGCGACGTCTACGTTCTTGCTCGCCATTAGCGAAACAAGATTTGCGCTAGCCGCTTTGCTGTGGTGAAGATTAATTTGTATTAGCTTCATGGCAGTAGTGGCATTGTACTTACTTTTCTGGGTGGCTCCACAACTGGCCTCAGTTTGCATCGGGTGACCCCTATGCGCACCTTGAAGTTGCATTTCCGCAGAAGCGGCATCGACTTGTGGCTAACGAGTACCACCACCTCTGTGCCCGCCTCCGTCCGCTCAGCAACCTCCACGATCTCCCATTCAAGGCTTTTCAGCTCAGGGTTCAGGTGGCGTAGGTTGCGTTCAATACGTTCCCTTGGAAGATGTGGTCCCGGGATCATCAGTTTGAATTTCTGTCTGGCGAAGTCCAGGATAGCATTTTTGTCGGCGACGCGCAGGTCGGCATGAGCCCACGGTGCAGTTGTGTTGGCGACAAATGCCTCGAGCCATTTCAGCGTGTCCGCATCATCACACTGAAGCATCTTAAAACCCTTGATTGTGGTCAGCTGGTCGAAGAGAGGGATGTGCTTCCCCTTCTTCAGGATAGCATCATTCACACCCTCAAGGATTCTGAGCTCTATCAGCTGCCACTGGTCCTCTGTCAGTCGACGTTCGGGGTTCCCGTAGTCAACCACAGCGACCCTAAGACCGTCCTGTACGACGTCTGCAACGGTTTTTCGCTTTTTGTTGCAGGCCACCGGCGGCGACACCGTATCCTCGTGCCTGCCCCTTTTTGGAGTTCCCGCCACTGCGCTCGATTTCTCTGGAGCAGTAGTGGTCCACCTGAGTTTACCCGCCGCTGAGGTCGGGGGCAAAGGGCCTCCATTCCTCGCAGCAAGTAACCTCATGCTGGCCCCCGAAGGTACAGACACGCGCGATATGGGTGCCTTCACCCATCTGGCGTTCCCTTTCCGTGTAGGAATTCGGGTCGCGCTTCTTCATCCGTCGTATCAAGCGTTTGGCGTTCAGCCTCTGCTTGACGGTCTTCCCCTCGTTTCCAGCACTACCTGCCTAGCTCCCCTCAGCGACCATTGGAACATCGGGTTTCCCCGAGCCATGGTGGTGTTGCTTCGGGTCCCTCGGCAGGGTGCCCCCCAGTCCCGAATACTGCCCCGCTTTCACGCCATCCTGACTTACCTCAGCGGCCATTGGAACATCGGGTTTCCCCGGTGCCATAGCGGTGCCTTGATTTGCCAGAAAGAGCGATCACCGTACAGCAGCTGTCCAGAGTGGTATCACCGTCCGGGACCATTTCAGGACCAGTCGCGACAGACGCAGGTTGCGAGTCAGCTGGGCTGGCTGAGCCTTCGCTCGAGCCGGGCTTCGTATCATCAACAACCTTCGTCCTTTCCGACCGCACACCACCCTGATCCCCCGAACAAGAGTGAGCGGGGAGCTCATTACATCGTTCGGGTTTGCATCCAGTGGTGCCCGGTCGCATTCGCGGTGATCCCATAGGCTCCACATCGCCCCGGTCTCCAGCAGGGGCCATCTCTGCGTTCGTTCTATCGGTCGCTGAGGATAGCCCCTGTAGGAAGGCCCGCGCGTTATGCAGCCTTTTACGGTCCCTTTCGTTGAGTTCATCCCAGGTCTTGTTACCCAACCTTCTAACTGTCAACTTGCTGTTTGCGATCCTCTTACGAGTCGAAGCTGTTGACATGGTTGACAGCCCGGATGAGCTGGCGACAGACATATTATCGTCCTCACGAAGAAGCAATTTCTCCATGTTGACGGCAATATTACCGCCGCCTACCTCACCGACACTAATCGATTCATTGTCCGTTGTCGCGCATTGGAGAAGAAGGTTCTCCTCCTCCTCCGTCATGTCCGTCGTCGTTCCTAAATTTTTTAAAGTTTTTTCTTTTTTGGAATTCATTTTTGGTCCCACGAGTGTGGGGGAAGGGCGGTCATCCTGCACTCACCCCCAGTATGCAGGAAAGGGGAGTTAGGTTCGAACTAGAGGTCCCCAGGTATCTAGAGCTCGCATACTAAAGACCAGGCTCCCTCCTGGCCACGCATCCCTAGGCGTATGAAGCTCCACCTTGGATTAGGGGATTTTAAGGAGTTACCTCTCCTTCGCCCGACTATGTTGGCCAGACCCAGACAGAACTATGTCCGTGTCGGGAACTGTTACCGGCGGTCACCAACGTGGAGGTCATAGTCGCACTTCCAAACAGCTCTCACAGTTACGGCACGTACCATCTGTTCACCAGAATGATTACGTGTTTATCCCCCTGCACAGAGCTGAATGACTAACCACCAAAAGTCGATATGAGAGTTCTATCACTTTTGGGCATATCTGCAGTATAAAGAATATACACTGCACGAAGTAATGATAAGACCAAGATCAAAATGATAAAAATCTTTTATTACATTACTGATACAGGGCATATTTATTGCCAAATATTAAGTTGTACTAACAATTAATTAAATTAACTTAAAGAAGACTAAATTCATGCACTCAAATATTTTTGATAAATAAATAAAAATCTTTCATACGAACAAATGATAAGACCAAACTATAAAAATTTCGGAAATATTATAAATAATATTTTTGTTTAATTGTTAGTAGTTAGTATATGAACCCTTTTTAATTATAGCATGTTGAAGACGCCGTGGCATTGAGTTAATTAAAGACTTAATACAATTTTCTTCAATTTTGTTCCATTCAGTAGTAATGGCATTTTTAAGGCATTTAACATTGTCAAATTGTCTCCCATTCTTGAAAATCTACTTGGATAATATCGCCCACATGTTCCCAATGGGGTTTAGACCGGGGCTGCAAGCGGGCCAGCCCAAAACAGGTATGTTCTGCGTACTCAAGAACCGTTTTGTTGCCTTGGATGAATGAATTGCAGCATTATCTCCACTCGTATGCAGCCGTTTCAACACCTAAACTCAAAAGAACTTTATCAAGTAGCTCTATGTACATAGGGCTGTCCATTTTGGTCCAAAAAAAACAAATCGGGGTCTTTTCAACTACCCACACCCCCATATGGTGTGGGATCCCACACCGCCAAAGTTACGCTTATCGTGCCAAGATTAACATTCGCTGAAAAGTGACAGTTTTGGGAAGAAGAGTGGTCCAAAATTATTTTTTCTGATGAACAAAAATTTAATTTGGATGGTCCTGATGGTTTTCAAATGTACTGGAACGATAAGCGGCAAAATAAGAAATAAAAAAGAATGGCTCGTAACTTTGGAGCTGGATCCCATATGGTGTGGATTGTTGGAAAGACAGCGATTTGTTTTTGGGCTGGCCCGCTTGCAGCCCCGGTCTAAACCCCATTGGGAACTTGTGGGAAATATTATCCAAGTGGATTTTCAAGAATGGGAGACAATTGGACAATGTAAAATGCCTTAAAAATGCCTTTACTGCTGAATGGAACAAAATTGAAGAAAATTGTATTAAGTCTTTAATTAACTCAATGCCACGGCGTCTTCAACATGCTATAATTAAAAAGGGTTCATATACTAACTACTAACAATTAAACAAAAATAATATTTATAATATTTCCGAAATTTTTATAGTTTGGTCTTATCATTTGTTCGTATGAAATGATTTTTATTTATTTATCAAAAATATTTGAGTGCATGAATTTAGTCTTCTTTAAGTTAATTTAATTAATTGTTAGTACAACTAAATATTTGGCAATAAATATGCCCTGTATCAGTAATACAATAAAAGATTTTTAACATTTTGATGTTGGTCTTATCATTACTTCGTGCAGTGTATAGCAGGGGCGCGAGGAAACTGCCTTGTGGTACTCCGGCCAGTATTTCGTATTTTCGGGAGACAAAGCTTTTGTATTTTACTACAAATTTTCTATTCGTGAGGTAGTTTTTGAGTAGACAGTGCATATTAGCGGGAAGAATATGCTGTAGTTTGTAAATAAGTCCTTCGTGCCAGACTTTATCGAAGGCCTGGGTGATATCGAGGAAAACAGCGGAGCAATATTGTTTATTTTCGAAAGTGCCTTTTATTGAGTCAACAATGCGGTGCACTTGCTCAATAGTGCCATGCTTTTCGCGGAAGCCAAACTGGTGATCGGGAATCACTTGTTGTACCCCCACACTCACTGTGGCAGGGTATACTCACTTTGTCACAACGTTTGAAACGCCCATAAGGAGGCGTGTCCGGTATGGAAAAGTATATATATTCTTGATCAGCATCACCGCCGGAGTCAATTTAGCGATGTCCGTCTGTCTGTCCGTCTGTCCGTCCGCACGATAGCGGTCGCAGTTTTGGAGATATCGACTTGAAACTTTGGGTACATGTTTTTCTCGTGAATACTGAGATCAAGTTCGTGAATCAGCCAAATCGGATGAAAACTGGGCGTGGCTCCCATACACCGAAAAAAAGGTTAACATTTTTCAAGTCCTTTTTATGGTTGTATTCGATTGGAAATGTTTAGAAACGTATTTTTGACATGGTCCGAGGTTCCGAAACCACATATATAAGGATCCAAATTGGGGTCTTGAGACAAATTTTTTTTTTTTTTGTGGATTTGATTGGAAATGTTTAGAAATGGATTTTGGACATGGTCCGGGCTCCAAAACCACCTATAATTGGCTCAAAATAGGGTCTTGAGACCACATTTTTTTATGTTCGAGGTACTTCTTCCTACTGTGTGGGGGTATTTCAGCTTCGGTATAGCCGAAGATAGTCCACTCTCTAGTTTTTCTAGAATTTTCGGTAGAATCAATTTTTTTAAAAGTTTTTCGAAGAGTTTCGATATTACAGAGAGCAAACTTATAGGCCGGTATGACGTCACATTACTGGGATCTTTTCCAGGTTTGTGAATCATTGTAACTTGAAATAGTTTCCAATCATCTGGGTAGTGACATGTTCTGAGAATCGCGTTAAATATGTGCAATAAGTGCAACTGTTGGCAGTTCTTTTATCATTGTTGGCGTTATCAAGTCCGGTCTTGGTGCTTTTTTCGGGTCCAAGCTTTTGTTTATTGCCTCCATAAGTTCGTTTTTATACCCCCACACTCACTGTGGCAGGGTATACTCACTTTGTCACAACGTTTGTAACGCCCATAAGGAGGCGTGTCCGGTATGGAAAAGTATATATATTCTTGATCAGTATCACCTCCAGAGTCGATTTAGCGATGTTCGTCTGTCTGTCCGTCTGTCCGTCCGCACGATAGCGGTCGCAGTTTTGGAGATATCGACTTGAAACTTTGGGTACATGTTTTTCTCGTGAATACTGAGATCAAGTTCGAGAATCAGCCAAATCGGACAAATACTGGGCGTGGCTCCCATACACCGAAAAAAAAGGTAAACATTTTTTATTGTTGTATTCGATTGGAAATGTTTAGAAACGTATTTTTGACATGGTCCGAGGTTCCAAAGCCACATATATGAGGGTCTAAATGGGGTCTTGAGACCAATTTTTTTTTTTGTGGATTTAATTGGAAATTTTTAGAAATGGATTTTGGACATGGTCCGGGCTCCAAAACCACCTATAATTGGCTCAAAATAGGGTCTTGAGACCACATTTTTATATGTTCGAGGTACTTCTTCCTACTGTGTGGGGGTATTTCAACTTCGGTATAGCCGAAGATAGTCCACTCTCTAGTTTTTAATCGCGATTGTACAATAGGTATTATATGGGATTAATGTTGGTATTGGGATATCACCAGCTGTCGTGTTCGGGGTGAACACGGTTTTTAGGTGGTTGGCAAAAGCTGCTCCCTTTTCTGCATCGCTTCTGGCCCAGTTTCCATTTGGCAGCCTTATAGGGGGTTCTGTCAGTATTGGTTTTTTCATATTTTTTGCAGCTCGCCAGAGCGAGTAGTTTGTTGATTTTGTGGGTGCGAGATGTTCAACAAATAGCTGGAATTCTCTTTCGGATTTCCTCTCAAGCTGCTTTTTTAGAATTTGAGAGACATCATTTAGCTGTTTTTTCAGATTTGGGGATCTGTTGTTTTGCCAATCGCGACGTATTTTCCTTTTATTTTTTATTAACTGCTCTACGTCCTTTGGAGTACACTTTGCATAGCTGCGAGTTGAGCTTTTTGGGATTTGGGTGGGAGTGGCCGCTGCAGCTACTTGGGAAAGCAAGAGTGTGAAATTACTAACAGCTGTGTGTATTTCAACTTTCGTTTTTAGTGACACATTAGGGATAATGTGGGAGCTTATATACTTTCGATATTTGAGCCAGTTTGTGAGTTTGCTGGTCAGCTTATCTGGTGGATTGGCCTCAGAACTTGGCGCATACTTTATTGTGATAATAGTAGGCGTATGGTCTGATGAGAGATCTAGAGAGGATTCAATAAACAATTGGCTCCTTTTTACAGTTTTGAAGACTGCAAAGTCAATGACATCGGGGGTTTTGCGACTGTCAGTTGGCCAGTAAGTTGGCGTGCCAGAAGAGATCACGTCAAGACCGAGTCTGTTGACAGTATTCAACAGGAGCCTGCCCTTTGGCGATATAAGGCGAGAACCCCAATATGTATGTTTGGCGTTGAAATCGCCGGCAACGAGATACTTTTGTCCAAGAGAATGGAAAAAAGTCTGGAATTGTTGCTCAGATATTTTGTGTCTGGGCGGGCAGTATATAGCTGTTAACGTTAGGCCTTTTAAGTATTCATCGAGAAATACTTGTCGCTTGAATATATTCTGTGCAATAATTCTGGAGAGCGTAATGTTTTATACGACTTTTAATGAGAATGGCGGTTCCACCTCTAGCGTTTCCGCTTGGATGCTTTGTGTCATAGAGTCTGTATCCTGGTAAATTGAAAAAGTGTTTTTCAGTGAAGTGTGTTTCAGAAATTAGCATAACGTCTATGCTGGACTCTTTCAAGAATACGAGAAGTTCTAGTTTGTGATGACACAGGCCGTTTGCATTCCAGAATGATATTTTTAAACCATTCATGGCTTAGACATGAGATGTTGTAATAAAAGACTTTGATTCTTTATCATTTCTTGCATCATATTTTGCATACCAGACATAAATTGGGACATATTTTGCATGAATATTTGTAGAGTTTGTTCAAGGCTACTACTAGGAGGAGCAGGTTGCGCGTGCACAGTGGCAGAGTGACCGCTTTTTAAGACACTGGCGTATGGAAAGCCTTTTTTTGTAAGTGGGTTAGCGAAGGATTGTGCAGCGGATAGCGGAGGAAATTTTTGGGTTTTCCATGTTTCAGACTGCACAGCCTCTATAGTTAGCAGTGTGATTGCCACCGCAATTACTACATTTTTTAATAGTGGAATCCTCTTTTGTTTTTGTGCACGAACCTGTTTCGTGCAGGTCTCCACAAATTACGCACACGCTGGGAAGAGTGCAGTAAGACTTTGTGTGGCCGTATTCTTGGCAGTTATGACACTGAATCGGTCCACTGCGCTTGTAAAGCGCTTCAATTGTGATTTTGCAATGTAGCAGATATCTGAGCGAGTATATCGGGTGGGGTTCACCTTTTTTGAGCAATTTTGAGTCGAACTCTAGTTCCACACGAAAAAGGGGTTGTAGTATTTTTTTTGATTTTGGATATTGAATACGGACTTTATTTGGAAGCCTTCATCGCTTAGTGCAGTTTTAATTTCGTCGCATTCTACGAAAGGCTCGATACCTTTCAGTACGACTGAGAGGCCTTTGGAACTTTTGAGCTGGTAGGTGTAGTAGCTCTTTTTGAGTTTATCAAAGAGATTGACAATTTTTCTATAATTGAATTCGCTGTAAATTTGGATTTTTGTTTCGTGTACTTGTCCCCTGAGAATAGAAATCACGTGGAAATTATTAGGACCAATATTTTGAGTTATATCTTTGATGAGCGAATTAGAGTTTCGCTCACGCAGGTAGATAGGTTTGGGTTTTTGCGATTTCGGCTTGGGATCCGAATCATTTTCTTCATCAAGAATCGCATATCGATTTTGCCCAAGCTCGAGAGATGGTTTAACGGGATTCGTCTTTTGAGTTTTTGCGGAATGCCTATTCCCATTAGTGGGGGACGATAGTACTCGCTTTGCGAAGTAAATGTTGATTCCTGTCTGCACTGTCGGCATTTTGCTCTTTTGACCTGTAATAATGGAGCGAGTAGCGACCTTTGTTGTGCGATTAGCGATTTCAGAAATCCGCTATTCGTCTCACTTGAGTCAGGAATGGGGGTAAGGCCTACGGGGATTTCAATATTGCGGAAGCTGCTGCTGCGCACCGTCTTGCTGTGGAAGCTTTTGCTGCAGGGGTTGCAAAAGTTGTTGTTGTTGTTGTTGTTGTAGCCAAGCCTGTAAGAGACATTAGTATGTTCAGGGGGATAGTCGGAGGGAGAAAATGAAAACATTGATTATTAAGACAATACAGTACAGTACAAACAAACAATATATTGAGAAGAGAAAGAGAGAGAAAAAAGGGGGGTCATCATTGAGCCTACTCCACCAGGTCCAAATCCAGGAACCTGGCTGCCTCCACCGGGTTCGTCCAAAGGGACTCCGGGGTGAGGGACGTTGGTCGCAGAGGGCACTCAAAGAGGTGTCTGGTGGTATGGGGGGAGGAGCTACATGACGGGCACGTGTCTGCGATATCCGGGTTAACCCTGGCCAGGTAACTGTTAAGATATTTGGAGTAACCTGACCTGAGCTGAGCCAGCGTGACTCTTGTCGGGCACGGGAGAGTTTTTTCCGCCTCCGAAATTTTCGGGGGACGTCCGCCAAGAACCACGTTGGATCCCCTGTCCTGTAAGGATCCGGATACCGCTTGGGTGTGTATCCAAGACAGCGCCTCCTTTATCGTCATATGGCCCCCCCGAATCATGACGATTGGGTGATTAATTGCCGCCGCTTCGGTCCGATAATCACGCCAAATCTGCCTTGCCCAGTCCGTATTTACCGGTCCTATGCTACCATGGTTTGGATGGCTGGAATCCTCACACTTGATCAAATGTTGGCGGGTGAGTAAAGAGCAGTGCGTCCTCACAGGCAGAACTAACGTCTCATCATGCAGGTGATCTTCAGGGGTCATTGAATGACATCCTGTGATCACCCTCAGAGCCGAGTTCTGAACTGTTTGGAGCTTTTTCCACTGGGTATCGCTCAAGCTTGGTGCCCGTACCGGTGAGGCGTAATCGATAAGGGGACGACCTATGGCTTTATAAGAGTCTAGTATCGTCTCCTTATCTTTACCCCAAGTACTGCCCGTTATTGCTTTGAGGATCCTGGTTCGGCCCTTTACTCTAGCAACCACGCTTTCCACGTGTTTGGAGAAGGTATGCATGGTATCAAAAGTAACCCCAAGAATTTTGGGGCTACCATGCGTGGGGACTCTGTTGTTGGCATCAATGTATACCTCCAGAGTCCTCCTTACCTCCTTGGTCCAGTTGGTGAAAAGCGTGGCTGTCGATTTTTGTGCGGAAAGTTTGAGGTTCCGTTCTGCCAAGAAATTACAGAGCATTGGCAGATAATCATTTAACCTCCCTTCCAGTTCTTCGATTTTCTCACCCGATGTTAGCACAGTGTAATCATCGGCGTAAGAAATTAGTTTCAGATCTGGTGGGGGGACCGGGACGGAGGAGAGATAAGTGTTGAACAGCAGGGGGGATAATACTCCTCCCTGCGGTACCCCTTGCTTATTTCTCCTCAGCCCCGATTTGGAACCTCGAAACTCCACATAGGATTGTCGTCCAGCCATGTAAACTGCCAACCATCTTTTGTAGACGTTTGGAAGAGAAGAGTTATACACATCTTGCAATAACTTGGTGTGACAGACTGTATCAAATGCCTTCGCCAGGTCCAAGGCAACCACCACTGTCCTATGGTGAGGCTTCTTCTTGTTGATACCATCGGTGATGGCAGAAGTAACCTCACACAGGGCAGTGGTAGTGCTGTGGCCCGAGCGGAAGCCGTGTTGATGATCTGCCACTGGGAGGCACTCCCTAAGAGTAGGGAGTAGCAGAGATTCCAGCACCTTCACAACTGGTGAGAGCAGTGTGATGGGCCTGTAGGAGCTGCCCTTGTCTAGCGGCTTCCCAGGTTTGGGAAGGGGAATAATCTTCCCCAGCTTCCACTTTTGCGGTATCTCCAGGGAGTTAACACATCGGTTGAAGACCTTTGTTAAATAGTTAACTCCCTGCTCCCCCAAGTGCTTAAGCATGTTTATTGCAAGACCATCGGGACCCAACGCCGTCGAGTTTTTTGCAGATTTGATGGCTATGGAGACATCATCCGAAGAGAACGTGACCTCCTCATCTTTGGGGATGTGGAGGGCACGAATTCTTCTTTTGATGCCCCTTCGGTTTTTATCTGGTTTAGGAGGGTGTTCCACAAACTGCTTGTTCAAAGCAGCGCAACACCTGACGGGGTCAAGCGGCGTATACCCATCCTCAAAAGAGAGTATGGGTTTTCCACTTCTACGGGGATTCGTGAGGTTCTTCAGTGTCTTCCACAGATCTTTGGAACCTCTCTCCGACTCCTTCAGGTGATTACGCCATTTCTCCCGACAATGATCACTGACAAGTTTACCAATCTCAGTGGTCATTTCCTTCAGGCGGGGATCCGCCGCATTCTGTCTCCTGAGTGCATCTCTTTGGTTGGCAAGGAGAGATGCCTCTCGAGGGAAGTTTGGACGCATATTGGCTATGCGTCCGGCAGGAATGCAGCGTTTCCCAGCCTTCACTAGGATGTCTCTGAAAGTCTTTTCGCCCGCATATGTGTTGGCGGGTGCGGGCTGCTGACTGAATTGCGCCTCACATATCTCCTCGAATCTCTCCCAGTCCGCCTTTCTGAAGTTAACAAAGGTACGGTTTTCGGAAGTTATGAAATCCGTACTCTTTGTCAACTCCAGAACGATTGGGACATGGTCGGAACTCAAGGCGATATGCGTCCTCCACGAGGTATGGGCAATTAAGTCAGCACTGACTATGGAGACATCGGGAGAGCTTTGACAGTCTGCTGTGATACGGGTCTGGTACTGTTCGTTGGCGATACAAAATGCTGTCCCATCGATTTGATCAACCAACGAATTTCCCCTTCGATCACATCCTAAATTCGAATACCAGCCATCATGATGGGCGTTTAGGTCCCCCAGTATAACCCTGCTCTGGCCCTCCAATAGAAATTCTATTGAAGGACTGTACACAGAGCGGCAGGCTGCCACAGGAGGGATGTATAGATTAAAAATCTCAATCTCAACCTCGCCCGATCGAACGGCAATCCCCTGTATTTCCAGGTGATCGTCGCTAGATGGGATGTTTAGCAGGCGAAAGGCGACCGAGTCATGGATAAGAAAGGCAATACCTCCTCCTTTGTTTTTCTCGCGGTCTTGTCTAACGACACTATAACTTGACGAGCAAGAAAGGGGATTCCTGCTCGTCAGTTTGGTCTCTTGGAGTGCCGCAATGAGGATGCCATGCCTACCCATGAAATCGGTCACCTCAGTTGCTTTCCTGCTGAGTCCGTTACAGTTCCATTGCAAGATCTTGAAACCACTTTCATCGTTATCTTGCAAGGAACCCCCGGGCTCATCTACGGTGATTGGGTTAATGGCGTCGCCTGCTGGTGTCGGCACAGTCGGGTTACGGGCGCTGCGGTCGGTCGGTTGAGACTGCGGGGCACGGTTGGGTGATGCTGGGCGTGGAGTCACCATCCTGCGGCAGCATGGGCCCACATAACTAGGGCCATATTGGCCCTTGTTACGTAGTCCCGAGCACCTCAGGTGGTAGGTGTATCCACACTCATTACACACAACCGGCCACGCGGTCCCCGTCAAGACCTTCCGACAGCACCTGCACGTCGACTGGGCTGGGCCAGCAGGAGACACGCATAGGGGTCCGGATGTCTGAGTGTCCGTGTCAAGTCTTACGTCCGGATCTGTCCGGGGCGTTATGGATGGCGCCCGAGTCCGTATGGGCGGCTCATCAATTGTGTCGTGTCTTGTCACTGTCAGGTCAGTAAGTGTCATTGAGCAAGGTGGACACCTGAAATTGCTATGATGAAGTTTAGCACTCCGGAGACCGGAGCATTTCAGGTGGAGCCACTCATGACACCCATAACATAATACAGACACCCCTCTGTTTGTGATTTTTCTGCGACAAACAGGGCACACGTATGCCTCGGGGCCTGGATTAGACTCAATGTCTCCGGCAACAAGGAGTAGGAGATAGAGACAATGAAGACAAGCCGGCTTTGCCTTCATCGTCAGTGAAAAAATAAATTAAAGAATAGGAAAGGTAGGATAGAACCTGAACATACCTGTTCTGTTGGTTTGGTGGGTTGACAGGTCTTGACCAGGGAACCTGGGTCAGCCCCGGTGCGAAGAACCGCCTGTCCGAGGGGCTGAGTTGTTGTTGTAGTTGCAGCTGCTGATGAGCTGTACCATTTCGTCCACTGTCTACTGATGACGGAGGGGCACGTTGCATGACGAGCGGTCACACTGGTACTAATTTCGCGTTTTTAAGGTTCTGGCCACCCTAATTAGAAAAGCGACGCATAGAGGGCGCGATATAGATGCGGTTTGTGTACTCGCTGATCGCTGCAAACAGATGTTTTTTGGGATATTTTTTTACGAGGGAAGTTTTAACGTCAACGCTGTGTTGACTTTGCTGTCAGTGGATCAGCTGATTATATTTTGTTTATAAAGAATGTGTAATGTTTTAGCAGATATGTTGCGCGGGATAAAGTTTTTGTTGATGAAGCGAATTCGAATTGTGATTTTATTTGGCAAAAATTTTCGTTTTGTTTTTAAATTTCACAAAAGTGTCCAAGCAAGTGATCGCGAGCCCTATGCAAACGCGTCACTGTACTATCGCACGAAGCCTCGGGGCTGTTTCAATATTTTTAGAGTAGAACTTCCGATAGAAAAAATTGATTTTATGAGAGCAGATTTTTTATTCGCACAACCGATTGAACTGACGCTTGACATTTTTTTGAAAACAACAAGTCCGTTTCAGGTATTTTTGGCTACACTCGTTACACTGTGCTAGGGGTGCCAGACGTACTGTTTTAAACAGTACATGTACTGCTTTTTTATAAAAAGTACTGTTTTATTCAAAACACTCAAACCAGTACGGAAAAGTACTGTTTTTTGTACTGTTTTTATTATTTTTTTGAATATTTTTTTGTTTTTTTGTATAGACAAACAAATTTTGGTAAAACCTTTTTCTGAAATCGTACAAAAAGAAAAACCACTTGAGGAGTTTCCAAAAGTGGTTCATTTACCGAACATTTGGAAAGTATGCAACTTAATTTTTCATTTAAAAAATAATAAAAAATCTTTGCACAAGAAAGTTTAGTGATAAAAATGTTCTCCAAATTTTAAGAATTTTATTTCGACTGGCATATGCAGAGAAAGCGAGAAAAGAGTTGCATTTTTTAGTACTTTGGACAGAAAATATTCCCAACCCGGAAATGTTGAAAAAAATAAAATGGCTGCCCAGGGTAAATGAAAATTTGAACAGTATTTTCAGGCGACATTTTCGCGATTGTGTAATCGGGCACTGAGTGAGTATCTTTGTTTTTATCTGATTTGTTTTACTTGTTTTTTATTAAAAAGTGTACTGTTTTTTTTTCAAAAGTGTACTGTTTTTTTCAAATGTACTGTTTTTCCCCTATTTAAAATCTGGCAACCCTACACTGTGCGCCGTTCTGTTTATGTAGTATATTAATGTGTGTTCTATGGGTCGTGAGTCATGGGGTGGGATAAGTTTTGACACACCCACTTTTACCGCCCACAAGTTAAGAAATACGTATTTCTCTCACATTTGTGCAGAAACTTTTTCAGCAATGACAAAATAACACAGCTTCTCCTTGAGTATTACATATTACAGTTTCATACTTTGGACCAATTTCCACATTTTACATACACATTTTGCGCCCACTTTCACAGTACTTCAATTCCTTTTAAAGCTCCCCACACACTGTCGCGAAATTCCACAGCTGTCGCGGAACTTCCTCAAAAACTTCAAGGTGATATTCGGCTCGAAAAATTTGGTCCAGCAAAAACGATATTCAAATAACAAAATTTGTTATAAATTTTCTTAAAAATAACGCAACATTTTCGTGGAAAAAGTTTTAAAAATCACTTTTTTCCCACTAACTCAACTTTTGTTGCAAACTCCAATCGCAAACCACAATGCGTTAGTGTAACCGTTTACATTGCCTGAATATTTCTTCGTTTTTAAGTGTTTACACTACCCGGGCATTTTGAGCGAGCATTCGGCTACGTATCAAAAATCAAAGATCACAAACCGGGCGTTAGCACCGGCCAAATGACAACAAAAACCATCGTTTACCAAAGAGCATTGCAACAAAACCTAATCACTCATTTCATTTCTTCTCATTTAACTTGCGCAACAAAAACCAAATTGATTTCCAAATATTACAGTTATACCATATTCTCTTGAGTAAAAAAGAGTACAGAGTTGGAGGGGGTCCCAAACTCCTCGGTTTTACACCACATATTTTTTATAAGACAAAAAAAATTAGAAAAAATTCTTTAAAATAGTTCTATAATCTAACCTTTGCTAAAATTTTGAATAAATCAATTTTTTTTTCAAAAATTATAGAAAAAAAATATTTTTAGTGTTTACAAAATACAATAATTTATGCCCAAAGTTTTTTAAAATCTGAAATACGAAAAAAAAATCTATTTAAAATTTTGTAAAACACACGAAATTCCAACGTATACGCCGATTCAAAATTAAAATTTACTACTTAGGGTCTAGGTGACAAACAAATTAAACGGATAAAAGGAATAACACAAAATTTTAGACTCTGGGTGCTAATGTTCCGATCCTTCCTCAAAAAATTGAAAAATTTAGATATATATTCGAATTGTTTTCGATAAAGACATTCAAAATTGTTTTTAATATTGCGGTTAAAAAAGTAATAGGTTTCATACTAAATTTTTTTGTTTTAATCCTAGCATTTAAGAATTTTTGTAACTTTTTGAGTGCAATGTGACGAAAGATGCTAATAAATAGAGACCGACCGAAATTCGGTTTCGGTTTCGGTTTTTCGGCTTTTCGGCCAAAAAAAGCTGTTTCGGCCGTGTTTCGGATTCGGCCGAAAAATAAAATATCGCTTTCGGCCAAATTTCGTTTTCGGCCGAAATTCCAATATTTCCGCCGAAAATTTCGGTTTGATAGAAAAAGTAACAAATAAATAACAAAGATTACACTGATCGACAAAACTGAACGTTTTGTGTGTTAAATATACTTTATAGACAAATTCTTATGTATTTTGCCATGCTGGATACGAAAATAATAATAATGAAATTTTTACAGCACCAAAAATGCAACTTTTGTGGCGTTTGCAGAAAAATGGTGCGTGCTGGAAAAATTTAAAGTTTATTTTCGGATTTAGCGTATCAAAATACATAAGGAACAACCAAGTGGATAAAAGCGGTATGTAACACAAATTTAAGCATTGATCATAGTTTCGAAGAATCAGAAGCGACAAAGAAGACATGTCCTATTGGAGTAGATCTAATACTCTCGCAATGATTTATAAATTTCTACTCCTCTACTACGGTAGCAGATTTTTTCTAATTCCCTCAAGATATTTCCTACTACTATGGTAAGAAATCTACTCCTCAAAATATTATGTGAGTTTCATACAATGCAAAAGTACTATTCTTTCTACAAATCTGCTTCCCCGACAGAAATTTCTACAACTCGTAGAATTTCTAGTACTCTACGCATAAACCCATATCTACTCCCCTCTCTTGAAATCTACTACCCTGACAGTAATTTCTACTACTCTTGATTTCCACGCATTTGATAGTTTGCTTCTAAATTCATCTAATTCATGATCTGAACTTAAAATGATCGGCCCATATTCATAGTCAAATTAAGCTTCAACTTAACTTTAGTAATCTACTAAGTTGACAGATAATACACTGAGCTGGCAGCTACTAAGCTGGTTCTAAAGTTTAGCAGCTACTAAATTTGACTATGAATATGCGATCGATTTCAGCCTACTGATAATCTTAATTATGTCCCACTTTATTACATTAAATCTCACAATTGTTTCTTTTATTTTTTCGGTTTCGGCTTCGGTTTCGGCCGAAATTAAAAAAATAAAAATTCGGCCATTTCGGTTTCGGCCGAAAAAAAAAATAAAAAATTTCGGCCATTTCGGTTTCGGCCGAAATTAAAAAAAGCGATTTCGGTCGGTCTCTACTAATAAACATAATATTTGAAGTTTTTTTTTAATTCTAAATAAAAATTGGTAACCTTACTGAGCCGATACATTCAGTTGTTTTTTTTTTACCATAAGTCACAGAAATAAGAAAAAGAGTACTTAATAGTAATTTCGGGAAAAAAGTGAGAGTAAAAAAAGAGGAGGGCCTAAAAATTAGTACTGTACTCTTTAAAACAGTACGCCTGGAAACGCTACACATGCAATACGAATCATTCATTCATCAAAATCTATTTCAATACCAATCCTGTCTATAAAATCGAACTCCTCAGTATAAACACCAATTAAATGTTGCATATATATTTAAAAATTACTTTCATCCATTCCGTATTACATTGAAGATATGCAACAACAAAATTATTTAGGCCCAGTGAAGCGAACCGGGCCCAGCTAGTAAGCTTTAGATTGTAAATTGGCGATGTAAATTCCAAAGATATGCATATTTGGAACAAGTAGAGGGAGGAGCATTATCCACGTTTTTTTTCCAAAGATTTTTAAAAAATCAACCAATTATCGTTTCAACTACTTTTTTAACGAATTTAAAAAAAACCAAAAAGGGAGGAACTGCTTCACCCATGGGGTAGAATCGCTAAGGGGTATAATTTAAAAATGCACAGACTTTTTCAGTAAATATAATATTTGATTTAAGTATTGAATATCAGGAGCTAAAATAAAACATTAAATAAATGCCTTAATTACTTTCTTAGGAACAAATTTTCACAAAATTAGTAAATGAGATCCGAGTTAAATGCAACAAACAAATTAATTGATAAGATTTAATCATTGATTTTTCGTTTTCTCTTCTTTAAAATTTGTTTGGTCGGTTTTGTTATACCAAATACACTGACGTATGTGCCCCAGGTGCGATTCGGCGAATGTGCCCCAGGTGTTCCCTATCACACACATTTTTTTTTCATATTTTTACTTTTAAGAAAATGAGTTAAGCCGAACAAAGAATTAATTTCCTAATGCAAAAACTGATTTTATTATCACCAAATTTACTTACCCAAACAAATTTTTGCAGCACCCCTAAAAACCAACAAACACGTTTTGCCAGGATCACGATTGAGGTAGAAGGGTCATGTACTTAGGGATGAAACTTCATCGATATATGCACAAACTACCCATACTGTCAATTTCAAAGAGTTTTTAGTTTTAAAAAAAGTGGGGGTGGCATATGCGCCTGAGTGGCAAATCCTCCCCCTTCTACCCTAATCGTACTCAAAAAAAATTGTGAGGTCAGTATAGATTGCTTTTTTAATTGTGAAGAGCCTAATTTGGAGAGCGAGGTTGTGTTATAATTTGACGATATGATGAAGTATTTTGTTTTTATAATCGCAAACGATTTTTGGGATAGTAATGGAAAAGCTTCAGTTTTTGAATCTTGTTTTGTTCTTTTAGTATATCTTGCACTTTCACATAATATGAGAAACATGGTTGTTGGAAGAAACAGTTATTAAGAAGAGTACTGTCGTGAGTTTATTAGGAAACGGTAGAAGAAATAAGCGCTGGTAGACGCGTAGTACGGCGGGTAGTCGGTATACGAGATTATAGAAGTAGTCAAAACTTCGAAATATGTCGGCTCGTTTTATTTATCTCGTTGTACTGTAAAATAACTCATTTCTAGTATTGTACTAATTGTGTATTCAAATTGAAAAATTAGGAAAAATTTCCATGCACAACATACCAAATAGAAATTTGTTAACAAATTTATATATGATTGTGCTTTAAGGTATAATTGTTTGTTTTGGAAGCTGTACTCTCATTTCATAATTTTTTTACAGGAATTTTTGGACTAAACTGCTTCAGTCTGTTAAGTGTGAAATAATAAGCTGTTCTAGTAATGAAACCATAGATGCATATGTTTTAAGGTAAGTATTTACTTTTTGACTATGAAGTGGTCTTAGTTAGAGATTTTATGTTACGTTTTTGCCAACGTTTAAATGTTGAATGTGAATTTTAACTTTTTACTAAACCTCTTTATTTATTTTGTTGTGGATAGACTATGTTTACGTCAAGCTTAGTAGTGACGTTTGGCTCACTTCGAGTCACACTCAATAAGTTTGCTGATCACGAATATGTCATCGGTTTTTTTGGGTAACCTCTGCAATTCACAAAAATTCTATCCTTGTTTCTTTTTTCAAAAAACGGAAATAATTTTTTTGATAAAGGAAAATTTAAAAAAACTTTGTATTTTTTTGAAAATTTTTCGTAGACATTTTTGACCAAACTTGACATTTTCTCTAAAACCAATAAAAAAAAAAGGTGTAGGTCTATTAATTTGTCTTAAAAAAGGAATGGTGCAGGAAATTGGAGGCAAGTGTTTGTTTTAAAAAAAAAACCTAAGAAATTTGAATGTAACAAAAGTTTGTTTAGACATCGGATAAGAACCACGCCTACCTCCCATACAAAGTGGAAACCACATTTCTTTATTTTAACCCATTAGTGCATGAAGTTCTCTGGCAATTTTTATACCCCCACACTTACTGTGACACAACGTTTGTAACGCCCATAAGGAGGCATGTCCGGTATGGAAAAGTATATATATTCTTGGTCAGCATCACCGCCGGAATCGATTTAGCCATGTCCGTCCGTCTGTCTACACGATTGCGGTCGCAGTTTTGAAGATATCGACTTGAAATTTTGGGAACATGTTTTTTACTTCAAAAGTAAGAGCAAGTTCGAATATGAGCCAAATCGAACAAAAACTAGAGTGGGCTACAATTAGGGATGTCAATTTTCGAGACCTTTGCCAATCCCGGGATTTTCGGGATTGAAAAATGCAATCCCGGGATTAGTCCCGGGATTTGGATTTTTTTCAATTCAACCAAAATTCAGTAAAAAAAATTTTATATTAAATCGAATTGAATTTCTTTTAATATACCCATACTATAATATTTTGGAAATTGCGCAAATAATATAACAATCCGATCTGCTGTTACTGGCAATTGATTGATTGAATATGAAGTTATCGAACTCGTCGTACTCGTTCAATGTCGAACGACTGCATCTGACTTACTTGTAGAGAGTGTGACAACGGAAGTGATGCTCGGGAAAGGTAGTCAGCATTCGCGTTAGCTTTTGAATTCTTGTGAACAACATTCAAATCAAAATTGCTAAGAAAATCTGCGTAGTTTGCCATTCGACTTATGCACAAAACTGGAAGCGATTTGTGAGGTTGTAGAATTTGTGATAATGGTTTATGGTCTGTTATCAAAGTCCAATGCCGGGCATACACATACTTTAAAAATTTTCGCACTGCCCAGACAATAGCTAACGCCTTTTGTGTCGGATTGTGGGTAACGCTGCTCTGTCTCGGGTTGCCACATGCAAAATGAGCTTCGTTTGAAAAGAAATATCTGGATTTTTCCGTTTTCAACTGGACATTGAAAGACAATGTCGGATATTTTTTTTTATTGGCAAATATTTAAGAAATAGTAATTTAATAGCAATAGCAATATGCAATGTTATACAATGGTACATCATTACATAAAAAAAAACAATTCAATTAGCTCATTATTGAAAAACATCTTAACAGGGGTATGCTGGCTTTTGTCACGCGCCAGAATAGACATGTAAATTTAATTTTTCTTAGTTTTAAAAGGCTTTGAAAGTTTTACAAATGAAGTTTGAAAGCAATACAATAGAATAGCATACAAATATTTCTGTGGTCAAGAGCCATAAGCTCTTAAGTCAAACCCAAGTTTCAAGATAATCAACTTTTTTCAAACAAATTTTATGTGGATTGGTTCCATAAATATTTAAGAAAACTCATCATCAAATTTGTAGAATTTCGTATACAGTCTTATTCAATTCATGCTTCATTGATTAGTTAAGATTTTATGAGATCAACCATCATTCTCCTTCTTTCCTTAGCGTACAAGTTATTTAGATGGTTAAAAACTCTTTTGCCGTAATTGAAAAAAAAAAAGAGTAAAAAACAAGTTTTTCAAAATATAACCCTTTAACCGAATAAAAAGCAGAAAATAAATTTCCTTTAAATTAATTTTCGCAATTTCGATTTAAAATTAAGGGTTTTTGGCGACTTCAAAATTTGCAATGATATTGGGAACAAAGTAGCCAAAAACCCTTAATTTTAAATCGAAATTGCGGAAATTAATTTAAAGGAAATTTATTTTCTGCTTTTTATTCGGTTAAAGGGTTATATTTTAAAAAACTTGTTTTTTACTCTTTTTTTTATTTTCCCCTTTTTTACTCTTTTTCCCCAATGCTAGCCTAAGTGAAAAATTTCAGCCCTGTAGCTTAAAAAATACGAAAGCTAGAACTTTAAATTGGCTCCATTCCGCTCCCCTTTGCCCCCACACCCACCTTTCCAAAGGGTATAAAAAATCATTTTGTCAATAAGAACCCACCTACCCATCATTGTAGCTTGAAGGAATCGGAAGTTATGCCTCTGATGGACCCCAAAATTTAATAGAATGCATTGTCACCGGAGTTCTATCAGTGTTCCAAATTTCAGCTCTCTAGCTCATGTGGAAGTGTATGAAAAAGCTTGCCGCAGATTTGAGGATATATATAGCTAGAGAGCTAGAGAGCTGAAATTTGTTTTTATAAAAAAGAAAGTTTTTAGTCAAATAATTTTATTTTTATAACCCTTATATTAACTTGCTTTGGGCGGACTATATATATATATATATATATATATATATATATAGATTTGAGGATATATATATATATATATATATAGTCCGCCCAAAGCAAGTTAATATAAGGATTATATTATTTGACTAAAAACTTTCTTTTTTATAAAAACGAAAACTTTTTTTTTTTTTTAATAAAAAATTCAGATTTTTATTGAGCTTTTCATAATTTATGTATTAATTATGGGTTTTAGCTCATTTTCCAAAAAACTAATTTTGGAAAAGGGGAGTACAACAACTAAACAAAAACTCAGTCTGGCAGAGAGTACAGCTGTTTCGGATCCAGCCACGGATCCTCGTCAGCACTCTTTATGCATTCTATTTTATCCAAGCGACGCTATAAGTAAGTATTGGTATGACGCACAAGAGAATTACTTCTCCTTAGCATCACACGCCAACTCACTGAAGCAGCGGATCCAGCCACGGATCCTCGTCAGCACTCTTTATGCATTCTGCTGCTTCAGTGAGTTGGCGTGTGATGCTAAGGAGAAGTAATTCTCTTGTGCGTCATACCAATACTTACTTATAGCGTCGCTTGGATAAAATAGAATGCATAAAGAGTGCTGACGAGGATCCGTGGCTGGATCCGAAACAGCTGTACACTCTGCCAGACTGAGTTTTTGCTTAGTTGTTGTACTCCCCTTTTCCAAAATCAGTTTTTGGGAAAATGAGCTAAAACCCATAATTAATACATAAAAACGAAAACGCTATAAGTTTGTTGGTTTCTTACTCATTTTATTTTTTTACTGAAAAATATTGGTGAAAATTTTATCTGGACAAATTATCGAAAATTTGGACTTTGGACAAAAAATCTGGACAATGCAAGCTCTGTCGCATTCATAGTTCGGCTCGCAAATGCAGTTGGGCGCTCCTGGCCGTTTCTCAAACGATGAGACAGCACAGCTCCTAATCCCGTTCTACTGGCATCTGTAGCTAGCAACAACGGTTGTGTAGGGTCGTATGGCATTAGCACTTGAGGCGAAACAAGTAAACGCTTAAGATCCGTGTATACAGAGGGAAAAAAAATCAGAACTACATGGTTATGATTTGAGACGGGTATCGTTACGAAAAATTCAACACCGCACAGTTCTAAAACACAACTGGAACAGTTTCACTTTTTGATGATGGTATGAGTTACTGGAGCGTGGGTTCGAATCTCAGTCATACCAAATTTTGTTTCCATCCTTTTTTTTTTTTTTTTTGATAGGCATTTGCCGATTTTTAGTATATGTATTTCATAGGATAAGTATGCAGTTAAAACATTGCAAAATACACACAGTGCAATGCAATGCAAGCGTGTTAAACGGCGCGTTTATGAATCCGAATGGCCAGGGTTCAAATCTCGGTAAGTATACAAAAATGTAAACCATTTTTTTATTTCGGAAATAAAATATAACAATGAAATATTAATAATTAATGGAACAACAACATTTGCGTCTCAATTAAAATAATTTAAACGTTTTGTTGTCAAAATCAGAACATTCAGATTTGGCTGGAAATTGACAACGGTTCGGAACGTTTTGACAACGTTTCGTTTGGATTTTTTTCTCAGTGTATGCTTTACTTGCTTCTTAAGTCCAAGCTTTCTCTCCTCAGCATGTCTCGTAGCGGCCTCTCTCGAGTGGCTAAATCCGGAATGAATGCATTGTAGTATGGTGCCTTTCCTAAGAATAGTTGCAGATCTTCCGTTGTAGTCGGTTTAGGTGCGTTTACACCTTGTGCGTCAATTCTGTGACTAAGGAACTCAACTGACGAAGTAGCAAAAACACACTTGGATTTATTCAGACGAAGGCCATGCGAATCAATTCGTTGCAGAGTAGTTTCAAGGATTCTTAACAGCTGATCGAAGTTCCCAGCATACAGCAATATATCATCAAAAAAATTAAGTACGTTTGAAATACCCTGTAGCACCATTTCCATTCTCCTTTGCCAAATCGCTGCACCATATATCGCACTCGTAGGACGCACTAAACCATGAGTTGGCGTGTTAAGTGTCAGTGCATGTGCAAACTCTTTGTAAGATGAGTGTATGCGTCTGTTACATCGAGATGGCAAAATATCGCTCCTTTCATCTTATTAAATCCTCCGCTTTAGGAATTGGATGCTCGTCAATAATCATTTGTGGGTTCAGTGTAGGTTTGTAATTGCCGGTAATTCGAATGCCTCCGGACCCCACATGTGTCGTTGTGGCCCATTCCGAATGATCCACTCTCTTATAGAATCCTGCAGCTATTTTTAAATCGATTTCTTTGGCGTATGCATCTCGCAATGCCACGGGAATTTCTCTTGTTTTTGCAAAGAGTGGTGCAGTACTAAAATAAACTTTCGCAGGAGGACCAGCTGGCGTAATAAATATGCTTCCGAAGCAAGCAATGATTTCCTGTAGGGCCGCCTGCTGGTTCGAAGGCATCTGCGGGGTGGTAGACGTTATTGAATTAATTTGATCCGATGCAGAGAATCCATTCTCTTTCACATAGGGTGTCAAAATCGCCTTCCACGATATACAAGTTCAGTTCAGTACAAACAGTTATCGCTTAGATATAGCTCCATTCAATCTGATGAAATGTCCCCTCATCATTATACCCCCACACACACTGTGGCAGGGTTTACTAACTTTGGCACAATGTTTGTAACGCCCATAAGAAGGCGTGTCCGGTATGGAAAAGTATATATATTCTTGATCAGCATCACCTCTTGATTCGATTTAGCAATGTCCGTCTGTCTGTCCGTCCACACGATAGCGGTCGCAGTTTTGGAGTATCGACTTGAAACTTTGAGTACATGTTTTTCTCGTGAATACTGAGATCAAGTTCGAGAATCAGCCAACTTGGATAAAAACTGGGCGTGGCTCAGTACACCGAAAAAAAAGATCAACATTTTTCAATTCGATTGGAAATGTTTAGAAACGTATTTTTTGACATGGTCCGAGGTTCCGAAGCCACATATATAAGGGTCTAAATGGGGTCTTGAGACCAATTTTTTTTTTTGTGGATTTTATTGAAAATTTTAAGAAACTGATTTTGGACATGGTCCGGGTCCCAAAAACACCTATAATTGGCTCAAGATAAGGTCTTGAGAACACATTTATTTATGGTGGAGGTACTTCTTCCTACTGTGTGGGGGTATTTCAGCTTCGGTATAGCCGAAGTTACCCACTCTCTAGTTTTTCAATAGGAATGACCCTTCATCATGTTTTTTGTGATTTAGAAAAACCATTTTTGGGACTTTTACACTTGAGGTAATGGTCAGTCCGCCGAAAATACCGAGTGTAGAGCCAAACAAACATAGGTCGTATATGTTGATGAGTAGTTCTCGCATAAATTTTGTTTTCATTTTTGAAGATAAAAAGAGGTAAAATTGATATGGAATGCCCCATATATTTATCGTGGTTGATCACTTTTCCAAATTCATGTTTTTAAAAGCGATGAGCGATGCTACCACAGCAAATGTGGTGGAATTTTTAGTTCATGAAATTTTTGATGAAGCAGTTCATGTCGAAAGAGTTTTCCAAAATGGTAGATAGTAGACATCTGCATGAATGTGCTTGAATCGCTGTTCAAGACATTTCATTTTCAAAAATTAACTGTCGCGTCCCGTATGCTTACACCACAAATTGGTGTCTTGTCCTGAGACAGCGAGTGTAACAAAACTTTACTGCAGTGTACTCACAAAAGCAGTGTGCAATAGAAACAAGTACACTAAAATATAGTGTGAGTACTCCAAGCATTTTTCAATTCTAACGTTTGTCTGCTTGCTTTGTGTGTTTTACTCCAAAGTAGGGCAATTTCTTGGAGATTCATGCCAGGTGGGATTAGACCAGCTCCTAAGTGCGTTCTTGGACATTTTTTGGGTGAATCATGTAAGGTGGGATTCTGCCAGTTTCTGAGTGCGTCCTTGAACTTTTTTTTTGGTGAATCACGTCAGGTGGGATTCGACCAGTTCCTGAGTGCGTCCTTGAACTTTTTTGGGTGGATCATGTCAGGTGGGATCAGGTCAGCTTCTGAGTGCGTCGTTGGATTTTTTTGGGTGAATCATGTCAGTTGGGATTCGGCCAGTTCCTGAGTGCGTCCTTAAATAATTAAAAAATGCATTATAGTATAAACTAGAGAGTGGACTATCTTCGGCTACACCGAAGCTGAAATACCCCCACACAGTAGGAAGAAGTACCTCAAACATAAAAAATGTGGTCTCAAGACCCAATTTTGAGCCAATTATAGGTGGTTTTGGAGCCCGGACCATGTCCAAAATCCATTTCTAAAAATTTCCAATTAAATCCACAAAAAAAAAAATTGGTCTCAAGACCCCATTTAGACCCTTATATATGTGGCTTCGGAACCTCGGACCATGTTTCTACACATTTCCAATCGAATACAACAATAAAAAATGTTTACCTTTTTTTTCGGTGTATGGGAGCCACGCCCAGTTTTTGTCCGATTTGGCTGATTCTCGAACTTGATCTCAGTATTCACGAGAAAAACATGTACCCAAAGTTTCAAGTCGATATCTCCAAAACTGCAACCGCTATCGTGCGGACGGACAGACGGACAGACGAACGGACAGACAGACGGACATCGCTAAATCGACTCAGGAGATGATAATGATCAAGAATATATATACTTTTCCATACCGGACACGCCTCCTTATGGGCGTTACAAACGTTGTGACAAAGTTAGTATACCCTGCCACAGTGAGTGTGGGGGTATAAAAATGTTTGTTGTAAGCGCGTTATTGGTTTCATATTCATGCTTATTTATTCATTTACATAACTTTCTATTCTAAAATATGAAATTGTCAAAAAAAAATATAAACAAATACAGCTTATAAGAGCACCTAACTTTGACTTTCGCAACAACACTCATCGTCGAATCAGAACCAATTCCAATTTACCAGTCGATGGACAATTGGCATATTGGCGCCGCGTGGGAATATTTGAAGAAAATATTTCAAGCCAAAAACATTTCGCCCACCAAAAAGGACATTGTGCAAATTGGAGCCCACTTGTCTGTTCTACAAACAGGTCGTCTACGCACGCACGTGACATGATCACCGAGATGAAGTCGCGCAAGAAAGTACCTACTTGCGCACAAAAATAAGGGTGCTTTCAGAAACCACACATTTTTAGTTAGCGCATTGCTGTCATTCTGAAATATCTCATGTTCAATTGCTACGGCGCGGCGCCAACATGCCAACATTGTCCATCGACTGGTAAATTGGAATTGGTTCAGATTCGGCGATGAGTGTTGTTGCCAAAGTCAAAGTTAGGTGCTCTTATAAGCTAATACAGTTTATATTTTTTTTGACAATTTCATATTTTAGAAACTCAAAATAAAAGCGCAACTTCTTGCATACAAAATATTTTGTAAGTACCAGGGAAAAAGTGTTAAAAAGTAGGTTATTTTGGTTAGGATTCGAAATTTGATTAGACCTTTCCAATGATACCAATATCGATAAAAAAAAAATGTGAGTGTTGGTTTTTTGCAAATTTCGAAATTGGTCGAGCTCTCGCATCCCACCAAGACTTAACAACAACACACAAACAGAAAGTGAAGCAGGACAAAAAACACAACAAAGCAGTGCAACGCACATTGTAGCTAACACAAGTGTACACGCAAATTTTGGGGGGTATACTGCCGCGCTTACAACAAACTACGCATCTGTGTTTTTTTTTGCATAGTCAAACATTTTTTATTTTATAATGCATTTTTTGATTATTTATTGCAGAAAAAATAAATATTCATATTCATAATCAATAATTTGAAAAATACGTGCTCTTCATCACTAACAGTCTTATTCTACCAACAAAAGTGACAACAAAAATTGTTATAAACTAAATAGAAGGTGACAAGATTTGTCATTGTCTCTAAATTACAAATATCACAAAATTTTTCAAAAAAAATCCAAGCAGAATGCACAAAACGAAATAAAATTTTCGTTTGGTTTTGTCCGTGATCAAAACTATTGAATGCAAAAGTAAAGTTTAAATATTTCAAAGTGTGCGAAATGAATAGTTCCGCTGAATCGTCCCTGTGTGTATTTTAAGAACGAAGGAAAAGTGCAATGGACAATTCGGCAAAAAAATCTGAAAAGTTTATTTGACTGTGGTGTAGCGTTTTTGAAAAACTCAATAACTTTTCCCACCCTGCACATACATCTTTCGTTTAGCTATAATCATGCATCCAGTCAACCACTCATACTTCATACAGACTAAAATTTAACCCATACACAAAAATTTGAAGAATTCAGTTTTTTTAAATATTTGCCTCGGGTGCACGAGGCAAACGTGCTGTTTTAGGTGGTCGAGTATTTTCACATGGTATAAACTCACGGATAAAGGCATTTGGAGGTCAAAAACTAGGGTTCAATGCATTTTCAAATAAATCTGCAGAAATCATAATATTAAAGGATGAATTTATACGGGCATAGTTGTAATTGAATTTAAAAACTTGTATGTTGTCGGGTGCAACTTTTAGTTGTGCGGATATGTGATGCAACACATCTTCAGCTGTAGTGTCACTCGCAATCCGAGAAATAAAAATCGATTTTCTCGGTGGGACAACAACAAACTTTTTAGGTATTGGAACATTTTTAGGACTAGAAGCAGGTTTTTGAACAGGAATGGGAGCAGCTGTATTTGAAGCCACTTTAGCGGACGAAATTATCAAGTCGACGTTGTTTTTAGAACAGTCACTGACTTGATTATCGGAAGTAGGTTTGGCGACATCTTTTTCCTTTGCAACATAAGGATTTACTATACCAAGTTAAACGTCAGTTCAATCGGTTGTGCGAATAAAAATCTGCTCTCATAAAATCAATTTTTTATATCGGAAGTTCTACTCTAAAAATATTGAAACAGCCCCGAGGCTTCGTGCGATAGTACAGTGACGCGTTTGCATAGGGCTCGCGATCACTTGCTTGGACACTTTTGTGAAATTTAAAAACAAAACAAAAAATGTTTGCCAAATAAAATCACAATTCGAATTCGCTTCATCAACAAAAACTTTATCCCGCGCAACATATCTACTAAAACATTACACATTCTTTATAAACAAAATATAATCAGCTGATCCACTGACAGCAAAGTCAACACAGCGTTGACGTTAAAATTTCCCTCGGAAAAAAATATCCCAAAAAACATCTGTCTGCAGCGATCTGCGAGTTCACAAACCGCATCTATATCGCGCCCTCTATGAGTCGCTTTTCTAATTAGGGTGGCCAGAACCTTAAAAACGCGAAATTAGTACCAGTGTGACCGCTCGTCATGCAACGTACCCCTCCGTCATCAGTAGACAGTGGACGAAATGGTACAGCTCATCAGCAGCTGCAACTACAACAACAACTTTTGCAACCCCTGCAGCAAAAGCTTCCACAGCAAGACAGGAATCAACATTTACTTCGCAAAGCGAGTACTATCGTCCCCCACTAATGGGAATAGGCATTCCGCAAAAATTCAAAAGACAAATCCCGTTAAACCATCTCTAGAGCTTGGGCAAAATCGATATGCGATTCTTGATGAAGAAAATGATTCGGATCCCAAGCCGAAATCGCAAAAACCCCCACCTATCTACCTGCGTGAGCGAAACTCTAATTCGCTCATCAAAGATATAACTCAAAATATTGGTCCTAATAATTTCCACGTGATTTCTATTCTCAGGGGACAAGTACACGAAACAAAAATCCAAATTTACAGCGAATTCAATTATAGAAAAATTGTCAATCTCTTTGATAAACTCAAAAAGAGCTACTACACCTACCAGCTCAAAAGTTCCAAAGGCCTCTCAGTCGTACTGAAAGGTATCGAGCCTTTCGTAGAATGCGACGAAATTAAAACTGCACTAAGCGATGAAGGATTTTAAATAAAGTCCGTATTCAATATCCAAAATAAAAAAAAAAATCCCACAACCCCTTTTTCGTGTGGAACTAGAGTTCGACTCAAAATTGCTCAAAAAAGGTGAACCCCACCCGATATACTCGCTCAGATATCTGCTACATCGCAAAATCACAATTGAAGTGCCTCACAAGCGCAGTGGACCGATTCAGTGTCATAACTGCCAAGAATATGGCCACACAAAGTCTTACTGCACTCTTCCCAGCGTGTGCGTAATTTGTGGAGACCTGCACGAAACAGGTTCGTGCACAAAAACAAAAGAGGATTCCACTATTAAAAAAAGACGGAAAATATGACGCAAAAACATGAAACATGGAAAACCCAAAAATTTCCTCCGCTATCTGCTGCACAATCCTTCGCAAACCAACTTACAAAACAAGGCGTTTCCTACGCCAGTGCCTTAAAAAGCGGTCACTCTGCCACTGTGCACGCGCAACCTGCTCCTCCTAGTAGTAGCCTTGAACAAACTCTACAAATATTCATGCAAAATATGTCCCAATTTATGTCTGGTATGCAAAATATGATGCAAGAAATGATAAAGAATCAAAGTCTTTTATTACAACATCTCATGTCTAAGCCATGAATGGTTTAAAAATATCATTCTGGAATGCAAACGGCCTGTGTCATCACAAACTAGAACTTCTCGTATTCTTGAAAGAGTCCAGCATAGACGTTATGCTAATTTCTGAAACACACTTCACTGAAAAACACTTTTTCAATTTACCAGGATACAGACTCTATGACACAAAGCATCCAAGCGGAAACGCTAGAGGTGTAACCGCCATTCTCATTAAAAGTCGTATAAAACATTACGCTCTCCAGAATTATTGCACAGAATATATCCAAGCGACAAGTATTTCTCTCGATGAATACTTAAAAGGCCTAACATTAACAGCTATATACTGCCCGCCCAGACACAAAATATCTGAGCAACAATTCCAGACTTTTTTCCATTCTCTTGGACAAAAGTATCTCGTTGCCGGCGATTTCAACGCCAAACATACATATTGGGGTTCTCGCCTTATATCGCCAAAGGGCAGGTTCCTGTTGAACACTGTCAACAGACTCGGTCTTGACGTGATCTCTTCTGGCACGCCAACTTACTGGCCAACTGACAGTCGCAAAACCTCCGATGTCATAGACTTTGCAGTCTTCAAAACTGTAAAAAGGAGCCAATTGTTTATTGAATCCTCTCTAGATCTCTCATCAGATCATACGCCTACTATTATCACAATAAAGTATGCGCCAAGTTCTGAGGCCAATCCACCAGATAAGCTGACCAGCAAACTCACAAACTGGCTCAAATATCGAAAGTATATAAGCTCCCACATTATCCCTAATGTGTCACTAAAAACGAAAGTTGAAATACACACAGCTGTTAGAAATTTCACACTCTTGCTTTCCCAAGCAGCTGCAGCGGCCACTCCCGCCCAAATCCCAAAAAGCTCAACTCGCAGCTATGCAAAGTGTACTCCAAAGGACATAGAGCAGTTAATAAAAAATAAAAGGAAAATACGTCGCGAATGGCAAAACAACAGATCCCCAAATCTGAAAAAACAGCTTAATGATGTCTCTCGAATTCTAAAAAAGCAGCTTGAGAGGAAATCCGAAAGAGACTTCCAACAATTTGTTGAACATATCGCACCCACAAAATCAACAAACTACTCTCTCTGGCGAGCTACTAAAAATATGAAAAAACCGGTACTGGCAGAACCTCCCATTCGGCTGCCAAATGGAAACTGGGCCAGAAGCGGTGCAGAAAAAGGTGCCGCTTTTGCCAACCACCTAAAAACCGTATTCACCCCGAACGAGACAACTGATGATACCATTACCAACATTAATCCCACTCATTAACTCTTGTACAGTCGCGATTAAAAAAAATGAACTTATGGAGGCAATAAGTGAATGCTGGATCCAAAAAAAGCACCAGGACCGGACTTGATAACACCCACAATGATAAAAGAACTGCCAACAGTTGCAATAACTCAATTATTGCACATATTTAACTCAATCCTCAGAAAATGTCATTACCCAGATGATTGGAAACTTTCTCAAGTTACAATGATTCCCAAGCCTGGAAAAAATCCCAACAATGTGACTTCATACCGCCCCATAAGTTTGCTCTATGTGTTATCGAAACTCTTTGAAAAACTACTAATAAAATTGATTTTACCCAAAATTACAGAAAAACAAGTTATTCCCGATCACCAGTTTGGCTTCCGCGAAAAGCATGGCACTATCGAACAAGTGCACCGTATTGTAGACTCAATAAGAAGAACTTTTGAAAAGAAACAGTACTGCTCCGCTGTTTTTCTCGATATCACCCAGGCCTTCGATAAAGTCTGGCACGAAGGACTTATATACAAATTACAGCATATTCTCCCCGCTAATATGCACTGCCTACTTAAAAACTATCTCACGAATAGAAACTTTGTAGTAAAATATAAAAGCTTTGTCTCCCGAAAATACGAAATACTGGCCAGAGTACCACAAGGCAGTGTCCTCGCGCCCCTGCTATATATTATCTATACTGCAGATATGCCCAAAAGCGATAGAACTCTTTTGCTGACGACACTGCTATCCTGTGCTCTCACTCAAACCCAGACATGGTAACTCTTTACGTGCAAAAAAATTTGGACAATCTAAGTAATTGGCTATCACTATGGAAAATCAAAGTCAACGAATCCAAAAGCTGCCACTTAACCTTCACCCTAAGAAGGGGCACGTGTCCTGCTCTGAAGATAAACGGCCAAGTTGTCCCTGAAAGTTCCGAAACAAAGTATCTTGGAATGCACCTCGATCGCCGACTCACTTGGCACAAACATATCCTATCCAAAATAACTCAGATTAAACTAAAACAAATTGGCTAATCTCACGGGCATCTAAGCTAAATCTCACATACAAAGTCCAAATATACAAAAGTATTATAAAACTCATATGGACATATGGAATTGAACTCTGGGGCACTGCCTCTCCTTCGAATGTGGAAAAACTCCAGAGAGCCCAATCTAAAATCCTGAGACAAATCGGGATTGAAAATTGAAATTCCAAGATCCCGGGATTTAAAAAGCTGAGAAAAAAAATTGTCACAAAATAATTGAAATCAATGTATTTTTAAGGAAAAATTGTCCAAAACGAATGAAAATAAACCAAAAAAAAAAACCCAATTCACTTACATTTTTTTTTAATAAAAAGCGGATTTAAAAATAAAAAAACCAGCCGACATAATATTGTCCCATAATCGCCAATTTATCGCATGTGGTACTTTTATCGAAAATCGTATCACAAAAGAATCCACATAAAATATGCTAATTGTACATGAAACAGTGAGAAAATTTGCTTCCAATTTTATCGTTACTCATTATTTTCATAGAACATTTATCGGCAACAAAATACAAAAAAACCGTCTCCTGTAAAATATCATAAATCACACACATTATAAATTGGCGAGTTCCAGTTTCTGGGGTGCAATCGTGTACCACGACATCCAACGAAAACGAGGTTCTGCACATCGTTTTTGCTTCACGTAAATAAATTCTCGTTCGAGAACGTATCGATTCTCGATTGAAGCGCACGACATCACTTTTATTGTCGTTTTCACTTGTTTCAAGAAAAATTATAAATTATTTGAACTTTGATTCAATAAAATTATTTTTTATGGTTCAACAAAGCAATCAAACGCAAATAAAAGTAATGATCGAGTTCATGGAGAAGCATTCGTGTATTGCAAAAAAATGCATTCCAAAACACTGAAAATGGGATGTCAAAAAAACAAAAATTATGGAGTTGTCTGCAATGCTAAACAATAGTGGCCCGCCTAGCAAATCGACGAAGAGCTGGCAAAAGGTGATTTTATATACTAGAATTGTTAATTTAATGTTTGCTTAATTCTAAAACTTCAATGCTTAGGTTTAGACAGACCACAAATACAATGCCAAAAGAAAATGGTCCAAAAATAGGCAGAGTATGTCGAAAACCGGTGGCGGGCCGTACGACGTCGTGGAATTGAGCAATTTCGAAGATAGAGTCATCGCCGCTGCGTCGATTGAAGCGCAGCTGGCTGGAGTGCCTAATGTTGCAACGTTCGGTGCAAGATCGGTTGTTGAGCCTTTCTGTTCCACTTCAAAGGCAGTTCCTAATGAATCGGCCATTCTTTCGGCCCTACTGGATGATAGTTTTGATGATGACAACAGCAACCATGTCAATTATGATTTAGAATTCGGCAATGACGACATGGACATAGACTATGTAATGATGACATCAACCACGATGCCCACGATGATGTCAATGCTGACATTGAGATTGTCAATGTTCGAAGAGGACGACGTCGTACAAACAAAAGTGATGAGAAAGTGATGTTTATGTGCAACATGCAGGAACTTCTTTCACGCAATTCCAATGGGTTTGAAGCATCCCTTAGTATTCTTCTCTGTCTGGCAATGTTATCTTCCTCATCGCTTTCGTCAAGAAGGAAATATCTTGAAATCATTGAATTTTATTACAACTTTCAGCTTTTAAACACAAAACAAATTTTTTAATTTTAATTTTTCACAATCTCGTAGTGCTTGGAAAGTGCTTTTTTGTAGCGGATAAATCGTGTATATTTGGTCCCCTAACCAAATATACAAAAAAGCTTAATAAAAAATTAAATTAAATTCAGGTTTTTGTTCAAAATGTATGGAAAAATTCGGAAAATTGAACCAAGTTCAGGAAATCCTGGGATCCCGAAAATCCCGGGATTTTAGGCTTTACAATCCCGAGATGGTTTGGACAAGTCCAGGATCCCGGGATTGCAACCCCTACTAGTGTCCACCTAAGTATTTTTTGAAAAGATATAAAATTGTACTAAAAAGCAGGGTTGGCAACCGAAACCGTAACCGAAACCGAAACCGAATGAAACCGATTCATTTTAGGGAGCGAAACCTAAACCGAAACCGATTCGTCGTAACCGATTGAATGGGTTCAACCAAAACCAATTGAAAAGGTTAGGGGTTTTTAATCGGTTTTCAAAAGGTTTTCGTACACAAAATTGACTTGAAGTTTTTTTTTCCTAAGAGAAAATTCATCGTATTTAATTTATTTATTTCATATATTTTTAAAATATAGGAAATATTTTTTTTAAATATTCAATAAATCTTTTTATAAGGCCTGAGCACACAAAGGCGATATTCGCTATATAATTTCAGAACCATTTCCATATTTAAAAAATCTAGCTTCGAAAACGCAAAGTGCCTCACACAGGCAGCGATTTCACAACAGTAGATTTTGTTTGTTATTTATTATATTGCTATGGAAACAATCAAAAAGTCTGACTGAAATGGTTCTGAAAATGACTATTTTGTTTGTTATTTATTAGACTACTATGGAAACAGTCAAAAGGTTTATTTTCAAACTGATTCGAATTGGTTTTGAAACTGGCTTTTTGTGTTTGTTATTTATTGTATTGCTATGGAAACAGGCTGTATAAAAAACGCTATATTTT
The DNA here is from genome assembly GCA_951394025.1 of Heteromyza rotundicornis. Taxonomy (NCBI): domain Eukaryota; kingdom Metazoa; phylum Arthropoda; class Insecta; order Diptera; family Heleomyzidae; genus Heteromyza; species Heteromyza rotundicornis. The sequence goes on from OX596013.1 coordinate 8,408,276, forward strand.
CAAAAATACAATTATTTCTGACAAATTTAATTTCGAAACCGCCTGCGGCACGAATAACGCCTCTGTGTGCGCAGGCATTTTTATGGTTTTTGAAAAGACTTGGAAAATTTTCGCTATTTTTTCGTAGTTTTATATGGCAGCCTTTTTCGTCCGATTTAGCTGATTCTCGAACTTGATCTCAATTCGGAGATAAAAACGTAAACCTAAAGTTTCACATCGATGTCTCAAAAAAAAAACATTCCAGCCTGTATGGTGATCGAAAGACGGGGATATGGCTAAATCTGTTTTCGATGCTGATCATGAATATATATACTTATCCATACCGGACATGCGTCCTTATGGACGTTTCAAACGTTGTGTGGGGTATAAAAACTAAAAATTTAAGCAGAAATTTGTTTGAAAATGCGATTAGATAAGGAAATTCGGTAAATGTAGTTAGATTCAGCACCCTTGATTTATATTGAATTCATATAAAATTTCCTAATATTGGGCCATCTAGAAACCTTTTAAAACCTAAACCGAAACCTTTTCAATCGCTCCAACCAACCGAAACCTTTTCAAAATCAAGGAGCGAAACCGATAACCAAAACCGATTGGCAAGTGGGAGTAAAACCGAAACCGAAACCTTTATTCGATTCGGTTGCCAACCCTGCTAAAAAGGTCTCAATACCATTAATTAAAACTGTACTGAAAAAATCATCCCTGTTCCACATAGAACTTGAGTATCAAATACTTTCGGAAATAACTTTTTGGGACATCTTTGATGACAAACTTGTCTAACGTGTAAAATAGAGCAAAGAAGTTGGCTGCTTTAGTGAAAAGGTGATAGAAAGAATGCAACATATAAACGTTTAAGCGCAACACACATTTTAATGACTAGCATGATTTTTTCTAAACTGAGCTATTTTTCATGAAGAAACATTTCTGTGCTATGGAAAAAAATTGTTTCAATATATATTCGTTCGGAAAACAATGTTGAAATGTGACTCACGCTCACGCACGAACGTAATCACGACTGGCTGCTCACGATCACGCACACTCACGCCCGAATTTGAATTTTCAATCACGACAAAATAACGCCCATCTCTAGTTTCTGGGGCTAGATTTTATTAAAGACTGTTTCCTCTATGCAATGAGCCCAAAAACATTTCAATCCGATCATTTTTAGCCGTGTGATTTACAATTTCTCCAAAAAAGCAAAATGTTTGTCTAACAGAACTAACTAAGTCCTTTTATCCCGATTTCTTCGTCCCTGGGCCTAGATTTCTAAATATTTTTTTTTGAATTATTAAATACTTGTTCCTTTATGCAATGAGCCCAAAAACATTGTAATTCGACCATTTTTAACCGAGTGATTGGCAATTTCTCCCAAAAAGCCAAATGTTTGTCTAACAGAACTAACTACATCCTTTTATCCCAATTTTTCGTCCCTGGGCCCAGATTTACAAAAAAAATTGTTGTGTATTATTAAAAAATTATTCTTTTATACATTGATCTTACCAGCATTCAAATTTGACCAGTTTTGGGTTCTTGTATAAGTTAACGCGGTCAACGCTTCAAACCTTAAATCGCTGTTTCATCGATTCTTTTATAACAATAACCAAAATTGCTAGCGTAGCGTCTGCACTTTTGCAATTGCTTCAAAAGAATTGATGACAATAGCAGACGTAGCCGTTAAATCGTAGGTGTAAAGTTTAAGTAGAAATTAAATAAGAATCACTTTTGTATTGACTACCAATAAAGACAGACTAAAAATTTATTAAATTTGTTTTTTTTCGAGAATTGCTCTGACATTTCTCTAACTGGCGCCCGAGCGAATATAAAATAAACGCGTATCCTTCTACAAAAGTCCTCAAGTAGTACAGTAGACAGGATAATAGTGCCGACAAAGCCACGCGTTATCAGTGCCCTCAAGTAGTGCAAGCGAAAAGCCCTCAAGTAGTGCAAAAGCGAAATTTAACAAACATATCTCCGCGACAAGCCCTCAAGTAGTGCAAGTGAAAAGCCCTCAAGTAGTGCCAACAAAAAACCTTATAAACATATCCTCATAAAAGCCCTCAATCAGTGCAGAGGAGAAAACAAAAAATAAATATAAAAAAAGTGCTCTAAAAGAGTGCAACTAAGCGAACAGTGAGAAAAGAGGTTCCCTAGTAACTTTCAAGGTAAACGGGAGGTGTAACGCACCAGCCGCTCCACTCGCAATAAAAACATTAATAAATAATAAACAAATTTTCTTCACAACGAGAACTAATCCTGCAACCACCCTTGATGTCACGCCCTCAAACAACGATGGAGCAACTCGCCGTATTCATATTTGTATCAATCCTTACTACTTGTCATGCCGAATTTCAATTATTTAATTACTCCTCGACACACATGATTGCTATCGACAATGGACTAACAAAAATCCAAGACGGCACATTCAAGATAATCCACTCTACAGATTTGGAACAATACGGAAACTTTCTTAACGACATACTTACCAAGGTGGATAAGGACGTTCCTAAAACCAACATATTCCTTCCCTACCTTTACCACGATATCCACCAATCCCAGCAAATCCTGAATTCAATTGTACCCATAACAGTAAAAAAGCAAAAAAGAGCTATTAACATAATCGGCACGGCATGGAAATATATTGCCGGAAGTCCCGACCACGACGATTTCGAACTAATCAAAAATAATATAAATGAACTTAATGACAACAATAACAACCAAATAATTATAAACAATAAAATAAACGAAAGAATAAATAATTTAACGAAAATAAATAATAATATAATAAACGCTATTAGAAAGGATGACAACCTTTATAACAATATGATACAAAGTGCTCACAACAAAATTAAAATTATAAAAGAAGAACTTATAAATATTAGATATGCCATTCAATGGGCAAATAATAATATCATAAATTCAATGCTCCTTAATTCAGAGGAAATCAAAATTGCTATAAATAAATTTAAAGAAAATATGCCTTTTCAATCAATAGAAGAAGCATTAGAATTATCAAAGATAAATATATTGCATAACCAAACAATGTTACTTTACATTATAAAGATACCATTGACAAATAAACAAACCTATACCAATGTAATATTAAAACCTGTAAAAAAGAACAATAGAACGATTAAATTTAAATATCAAGAAATTATTCACAATAACAAAAAGGAAATGTACGCTGTAATTAATAAATGTAACAGTTATAATTCTGTAAAAATTTGTAATCAAAACGAGTTAATCAATATCAGCAACGATACTTGTATTCCACCTTTACTAAAAGGCCTTAATTCATTTTGTACATTTACCAATGATCACCATATAAATGAAATAGACGAAATAAAACCAGGAATCATTTTACTTAATGCTTGTAAAAATACAGTAATTATCGGAAACAAAAATTACACTATAAATGGTACATTTTTAATAAAATTTCATAATGAGACAATAAAAATAGGAAATCAATTATACAAAAATTTCATGGCACCACAATTAAATATTGAACCACCCATTTTTCAACAAACACCATTTGAAAAAGAATTTATGAATATTTTATCACTTGAAATGTTAAGCGAATTACACATCAATAATACCAAACATATTGTACTTGTTAGAAAAGAATCGACTATGAATAAATATCTACTAATTATTTTCGTAAGCATATTTGTCACCTTTGTAATAGCATTAAGAACATGTTGTAAATTAAAAAAAGAAATTATAATTCAAACGTCAATACCTACAGAAGTAAAAAATCACGAATTACCAAATTTTGCAAACCCTACACTTCAAAATGTGACCACATACCCAAAGTTCAATGACATACCTTTTTTTTAATTAAACGTTTGCGGACAACCGTCTTTAAGAGGGGAAGAGTTAACGCGGTCAACGCTTCAAACCTTAAATCGCTGTTTCATCGATTCTTTTATAACAATAACCAAAATTGCTAGCGTAGCGTCTGCATTTTTGCAATTGCTTCAAAAGAATTGATGACAATAGCAGACGTAGCCGTTAAATCGTAGGTGTAAAGTTTAAGTAGAAATTAAATAAGAATCACTTTTGTATTGACTACCAATAAAGACAGACTAAAAATTTATTAAATTTGTTTTTTTTCGAGAATTGCTCTGACATTTCTCTAACTTATACATTGAGCCCAACAACATTGATATTCAACCATTTTTGGATTTTTAGAGCGCATTTTTGTATTTAAACGCGAATATTTCCAAACTATAAATTTGGACTTAGTGAACGAGGACGATATGATATATATTTCTGAAAAGTATATTTTTGGTTAGTTTTTCGTTGCATATCCTTTATTTTTCAGCACTGCTGCACTTCCGCGTGGCATATACTCAATTATATTATTGAGCATATGCATATGCTAGGCTGAAAAGAGTTTTACAGTTGTGGCTATGCATTCTGCGATCTACAACTTCCCAAAGATTTTCTATTGAATTAAAATCGCGTGCCACTTCGAAACATCAATATATTTTCCAGCAAACCAGTCTTTCACACATTTAGAAAAGGTGCAAATGTATTGGAATGGTGAAATCACCCTGCAAGAAAAAACTGACCCCCAATTTACTGGATCTATAGGGTATATAGTTATTTTATAGCTATAATCGGTAAATCAAGAACTTGTAGAGCTGTAGATTGGTTCCGAACTAATTTCAGGTAATGCAATGGTAGTGTGTTCAAACCAAACTCAGTGATTTGCGCTTGGCTTTGTTTCGTTTATCTTTGAGAGAAGATTGCCGAACAAAAACCGAGTAATCTGTGAGGAAACCAGTTTTTCTAATCAGTTGCCATTTGTGAAGTGAATTAGAAGGTGGCGCTCCAATTTTTGTTTGGTTTTCGTATAAAAAAGGAATAATTCAAAAAAATTAAATAAAATGGTTAATATCTCGAAAGCGTGTTTTTTGTCATAAAGCCGGTTTGCATATGAAAAATAATATTCTTTTGGAGAAATGGCATTCGTTTTGTGTAAAGTGAAATATTTTCTGATAATTGAAAATGTTTGAAAAAATTTTGAATTTTCTAAATAAAATTTAATAAAAATGTGAAAAAATAAACAAAAATGTGGAAAATAGTGATTGTGAGTGATTTAATGCTAATAGAAATTTTTTTCAAAACTACCTATATTTTTAAGCACGCCGATGCGCGACATAAATACAAAAGCAACGATTTTGGTTTTGGCATTGGAGTATTAAAATTAGTGCGTACAGTATGGTCAAAGAATGAAATGCATAAAAAGGTAAAAAATTAATTTTGTTTCATTGACCGATGTTATTAAAAATTATTAGCTTAATTACATTTATACAAAACTATTTATAATAATAAAGTGCAACTTAAAAAAAATTAAGATTGGGTTTTTTTTTGCGAAAATAGTTTTTAGATTTACCGAAAGCTAGTATGTAGCTAAGTCGTAGTAACTGGTTCTTAACTGGCTACATGTATTGTATAGGGGCCAATTTTCCACCGCTAGGAAGGAGCTAGATCGTAGTGGCTACTTCCGAGCTGACCGGAGGTAATGCAGAGGTGGAAGCAGGTAGCTTCCTCCAATGACAACGCAATGTTAAATTCGCCACTTCACCACATGAGAAAGAGATTTGGGTGCGACCAGTACCCCCTACTGCATAGATAGTTCGGAACCAATTTGGAACTAGACCCATTTCTTGCAGGGCAGAGATAGAGATATTTTAATGTTGATGTGCAAAGTAGAGTTAAAAGATGAATGAAAATTTGGTTTTTAATGTAGAAAAATCTAATTCTAATTGGAAAATTGGAAAATTAATGTATGCTAAGAATTTGATTTCGTAATGCATGAACGTAATTTCGAACATGGCATATAATTAAATTTCGAAATGTATGAATTTAATTTCGAACATGACATAGAATTAAATTTCGAAATGCATTTCGCGGAATGTCAGGAAAAGATAGAGGTACAAAACTCAACTTCGCAGTACCAATTTGTATTGTACGCAAAGGTGTTTTGAATGAGTGAATTGGGAATACGGACTCACTCATTGTTTATACACAGTTCTTATGCGGCTGCTAGAGGAACTGCAAGATTGCAACAAAAAGGGAAAAAGAAAAAGAGAAAGGATTTATTAATGCTGAGAGCAATGTTTAAGATACTGAGCTTGCTAGCTTAGAATCAAGAAACACATAGATGATAGTTCAATGATTTTAGAGAATTATGATTGTTCTGTCGATTTGTTTATTTCGTTCGTAAGAAACGAAAAATTAGACAAACACACTTCGTTTGTTGTTTCGTTTGCGACCAAGGTTTAAGTAACGGAAACAAAAAAAAAAATCAGTTCAGCCAGGATTTGAACGCGGGACGTAAGGTTTATAAGTTACGCACATACACGCTGTACCACTGAGCTACTTTCGTTCTGGTCGATAAAAACAAAGCTTATATCGAATTCTTTTAAACGTTTATTAGAAATTAAAATAATAAAATGCAATACTTTTATTGGAAACGTTTTTAAATTGTTGCAAATTTATTTATTATTTGCGGCAAAACGACTTAATTTGGAGCAAATGTTTTTTGTTTGTTTTTTCGTTTAAGTTTGTATTCAAAAGTAGTATATTTGCAGCAAACGTTCTCCAAACATAATAATTCTTTGAGTGTATGTATAAGTATGAAGAGGTACGCTTTGTGTGATTCGTATTTTAATATGAATTTTATTGAATAATATATTTAAAATACACGACTTCTAATTGTACGTCTATTTCGAATGAGATCGCAAGAACATTAACCTAGAGAAAAGTAAAAGATAGCAGAGTTGCATTTTTGGATGTGCTAGTGTTGCCACTACACCACCCCCTATCCTAAAAGGTTTTTTAATTGAGCGGAATTTCATCAGAAAATTTAACATGGCGCTTTTTGTTAATAGTCTTGTCAATGAACGATATCTCTTCATTTGGCATGTATGCCGGCTTCAGCCTGTCGATGCTGACAACAACTGGTTTTGATTTGATTAGGATGGTGTAGGTCTTCGGATGTCGCTCATACGGCACTTTTAAGGGTGCCTTCACAGTAGGGCATTCGATCCCGGTTCATTTTTAGTCCCGAAAATCAGAGGTATCAGCCGATGCGGCTAAGCCGGTGGGCTAGCCGCCGCCGACGATTTTAATAAATGTTAGCCGCCGCCGATGACCCCGGCTAAAAACGGCTTGCGGCTAAGCCGATAATCTCGATTTTTTTTATTCGAATCTAATTTTTTTGTATGATTTCTAACAAAATGAAAAGGACACAGGTCAACAAGTTTTTCGAAAAAGTAAAAAAAAAAAAAAAGCGATTGACGGTCCAAAGCTATTCTTAACGCGTCAAATAACGTCTTTTTTTGTTTTACATTTTTGTTTGTTTAAAATTTATTTTTCAAATTGATTGTGACATTTTTATTTAAATAAATGACATTGCTAAGCAGTTTGAGCAGCAAAAAAGTTGTATTTTGAAAATTTTTGGCATATTCATTTAAAGGAAAATCGGCTTAGCCAAATAACCGGCTTAGCCGATCGGCTAGCCGCCGCCGACTGAAATTGGATCAGCCGCCGCCGCCGACGATTTTCCATCGGCTGACACCTCTGCTGAAAATACCGGGATATTTTTTCCTAAATCCCGGGATTTTCGGGACTACATTTTAAATAAATTAGTCCATAAAAAAAGTTTAATTACAAGAAAAATACAACTTTTCATCGCTCATAAAATATAAAAAAAATCGTGTAAGCAGAAAAATTGCTTTTGACAACATTTGGACAACCCCAAAATGAAAAAAAAATTAGTTAGAAAACTCAAAACTTAAAAATTTTTTAATTTATTAAAAAAATTACGAATGAAATTGTTTGTGCTTGAAATTTTTTCTTTAAGAAAAAATAAATTTATATTAATTTCAGAAGAAAATTGGTATTTTCAGTCTTAGCGAACGCACAAAAATTAATTACTTAATAAAAATATTGAAGTAAAACTGAAAACTGATACAAAAGGAATTTCTGAAACCTTACTTAAGCATATTTTGAATTGTGTCTTTCTTAAAGAAACGGAAACTCAAATACTAAAAATAAAAAAAAAATGCATTTAATAAATTGAAATTAATGTTTATGTTTATTTATTTACGCTAAAACTATCAGTTTTCCAATAAAACATATAAAAACTTTTTTTTTATTTTTTTTAAATGCATTTTGCTTGTAAAAGTATTAAATCCCGAAAAATCCCGGGATCCCGGGATTGCAATTTTCAGTCCCGAAAATCCCGGGATTGCGAAAAGCCTTCGGGATCGAAAGCCCTACTTCTTTATTTTTATTTTTCATATCAACAAGGATATCAAAATGTTTTAAAAAATCTGCACCTAGTATTGGGTGAGTAACATCTGCGATTGTAAATATCCAATCGAAACGCTTCTGAAGGCCTAAGTCGAGGTGCACTTCTATTTCGTGTTGGGACGCTAAACTGCAAACGATCTAGCCTTTTGGTCAAATCCAGAACAGCGACTTGTAATGACGTCACTGCGTTTGCGCCTTCGTACAATCCACAAACCTGTGTTCCGCCCGTGATAGCAATTATGCTGTCCGCCTTTTCAGCTAGAGTGTCCAAATTACCCTCAACCATTTCCAAAATCTGTTGCATATTTGTTGGCAACTGTCGTAACCAAAGCGATTTAAGAGCAATTTCGTCCAAATGTCCATCCGCTAAATCACGCAACTCGCGCAAAAATGTAGTCGGTTTTTTCCCTTCAAAATTATTTTCGCTAAGCAATCGTTTCATGCGAATTTCCTTTGACTCACCGAATTCTTTGAGAAGGCGTTCTTTAAGCGCGTCATACTTTTTGTTCGCCGGAGGGTTGTAAATAATATCTGCTGCGCATTTCAATATCGAAGAGTCGATTTCCGCCACCAACGTATAATATTTTGTGTCGTCGGTAGAAATGCCTGATCGGTGAAATTGCGCCTCCACTTGTTGAAACCAAAGACGTGGATCGGGCTTCCAAAATGGCGGCGGCTTTACGGACACGCGAGCAATCTGCACAGTGGACGTAGCATCGACGAAGACTTCGGCTTCAGATGGATCCGTCATGTTCTATTTGCGTCGGGGTCACCAGTTGAAGAGATACGCTTTGTGTGATTCGTATTTTAATATGAATTTTATTGAATAATATATTTAAAATACGCGACTTCTAATTGTACGTCTAATTCGAATGAGATCGCAAGAACATTAACCTAGAGAAAAGTAAAAGATAGCAGAGTTGCATTTTTTGATGTGCTAGTGTTGCCACTACAAGTATATAAACAAATATACTTCACTTGATAGTGAGCAACTGACGAAGTAAGTCAGAATATTACATATTGTATTTGAGACGGTTTCAGACTACAAATGGCATCCTTATAGTTTTCCCGCAGCCAGAATTCATTCTCATGTTAAAGAGTTGAACAAAATTTCGATGTTTAGGAAAACCGGTGTTTTGCCCGATTTTCCACCGGTGGAAAAAACCAAAAATTTTAGACACTGTTTTTTAAAAACTGTCTCTTTTTCCAGAGTCATCCCTACTCAGGGTCCCTACTTTGTATCGCGTTGCGCAAGCGAATGCGTTGCGTAAATGAAATTCGAAAATAAAAGTAAGTGGTACTCTATAACGCGTTTGGATTTGCTAAAAAGTACACTTTTTTGTCTGCCGCATTTATTTACGTACTGGACCACACCAATGGCGATCTCATAATTCCAAGAAGAAGCACCACTGTTCCAGCCATAATCAAATTGAGCGCAACCACACAGTTTTTGGGTCAAGGTTGGATACCAACACCTAATTGGGCAGGACTACAAAGTAGGTATGGCTCAGCAAACGATGTCCTGCGTTATATTCGAAGTTTGCAGTGCTATAGAGAGGAGTCTTTGCCCAAGACACACCATATTCGAATTGAGCAAAGCTGAGGATAGGGATGCCAAACGATGTTTTTACTCGAAATGTGGGATTCCTGGAATAGTAGAAGTAATTGATGGCACCCAGATTCAAATGCTTAAACCGACATGACATGAGCATTTATATTTCAACAGAAAGCACAGCATTAATGCCACCCAGCAAACATTTAGGTTTGATATCGACTCGAGAACGACTCGGTATCGAAGGTTTTTCTCTAATGTCGAATAGCTTTCTCAATTAAAAGGGCAGTTAGTTCTCGAGTCGAGAAAAGGGTTAGTTCTCGAGTCGGCTTCAAACGTTATTTCTCGAGTCTGTTTCAAACGTTAGTTCTCGAGTCGGTTTGAAACGTTAGTTCTCGTTTCAAGAAAAGGGTTTCGAGATAAGGGTTAGATCTCGAGTCGGTTTCAAACGTTAATTCTCAAATCGACTTCAAATAAAAAGAGCGAAACGTGAATTAATTAATTTTAAAATTATATTTTGGTTTTTATTGCATATTTGATAAGTAGAGATCATTTTTTTTACACTAAACAAAATAAAAGGTACAGATATAATTTAAAAATTTAGTTATTAACGTTTCACTTTTTTTTTGTTGAAGTAACCTTTGAAAACGAGTCGAGAATCGCATTGGTTATCGACTCGTGAATCACATTAGTTATCGACTCGAGAAATAGGGTTTTTCTCAAACCTTTGAGAACGTCTCGAGAACGACCTTTGATATCGAGTCGAGAACAAACCTTTGAAAACGAGTCGAGAATCACATTAGTTATCGACTCGAGAAATATGGTTTTTCTCAAACCTTTGAGAACGACTCGAGAACGACCTTTGATATCGAGTCGAGAACTAACCTTTGAAAACGAGTCGAGAATCACATTAGTTATCGACTCGAGAAATACGGTTTTTCTCAAACGTTTGAGACTGTGTTTGCTGGGCATGGTCGTAAGTATAAATATTCTTTTTCACAAGAAAAAACTTGAATTTGCTCATTTCATTGCTAGGTATGTGACCACAAAAAGTGCATAAGAGCGGCTAATGGTCGATTTGGCGGAGCATGCCATGTTTCACACGTATGGAATCTCTCTTCAGAGAGGCAATATTTTATGCAACGCTATGAGGATTAAGGCACATGCACATGAATTACACTACCCTCCTAAATTTTAATGTTTTGAGACTCCATAAACCAAACTTAACTTATAAAGGATTTTTAACGCTAAACAAGGTCGCGTTCTCCGAATATTTCCATCACGTCAGGTTTTTGAAGAATCCAGGATCAAAGAGTAAAAAAATGGCCAATTCCAAAACTTCCAAAATTCCGAAAAACGAAAAATGGAACTCGATATTCGCTTCGATAGTACAGAGTACGATCATTCTAATTCGAGTAAATTGCGTTTCGCATCTCGATACAGAGTAGGTCCCCAGAGCATTGTTGAACAAAAAACCACCAGAGCTTGAAACCTTTATAACAACTTTTCATAACTGTTAAAAATGATACTAAAATATAAAAGTCTTTTTTACCTTTTTCAAAAAACTTTTAAAATGAAGACTTGAGAAAACTTAAATTTCAAAGTTTAAAATTACTCTTTAATTCAAAAGTTTTTTGAAAAAGGTAAATAAAAAAAGAGTAAAAAAACAGTTTTTTTTAATATAACCCTTTAACCGACTAAAAAGCAGAAAATAAATTTCCTTTAAATTAATTTCAGCAATTTCGATTTAAAATTAAGGGTTTTTGGCTACTTTCCTCCTAATATCTTTGCAGATTTTGAAGTCGCCCAAAACCCTTAATTTTAAATCGAAATTGCTGAAATTAATTAAAAGGAAATTTATTTTCTGCTTTTTAGTCGGTTAAATTGTTATATTTTAAAAAACTTGTTTTTACTCTTTTTTATTTTCCTCTTTTTTTTTTTAATATTTTTTTCTTCCCCCTTTTTCCACTCTTTTTCTCCTTTTTTACTCTTTTTCCCGAATGCCTTGTAGCTTACAAAATACGAAAGTTAGAACTTTAAAATGGCTCCATCCCGCTCCTCTTTGCCCCCACACCCCCCTTTCCAAAGGGTATAAAATTTCATTTTGTCAATAAGAACCCACCTTCATCATTGTAGTTTGAAAAAATTGGAAGTTATGCCATGTTTAAAAAAAAGAGGTTTGAGTCCCCCCACGGCCCCCTACGCCTCTGATGGACCCATTTAATAGAATGCATTGTCACCGGAGTTCTATCAGTGTTCTAGCTCATGTGGAAGTGTATGAACAAGCTCGCCGAAGATTTGAGCAAGTTAATATAAGGGTTATAAAAAGATTTTTATTTCTTAAAAGTTAAAATGAGAGTTTTTTAATTCTCATAAATCTAGTATATGACTTTTACAATATTTGTGTTACTGTAAGTAACATGAGATTTTATTGACTAGTAAGTTATTGTTGTAATTGAAGGCTGATTCAGTAGTGAGCGACATTGTGAAAAAGAAAACAACAATGTCAAGAAGGCTATTTGTCTTATGGACCATTTCGGGACTGCCACTCTCTCATCAGAGACAATTTTGACTGCTTACCAACCAATTTGATTTCCTATATATACCTGCATTTAACACCGAACAAGTTTCCAAGAACTCTTGCTTGTACTGAAAATGTCTTTGTTCACAACTGTAGAACTTCAACCTTATTTGGGTTTTAGAGTGACTGGAACACTGACACCCTCATCAAATCTCACAGATCCTATCGCTCGCTAGATGGCGTTGCATATACATTTTACAGGGTGATCAATTGGTTGGAAGATTTTTATTATCCTCTTGAACACACTAGAACCACTTCGTGAAAAACATTTCTATTACAAATTTGATTTGCATATTGTTGATATTCTACTGCAGCGTTTCTCAATGTTTCACAACCATTCGATCGTGTTTAACACGAAGGGTTGCTTTTCAAACTGAAAAAAATTCTACCCATCAATTTCTACATTTTCATAAAAGCATACCGGTCTCATGGGACCTTTTTTGTAAAACATGGTGAAATTGAAGCGGGAGTCCCCCAGGGCGGGGAATGACACATATTATGTACGTGATGTTTACTTCAGACCACGGAGTAGTAAACTAGGTGAGGCAAGTAGCATTTTCCACTTCCAGACGTCAGATTTTTCTCCCTGCCGTACGTCATTGAAAGAGGAATTGAAATGATTCAGGGCTACCATTTTTGGCATATTTGATTGGAAATGTACAGAAAAATTAGTAATATGCTGAAAAAGGCAACGCGAAAGCAAAGAAAATCATAGAGATGACAGGAATTGAAGTGAGAGCATTGTTCCTACTTGCCTCACCTGGTTTACTCCACCGTGCTTCAGACCAACCTCAAAAATATGGTACAGTAATTGGTATCTTTGCCGACGACACCGCAACATTATCGACTGATGAAGACCCAATACGAGCAACAATGAAATAACAAATAAGTCTTAATGACATCTCTCTCTAGTTGAAAAAATGGCGAATAATGATTAGTGAGACTAAATCTGTACAAGTCACCTATACTACCAGGCGTTATACCTGTCCCCCAGTACAAATAAATGGAATTAATATACCTCAATCGGATGACGCCAAATATCTTGGATTATACACTCCGCTTCAATAGAATAGGTTCACTGGTTTGAAAAAACCAAAATTACTCCCTGTATAGTATATTTATTAATATACTTATACATAGTTACCCGATACCACATTACTTTCTTCTTTTTTAAAAATATACAAATCGACAAAACAACTATAAATCAGTAAAATCTTTGAACTATCATCTATGTTTTTCTTGATTCTATGCTTGCGCGCTCAGTATCTTAAACATTGCTCTCAGCATTAGTAAATCCTCTTACTCTTTTTCCTTTTTCCCCTTTTTGTTGCAATCTTTAAGTTCCTCTAGCAACCGAATAAGAACTGTGTATAAACAATGAGCGAGTCCGTATTTCCAATTCACTCATTCAAAACGCCTTTGCGTACAATACAAATTGGTATTACGAAGTTGAGTTCTGTACCTTTATCTTTTCCTGGCATTCCGAAATTTATTTCTATGCCATGTTGGATTAAATTGTATGCCATGTTCGAAGTTATATTCATGCATTTCGAAATTGAATTCTATGTCATATTCGAAATTAAATTCATGCATTACGAAATCAAATTCTTAACATACATTGATTTTCCAATCCGGAACTAAAACCAAATTTTCATTAATCTTTTAACTCTACTTGGCAAACATTTAGGTTGCACACCAACATTAAAATATCTCTATCTCTGATTTCACAATTCCAATACATTTGCACCTTTTCTAAAAATTTCCAATCAAATCCACCAAAAAAAAATTTCGTCTCAAGACCCCATTTTGACACATTTATATGTGGTTTTGGAAGCTTGAACCATGTCGAAAAAACATTTCCAATCGAAAACAGCTATAAAAAAGACTTGGAAAAGGTTGACCTTTTTTTTTCGTTATATGGGAGCCACGCCCAGTTTTTGTCATATTTGGCTGATTCTCGAACTTGCTCTTACTTTTGAAGTGAAAAACGTGTTCCCAAAGTTTCAAGTCGATATCCCCAAAACTGCGACCGCTATCGTGCGGACAGACAGACTGTTGGTACTGCTGCTGGCTGTGAGGTATCCAAAGGGGAATGCAACGCTCGAAACCGCTGTTGACGTAAGTGGTAATAGTTTGAGTATATGTTTATTCTCTAAATACAAAGTTTTACAAATAAAAACGATTATAAATATATTAAAGTTACACACATGGTATTTTTATAACCCTTATATTAACTTGCTTTGGGCGGACTATATATATATATATATATATATATATATATATATATATATATATTAAGGGTTTTTGGCTACTTTGTTCCTAATATCATTCCAAATTTGTAAGTCGCCAAAAACCCTTAATTTTAAATCGAAATTGCGGAAATTTATTTTCTGCTTTTTAGTCGGTTAAAGGGTTATATTTTAAAAAACTAGTTTTTTACTCTTTTTTTATTATACTTACGCGATTGGTCTCAACCTCTCACATACAGAGCCAACAACAGTATAACTCTTCAATTCAAGTGAGCAGTTCTACCAACAGAAAATACCAATTCATTTCGATGACATTTAAATGAGAAATACAGATAAATTTCATATTTCGAAGTTGGTAACCGCACAGTGGTCGCGACATTCCCGGCCCCGTGAATTGACCCGCCGGGAAAATTCAGCACAATTCCTCCGCGACATCCAAGACGGCTTACTTCGAAACGGGCCTCCTGAAAGCGCTCTGCACGGTCTGAACGTCTGCTGTACGCGCAACACCATCAGGTCCGTAGTACAACTTCACCTCGCAAATCAGGACCAAATCGTCGATGTTACAATATCGAATTCACAATATTTTCTGCTTCGATCAAAAATCTATTCAGCGTATCCACCCGAGGTGCGCGTTCCTTTAGCATGATGTAGAGAACCTTTTTGACCGATTGCACAAGCCGTTCCAATACACCGCCCGCACTCGGGTTGGCTGGGCAATTACATTTCCAGCGATTTCCTAGTGGCGACAAACCCTGCTGAATAACGCCATGGTCGATGAAGTCATCCATGACCCGCAGCTCCTTCGGTAGACCGACAAAGTTCGTCCCATTGTCACTTCTCATTTGCACTGGAGTGCCTCGACGATTTCTGAAGTTTCGAATACATAGCAAGCAGGCGTCGGATGACAAGTCTGTGGCAAGTTCCTGATGAACGGCACGTGTAGTCAAACACGTAAATAACGCAACCCAACGCTTTTCTCTCTGGCGGATAACAGTAACGCCTACAGGGCCATCGATCTGTAGTTTTTATAAAACATCTGCATTTTCTTAAAGTTGAAATTGTATGTACTTGAAGTAGATGTCTTGGATTTTTTAAAATATTTTTTGAGCTAAAAATATTCTTTCTACGTGGAATTGTGGTAATTTCTTGGGAAATTTATATATTTGTTGCCAAAATTCAGAAATGGTCAAATTGTTACAATGAATATGGGCCATTATGTTTAGTTAAGTATTTTATTAAATTTTGAAATTTTCTAAATTGTACCGAAAATGTCTCAATAGTAGGAAAGTATAAAAGTACTACTATGCTGAAAAAAGTATCCCTGCTACGAAAAAGTATGAGAGAATGAATAAAAGTGTAAAAAATGTGGTGAAAAAGTAAAAAATGTAAACAATTTCTATAAATTGCAAAAAATAATTGTTTGAAAACAATTTGGCCTACAGGGCCAAAAAAATCGCCACCGCTGTATGTGAAGGCTCCCACAAAAGGTGTCAGCCGGTCAGTTGGCAACAGCCCCATAATCGGTTGAATAGGCTTCGATTTCGTATGCGACAGTAATTGCATTTGAATGCGATCCGCTGACTAAAGCGCCAAGTGATGGCACCCAGAATTTCTGACGGATTTCACTGATTATCAAATTCGTATTGATGTGGCGCCATTTGTAGTGGTACCACGAAACCAAAAGTTGTGTGAACAAATGACTCGAAGGCAAAATTACGAGTCTCTTGGCCGCTACCGTCAAAAAAGAGGCATTCTCGATACGCCCACTCAATCGCATAACACCCATTTCGTCCAGAAACGGATTTAACTGTAGCAGCGAACTATTTTTGTCGATTGGGTGGTTGTTTGTCAAGTGAGCAAGAGTGGCATAGTGGCACAGAGTATACAGAGGGGACACTCTCTTTAAATTCCCTGAAATCCAATATGGCGGACCATTTTTTTTGATTTTTCGTTCTTTGCTTCACACACTATACGTGAGTTCACCACGAATTATTCCGATTTTTCGCAGGGATGATTCGATTTCGTATGAAATAAAAAATTTCTCCACCACGCTTAGTGGCACAGAGTATACAGAGGGGACACTCTCTTTAAATTCCCTGAAATCCAATATGGCGGACCATTTTTTTTGATTTTTCGTTCTTTGCTTCACACACTATACGTGAGTTCACCACGAATTATTCCGATTTTTCGCAGGGATGATTCGATTTCGTATGAAATAAAAAATTTCTCCACCACGCTTAGTGGCACAGAGTATACAGAGGGGACACTCTCTTTAAATTCCCTGAAATCCAATATGGCGGACCATTTTTTTTGATTTTTCGTTCTTTGCTTCACACACTATACGTGAGTTCACCACGAATTATTCCGATTTTTCGCAGGGATGATTCGATTTCGTATGAAAAGTAGTATATAATTGTACGAAATTACATACAATTGTACCGAAATATTTGTATACCGAAAATATAACTATTTCATTTGTTTTAAAAACTTCTTTAAAGAAACAATATACAAATAAACAAAATATGTAATTTAAAAAATATTGCTAATTTTTTTTGAAATTCAACTATTGTTTACTGTTTTATATAAGAATTGTTTTAAACAAATGAAATAGTTATATTTTCGGTATACAAATATTTCGGTACAATTGTATGTAATTTCGTACAATTATATACTACTTTTGATACGATTTCAAAGAAAATTAACAATTTTTTATGAATATATTTTTTGGGGAAAAAAGACGACTATTTTCCATTCATTTTTGTTTTGTGTTTATAACTGAAACACACATTGCGAACCCTATCCGCATAATGAACTCAAGCAAAACTTTTTGGAAATACATTTTTATTGAAAAATTATTAAAATAAAACAATATGAAATGTTAATGGTTCCAAAGAAATAGGGTTCAATTTGTAGGGAAACAAGAAAAATGCTTTATCCTGTAAAATTTACTTTTTGGAGGAAAACCGAAATGAAAAGACCTTATGTATTTTATTCTGTGGTATGTTAATTGCAATTGTAGTAAAAACATTTCACAATAAATTTTGAAATTTTATGTTAAGGCAGCATCGATCTGTAGTTTTTATAAAACATCTGCATTTTCTTAAAGTTGAAATTGTATGTACTTGAAGTAGATGTCTTGGATTTTTTAAAATATTTTTTGAGCTAAAAATATTCTTTCTACGTGGAATTGTGGTAATTTCTTGGGAAATTTATATATTTGTTGCCAAAATTCAGAAATGGTCAAATTGTTACAATGAATATGGGCCATTATGTTTAGTTAAGTATTTTATTAAATTTTGAAATTTTCTAAATTGTACCGAAAATGTCTCAATAGTAGGAAAGTATAAAAGTACTACTATGCTGAAAAAAGTATCCCTGCTACGAAAAAGTATGAGAGAATGAATAAAAGTGTAAAAAATGTGGTGAAAAAGTAAAAAATGTAAACAATTTCTATAAATTGCAAAAAATAATTGTTTGAAAACGTTTATTTCTACGGATTAAAAGATTGTAGTTACCCAATTCTAAAAGAAAACCAATCGAATAAATTACTAAATTTATTATTAAATGTTTATTTAAAACTGGAACCACTTAAATTAAATTGAAATATCTCGTATGTATGAATATACGGAACGCGTGTCCGCTAGTCGCGCGATTATAATATTCGCTTCGCTGCTAATCAGATCTCCTGATCTTTTTCCAAACGTCCATGCGGTTCTGTAGTCCGAAGTAAAAAGACAGAAGATGGCGCCTCTTCATGTTGACAGCTGCACCAGTCAGAACTTTGACATTTCGAGACTCGTTCTTCGAAGTTGGCGAGGGTGTTCAATTGGTTAGTGCGAGTTGTGTGCCATCAGCAAACATTTTACGAACACGCCACAAGATAATAAATAAAAGTTAATGTAATATTCTATATAATATCCGTTCAATTATCCAAATACGATAAAAGTGAATGAAATCCAACTGAACCACATTGGGAAAGTCGATCTAATCCGGCAAAGTTTGAATTTTGCGTGCAAGTGAATCTAAGGATTTGCTGTCCGCTGTGACTTATGCCGAAGGTTGGTTGGAGAGGTATTTTGAATTGATGATTCAGTTGCCTTTATCTTCTAAGCAAAACTGCAGTTCTTTGAATAAGAAAATTAAAAAAGTATTGATTACTCGTTTATTAAACCATAACGATATTCACATGTCGTCATATAAAGATTTGCCATAAATTATTATTAAGCATTGAATTTTTCATACAAAATTTAATGACAAATTAAAATGTTTGACCAAATATTTCTTATGGCTCTACATATGATTACTTGTGAATACCCTTAATAATCTAACCCAAATGAAAGGTCCTCTCGAAAGCGACTATCTCAAAGTTCGAATCAAACAATGACCCAACACATTCTTAAGTTTGGCTTAATACTGTAATGCAGTATTAACCTAATGACTGTACCATGTTCTACATTTTGAATTTTTAAAATATGTCAACATAAACTCATTTTTTTTTCTTAGTTTCAAGGATTTTTCATATCAATTGGCAAAGTAAACAGAATTGAATATTAACCCGCAAAGTTCATTGTGGCGAGCTATCAGAAGGAACACCCAACTAAACATCCACTGAACCGAGACCGCCCTCAAATAACTTCACTAATAGGCTGTAGTTTCAGCGACACAAAATTATAGCCCCGGCGTTGGAGGATCTCCACCTGAGAGGGCTAAGATGAAGAAGCTCTGGCCGAGATCTACAAGGTCCACTCTTGATCCGCTTCCAGCTACATGGCTAGGATCAACGAGGAAGTGTGCTCGGACTGTGGCGCACCCTGCCCAACCAACCAATGACAATAATTTTACTTTTGACAAACCTTACGGACGAGGAGGAACACGGACTGTAATCAGACAGAATTGTTGCTACAAAAACAGCACTAAGAAAACCGACTCACACAGCAGACAGACTCAGGACTCAGACTCTTCGAAAAACCCTTTATTCCTTCATATAAACCCTTTATAAAAGTATATAAAAGATTCACATCTTTCACAGCATTGGGGAAGGAATAAAGTCGAACTGCTCCTGGACATTTCATGACGCATTCTCTCATAATGAATTTTTTTATGTCTGCAAATATATTACAAAATGCAAAATGCCATTAGTAAAGTTAAATTTATTTACACTAATATTTTCACTCACTGCGGCAAGGGTGGTGTACAAATTTCTACTCAGCAAATTGAAAAAACACTAATGAAGATCACTGCATAAAAATATAAAATATTGGTATATTTTATTATTTTTTTTCACAGTTCACTTTTTACGTTTTCACTTTTCCACAAATTTAGACGCCAAGAAAAATTATTTGCAAACTGGTGGTGAATACGAAAAAGAATCAAAACAAAAGAAAAAAATTGGTGGGGAGTTATGCATACAGCTGAGCTCTGGTGTTGAGTTTCTGCCAACAGCTGAGCTCTGGTGGTGAAAAAAATTGGGAATTTTCACGCACACCAATAAAGAAATTTCACTTTTTCACGCACACCAGTAAACAAATTTGCTGTCACTTCACGCATATTCCATCTCGCTCAAGCAGAGTGTCCCCTCTGTATACTCTGTGATCTGAAACAAGACTTTGACATTTTCTCCGTGGGCATCTACGTTGAAAGCCTGCTCCACTTGACCCGGCAGCGATATTTGTCCTCCACTGTCATCAGCTGATCGAACTCTCGTTGTCGACGAAGACGGATTAGTGTCATGTTTATGAAGAAGACTATTGTGCATTCTGTCGCACCCATTTACGCTGCATTTTCTTTTGACGTAACATTTCGATAGACCGTGACCTCGTTTTAGGCACGAAAAACATACTTGGAGCGCCCTTACTTTCGCACAGCGTTCACTTGTAGACATCTTCTGAAAAATTGGGCAGTTAGACATTTTATCACAGTTTCCATTACAAAGTGCGCATCCATCATGCACCGTAGCAAGCAAAACTATTTTTCGTTGCTCCATACTTAGCCTGACCGGCTGCAGGGGGTCTACGACGCGTATCGGTGGTTGAGGCTGCCACTACCGCTTTGGGCAACGAATCGGCAACCGCATTTGCCCTTTTTGCTACAATGTTCAAAAAATTGCTAAAGTTTTCAATGTTTGCATAACTTGTAAGTTTTTCCTTGTATTCTGCCCACTCGAGTTGCTTTTCAACTGGCATTTTTGCTACAAGTTCGCAAAGCAATGTGCTATCACACAGACGATGACCTGCGCTTGCGTATCTTATGAACGCAGTCATATTTTTTACTCTATTTGAAAATGTAACTATTAACTGAATATTTCCTGACGGAATCGTTTCCATACTACGGATTTCCATCACTTGGCTATTTATGATTTGGTCTGGCCGACCAAACTTCTCCTTTAAAGTGCTCATTATCTCCGGCGCACTCTCGGGATATGGCAATAAGGCATCAACGGACATCTTGGCTTCACCGAGCAAAGCCTCGAGCAGACGAATAATATTTCGAGTATTTGAGTAGCGGAACTCCAATGTCGTATCCTCATAGGATCGCTCAAACATGGGCCAGTCTATTGGATTCACTCCAAATTTAGGTAAATCCACCATTTTCGAATAAACCCATTGTTGTTGGCTGCTACTTGAGCAACTGGACGACGACTGTGGCTAGGTATATGGTTGCGATGTTTGACTGATTTCACCATTCGTACTTTCAAAGGATGAAAAGGCATTTGGAGGCGCATCTGTACTGTTCTGCCCCGTAGCTGTGTTCGTAGTGGGTGTTCTCGCGAGGGTTTCCTTCTGTTAAGTTTGTATTGTAGTCTGAAATAGCTTGTTGTAGTTCACGAACATTCTGCTCATTTCGTGTACTTGGCGCTGAAAAGAATTCTGCATTTCCGTTAACTTTCTATTAAAGTCAACAAATAGCTGTGCTATTTGAACGTCGCTCGCATGTCCCGGTTGAAATGCGATGTTAGCAGAAGTTGATGCTTTGACTGCAGCGTCCCCGTTAGCTGCGTTGACGTTGACTACATCGTCAGTCGCGACAGCAGAAATATCCTCTACTTGCGGCACAATTGTCGATCACTTCTGCTTGTTCCTGTGGCGAACGTTCCATTGGCATATCTTCTTCGTCGAATCCTAACCGTCTTGGCGGAATACCCTTGCAAAGCCTTTTGCTTGACCTTTTAGTTAATCTGTCTTCGGACATTGACTCTTAAGTCAATCGAAGAATAAAAATGTTGGTACTGCTGCTGGCTGTGAGGTATCCAAAGGGGAATGAAACGCTCAAAACCGCTGTTGACGTAAGTGGTAATAGTTTGAGTATATGTTTATTCTCTAAATACAAAGTTTTACAAATAAAAACGATTATAAATATATTAAAGTTACACACATAGTATTTTTATACTTACTCGATTGGTCTCAACCTCTCACATCAAGAGCCAACAACAGTATAACTCTTCAATTCAACAGTATAACTGCTCACAGTTCTACCAACCGAAAATACTAATTCATTTCGATGACATTTCAATGAGAAGATCGATACATATTTCAAATACAGATAAATTTCATATTTCGAAGTTGGTAGCCGCACAGTGGTCGCGACATAGACGGACATGGCTAAATTGACTCCGGCAGTGATGCTGACCAAGAATTTATATACTTTTCCATATCGGACACGCCTCATTATGGGCGTTACAAACGTTGTGTCAAAGTTAGTATACCCTGCCACAGTGAGTGTGGGGGTATAAACTAGAGACCGACCGAAATCGCTTTTTTTAATTTCGGCCGAAACCGAAATGGCCGAAATTTTTTATTTTTTTTTTCGGCCGAAACCGAAATGGCCGAATTTTCATTTTTTTAATTTCGGCCGAAACCGAAGCCGAAACCGAAAAAATAAAAGAAACAATTGTGAGTTTTAATGTAATAAAGTGGTACATAATTAAGCTTATCAGTAGGTTGAAATCGATGGCGCATATTCATAGTCAAATTTAGTAGCTGCTAAACTTTAGAACCAGCTTAGTAGCTGCCAGCTCAGTGTATTATCTGTCAACTTAGTAGATTACTAAAATTAAGTTGAAGCTTAATTTGACTATGAATATGGGCCGATCATTTTAAGTCCAGATCATGAATTAGATGAATTTAGAAGCAAACTATCAAATGCGTGGAAATCAAGAGTAGTAGAAATTACTTTCAGGGTAGTAGATTTCAAGAGAGGGGAATAGATATGGGTTTATGCGTAGAGTACTAGAAATTCTACGAGAGTAGTAGAAATTTCTGTCTGTTTTGCATTGTATGAAACTCACATAATATTTTGAGGAGTAGATTTCTTACCATAGTAGTAGAAAATATCTTGAGGAAAGTAGAAAAATCTGCTACCGAAGTAGAGGAGTAGAAATTTATAAATCATCGCGAGAGTAGTAGATCTACTCCGATAGGACATGTCTTCTTTGTCGCTTCTGATTCTTCGAAACTATGATCAATGCTTAAATTTGTGTTGCATACCGCTTTTATCCACTTGGTTGTTCCTTATGTATTTTGATACGCTAAATCCGAAAATATTTAATTAAATTTTTCCAGCACGCACAATTTTCCTGCAAACGCCACAAAAATTGCATTTTTTGTGCTGTATAAATTTCAGTATTATTATTTTCGTATCCAGCGTGCAAAATACATAAGAATTTGTCTATCAAGTATATTTAACACACAAAAAGTTCAGTTTTGTCGATCAGTGTAATCTTTGTTATTTATTTGTTATATTTCTATATGAAACCGAAATTTTCGGCGGAAATATAGAAATTTCGGCCGAAAACGAAATTTGGCCGAAAGCGATATTTTATTTTTCGGCCGAATCCGAAACACGGCCGAAACAGCTTTTTTTGGCCGAAAAGCCGAAAAACCGAAACCGAAACCGAATTTCGGTCGGTCTCTAGTATAAACATTAAAAATAATTTGTGCAAATGAGAACTTCAAATCAGGCTTCACGCAATTACAAATATAAAAGTGTTTGTCCCGATTGATGGAATGATTGGTGATAGACTGACTCATCACCGCTGGGCCTAGAGTTCTGCATTTTTTTATGTTATGCTCTGGTGTTCTGGAGGTTCAATCTTAGCAACCCCGGGGTATTCAACTAGTTTAGTATAATTCCGTAAATTCAGTTTGGCTTGGAATCATACAGTTTCTTTAACAAATTTAATGAAATTTGTCTCTAAGCTGTTGTTATGGCTTCAATGAGTGTTTCCTTGTCGGAATCATACACTTTGTGTACTAGCCATCGTCAGACATTTTCAATAACATTCAAGTCGGGGGAGTCTGGAAGCCATTTCAACAATTCAACATTTTTCTCACTGATCCAACTTTTAACTATAAAAAAACAGCTGCTGTAGAAATGCATTCTTAAATCTGTCTTGAGCTATGACCTCCAATTATTTGGCACCACAGCTAACTCCAACATAGAAATCCTGCAACGCTTCCAAAATAAGGTACTACTCATCATAGTAACTGCACCGTGGTACGTGACAAATAAAAAACTTCATCGTGATCTACAAACTCCCACAGTAATGGAGGAAATAAAAAAAACCAAACAATTAGGTAAAAAAATTGGCTTTGAAGCTCATCCTAACGAATTCGCATCGAATTCGATGTCAATACAAAATCCCTTCACTAGGTCAAAACGACACAAAGCGCCACAACACCTAATCCTATAACTTTACCAATTAAGCTAAAATTGCATAGCAAGAAGCACGTATATTTTGTATATTTTAAATTAGTTTAAATGTATTAAATATTAAGAATGTATTCTAATCTGTTGTCAAATGTTATACAGTCGAGCCCGCTTAAGTGAAACCCGTTTAAGTGAAAAACCCGCTTAAGTGAAAAAAAAATTGAATCCCCATGATTTTTTCCCCTTTTTCATACAAAATATTTCGCTTTACTGAAACACGCTTAACTGAAAAATCCGGTTAACTGAAACAAAATTTTATTCCCAAATTAATAATTTATACCAGTTTAGCTCCGCATAAATGAAACACGCCCTAAAAATTTAATTTTAGTTGGAATTTATATTTTTTCAATACAAAATTAAGTTTATGAAAGAAAATTAAAAGTGAAAGTCAAAAAAAATGCGCTGGGTTCTCTCATCGATCCATAAATTTTACGAACACAAATATGAAATCCTGGCTTTGCCTTTGGCACTATCACATTTATGAGAAAACAATTTGGGTAAAAACTGATAATTTTGGATTAAACCGTACTTAGTTTTAGTGAAATATTTTTCTGTTATGCAAAATTCGCTTAAGTGGAATATTTTTCAGTTATCCGAAATCGCTTAAGTGAAAAACCCGCATAACTGAAACGAAATGTCTGACAAATTCGTGTTTCAGTTAAGCGGGTTCGACTGTATTAAGAAAAAACAGACTACAAAAAAATATATAAATAAATAAAAAAAAACCCCTGAAAACAAATATTTTTATCAATAAAAAAAATGGCTTAATTTTTAAAATGAAATGAGTGGCAAATTGGCCATATAAGATTTTCTCATATTGTTGGGTCCCAAATCTATTCCTAGCTTTTGGACCATCTCGACTGTTACACCCTGCATAGTCCACCCTAAGCAAGTCAATATAAGGGTTATAATAAAAAAACACGTATGTTGTTAATGGCAAACTGATTAAACTGTGTGACTGCACTCATTATTTAATCGATTAAATTTGTTCTTTTAATATTTTATAGTGAAAGCAGTATGTTTGTTTCAAGACGAAGGTGGATCCTAAAAACATGTGGCACAACCACTCTGTTAAAGTGTGTAATGCCATTATTAGACATTGCATCACAATTTGGCTACGATGAAATTTCGGACTTATTTTATTCAAGAAAAAATTTTTCGCGTCCAGAACTTCAGGTATTTATAAATAAAGTTAAAATTACCGTAAATAAATCTTTTCATAACACTAGTTTACAAATAATTAATCTTTGTTTTCTAAACTAATTTGGGGTCGCTGAACACAAAAATCACAATTATGATAGTTGGAGCAAAATCCACTAGGATACTCGTCAATACTGTACCAATAAAGTACTAACGGCCCACCCGCTGTAACCGATTGCATTATTCCTATATACGACTTTAACACCTGCCATACAATTTCTAGAGAAAACTGGGTATCAAATATCACCACTGTCGCTAATGAGATACACATCTTCACGGATAGTTCGAAAATGGAGGATGGTACAGGTGCGGGGTTTTTTTTCTGAATCTCTCGATATCAATAAGTCGTATAAGCTTCCCGATAACTCCAGTGTTTTTCAGGCTGAAATCTATGTGATTGACCAAGCAGCACGTATCATTCACGATAGAGACTTAAATCCCTCTGTGATATGGATCTGTGTTGATAGTAAGGCATTCAATCCCGGGATCCCCGAAGTTTTCTCTATACCCGGGATTTTGAGTCTGGAATCCCGGGATTCAAAAATCAATTTTTTATGCATTGTTTAAGATATTTTTGACGTTTTTCCACAAAAATACTTTCGTGCATTTACTTTCAATCTAATTAATAAATTTAAAAAACGCACTTTTCTAGATTTAGTGCAACAAACACACAAAAATTTACAACATTTATGTCAATAACGGTTAAAAAACAATTTTTATCGATCTGAATAAAATTTATTCTATTTGAACAATTTTTTTTGGATAAATGGTTTTGTGTTTTCTTTACTTTTGAATGGACACCAATTTTAATAGTTTTAAACAACAATTGGTGTATCCGTTCCCGCTATATACTAAAACTACTGAAAGTAATTTTTTCGTTTTTAGCATGAAATTGAGCTGGTTGAATTTTATGATTATATTCGCCACGCTGACAAAAAAAATAATTTGTTTGATCAATCTAATTTACTTAGAATTACTTTTTGTTTGACTATATTTATTTAAATATTATTTGTTTTGTGTAATGTAATATTTATTAAATATGTTTTCTTTGTCGAATTAAACTTAAAATATTGTTGCAACAATTTTTTCTTTAATTTTATATTAACTATTGTATTTAATTGGAAAATCCCGAAAATCCCGAACAAATCCCGGGATCCCGGGATTGTAATTTCAAATCCCGAAATCCCGGGATTTTCAAAAACACTTCGGGATTGAATGCCTTAGTTGATAGTCAGGCCGCCATGAAAGCATTAGGCTCGAAACTTATTACATCGAAATGTTTGAAAGAGTGCCGTAACTCACTCTACTCCATCCGAAAAATTAAAAAAAAAACCGTTGGAAAAGAATTGCCGCAAAAACGCTGTCAAAATATGGAAACAATTGCGGCGTATGGAACCACAGTAATAAATATTAAATTTTCGTGATTGTTTTGCCATTTTTAAACTTTAATAATTTTCAACATGTACGCTCGTCGCCGATAGAAAAATTTAAGTTAAATCTAATCGGACGCACGGTGTATTTACGATGTTACGCTTGCAGTGCCAATTCTTTTCGGATTTTCGAAATAACTTTTGTGAAGAGCTATATTTACTTTTGTTCATAAATCCTTAATATTTATAAAATTAAAACGCCAATTTGCTTGTAACGGGTAGGAGCAAAAACTAGCCTACCGATTTTCATAATTTTATTTAAAACATCATATTTTTGCCAAAGGATACTTTTTTTATATTTCGGTATTAACCCAGCAAACACAGTCACAAACGTTTGAGGAAAACACTATTTTTCGATTCGATAACCAATGTGATTCTCGACTCGTTTTCAAAGGTTAGTTTTCGACTCGATATCAATGGTCGTTGTCGAGTCGTTCTCAAAGGTTTGAGAAATAACCTATTTCTCAAACCGATAACAAATGTGATTCTCGATTCGTTTTCAAAGGTTACTTCTCGACTCGACATCAAAGTTTTTTTTTCTCTAATGTTTGAAACCGAGTCGTAATCTGTACCTTTTTATTTTGTTTAGTTTAAAAAAATTATCTCTACTTATAAAATAAGCAATAAAAACAAAATACAATTTGAAAAAACTCAGCCTTGCTAAGGCTGTTACTACAAGAACAACAATTTTAAAATTAATTAATTCACGTTTCACTTTTTTAATTTGAAGTCGATTTGAGAATTAACGTTTGAAACCGACTCGGCAACTAACCCTTTTCTCGAATGTAAAACTAACCTTTGAAACCGAATAAAGAAGGAACCCTTTTCTCGAATCGAGAACTAACGCTTGAAGCCGAGTCGAGAACTAACTCCCCTTGTTACTGAGAAAGCTATTATTCTCGAGTCGGTATCGACTCGGCTTCAAACGTTCGACATTAGAGAAAAACCTTTGATACCGAGTCGTTCTCGAGTCGATATCAAACCTAAATGTTGTCTGGGAAGTTCTATTACAAAATTTTATCCTATGCTTACAGATTTCCGTTCTATTGCATTGACATAGTTTGCGCTTGCAAAACATTATTGTATGTTGCTTTCCACTCTCTTCTGCGTATAGATCGCTGAGATCTTTATTCACAATGATCAGGGAATTGGATACTGTTTTTGATTTTCGAAAGGTAAATATTTTCATTTTCGGTATTATGTTTTATTGAACATTTTATCCTTACAGATTTCCGTTTTATTGCATTGACATAGTTTGTGCTTTCAAAACATTATTGTATGTTGTTTTCCATTCTCTTCAGCGAATAGATCGCTGAGAGGGCAGAGTTCGAAATTTTGTATATGGAGTGTTTGTGCTCTCTCTCTCTCCCTTTATTCACAATGATCATAGATGTTAGATTGTGGGGAATTACCAATTTTGCGAGCAATTCCAAGCTATGTGTACCGGTGGGGAACTTTTCCATTTCGCTTCTCTGTTATGAATGTATGTATTTTTTTACGTGGGCAACGCCACGGGTGAATGCTAGTTGTATAAATATACAATAGTCATACAAATTTTGTTGCTTTTTTCCACACAAAAATATTTTACGACCAATACAATTCTGCAACTTTTGTATTTCGACTCTCATACTTCCTCTCATTTTAAAGTTGTTGCCAAAAAAGTTGTGAGAATTAGTGAAAATTTTATTTTGGGACTATTTTTAAAAATAACCAACAAAACTCTCCCAAGCGCCAACTTTGGCCAAATTTATTAACGGACACACGGATGCTGAGCCCAAAGGATTTCGGAAACATTTCGAATGCATTAAACATGAGCGATTGGTTGAAAATATTGAAAAAAAGCTCACGTGAACTGTACAACTACTTCTGACCGTTGATTTGGGTCGCATCACCACCTCAGCGATTGGTGGCATGCACCCCGCGGCCAACAAATTAGGTTAGGTTCCGTATTTGAAATGTAAGAGTTTTTTTTTGCAATGAGTGCGCTTTCAAATACGATTTTATGACAATATGACTTTATGATAACTTGTGAACTCCCTCAGTATTGTACAATTGTGAAAACTCTTTAAACAATGTTGAAGAAAACTCTAATTGTCAAAAACTAATTTTTTTGGAATACCATAGTGAGAAATGAAGTGTTTAATGTTTTGAATTACACATATGGTGCTTCTTTTTTTTGACAAAAAGGCACTGGCAAGTTTACTAAATTTCTCTATTATAGTTAAGTAATTTTAGTTTTCTACTGAATATAAACACTAGACCGGTTGAAAAACTTAGGAGTTTGGTTCCTTTGCATATAAAAACAGCCTATGTGAAGTTTAGAGCGATCGGATAAAGAAAAGTCGGCGCGGAATGCACTTCTTTCACTATTTCCAATGTTTTTCATTTTTGTATAGGTAAAAATGAAAAACATTGGAAATAGTGCTCGGATTTTGATGACACTTTATATATTAGTTAATTTGGGGTCGCTGATCTAAAATATGAAGTCGGTTTGAAAGAACCACTGTTAGTTTCGCCAATAATTGCAATTTAAATTGCAATTTACCAATTTTGTAAATTGCAACTGAATGTAAGCTTTGATTTTAATATTCTTTTTTTATTTTTAATAGATCTGACATATCTTATTCCAAATGTTTTTACCGATTCCAAAAAAGTTGTATAGTCTTCACATAAAGGCTCTTTTAGTAATTGTACCTTAAACATAAATTTTGTTTAAAAAATTTGAGATTTGACTTTATTTGGAAAAATAAAAATGAAAGCATTTACTAAAGGAACCAAACTAGCCCAATCGGACCATCGAACACTGATTTTGAAGACAGCTCCATAAGATTCTCAACAGGTCTAATAAAACCCTCAAAATAAAAAAAATTCCACGAAAAATAAAAAAAAAAATTCAACGAGATGGAACATGTAATAAACCAACGCTTAGGGGGAAAAAGAAACAACTACAGTGGTTTTTGTTTACTGCTGGAGACTTTAGCTTTTTCGCTAAAGAATTTTGTATTTTCCTCTGATGAGTTTACATTTTGTATACCCCTCCACACTCTCTGTGGCAGGGTATACTAACTTTGACACGACGTTTGTAACGCCCATAAGGAGGCATGTCCGGTATGGAAAGTAGATATGTCTGTCCGCACGATAGCGGTCGCAGTTTTGGAGATATTCGACATGGTCCGCGCTCAAAATTTGTTGTGTTCCAGGTACTTTTTATTGGATTATACTATGTGGCATAGCCGAAGATAGTTCACTCACTAGTTGTTTTACCAAATAACACTGTACAACAATTTTGAGGCTTTCAAAAACCCCCGGGATTTCACATATGTTTTCTAGTATCCGTTTTTTCGGGTAACCTCTTGTTTGGTCAAAATGTCCTTTTAAATCTGTATCCTTTAATATAAAAATACCATAATTTCATTAGTCCAGATTTAGTTAAATTGTATACATTACTAGCATTACCCCCGTGGCGTTGCCCACGTAAAAGAATACAGACATTCACAACAGAGAAGCGAAATGGAAAAATTCCCCACCTGTACATATAGGTCGGAATTCCCTCAAAATGGGTTATTCCCCACAATCTAACATCTCTGATCAATGTGAATAAACCCAGCAAACATTTAGGTTTGATATCGGCTCGAGAACGACTCGGTATCAAAGGTTTTTCTCTAATGTCGAACGTTTGAAACCGAGTCGATACCGAGAAATCGAGAATCATAGCTTTCTCAATAAAAAGGGTAGTTAGTTCTCGAGTCGGCTTCAAACGTTAGTTCTCGATTCGGTTTCAAACGTTAGTTTTACATTCGAGAAAAGGGTTTGTTATCGAGTCGGTTTCAAACGTTAGTTTTACATTCGAGAAAAGGGTTAGTTCTCGAGTCGGTTTCAAACGTTAGTTTTACATTCGAGAAAAGGGTTAGTTCTCGAGTCGGTTTCAAACGTTAATTCTCAAATCGACTTCAAATAAAAAGAGTGAAACGTGAATTAATTAATTTTAAAATTGTATTGTATAAGAAGAGATAATTTTTTTACACTAAACAAAATAAAAGGTACAGACATAATTTAAAAATTAAATTATTAACGTTTCACTTTTTTATTTGTTGAAGTAACCTTTGAAAACGAGTCGAGAATCACATTAGTTATCGACTCGAGAAGTAGGGTTTTTCTCAAACCTTTGACAAAGACTCGAGAACGAACTTTGATATCGAGTCGAGAACTAACCTTTGAAAACGAGTCGAGAATCACATTAGTTATTGACTCGAGAACGACCTTTGATATCGAGTCGAGAACTAACCTTTGAAAACGAGTCGAGAATCACATTAGTTATCGACTCGAGAAATAGGGTTTTTCTCAAACCTTTGACAACGACTCGAGAAATAGGGTTTTTCTCAAACGTTTGAGACTGTTTTTTCTGTGAAGGTAGAGAGAGAGAGCACAAAAACTCCATATACAAAATTTGGAACTCTGCCCTCTCAGCGATCTATACGCTGAAGAGAGTATAATGTTTTGTAAGGATAGGATAAAAATTCAATAAAACTTAATACCGAAAATGACGATATTTACTTTTCGAAAATCCAAAAAAATTATCCTATTCGCTTCCTTGGCACAAATAGGGTGTGTTCAAAAAAAATTATGAAAATCGGTTGGGTTGTTTTTGCTCTTACCCGTTACAAAGAAATTTACGTTTTAATTTTATAAATAGTAAGGATATGACTTTATGACCAATATGAGACCTTTGTGAACTCCCTTAATATATTGGCCGCAAGGGCGCGTTACCAAAAAATGATACTGAAGCTATTGTGAATACATTCGAGCTTTTTTATTGAGTTTCCAATGCGATGCACTTGTTCGATAGTGCCATGCTTTTCTCGAAAGTCAAATTGGTGAAAGAGAATCACTTTTTATACCCCCACACTCCCTGTGGCACGGTATACTAACTTTGACACAACGTTTGTAACTTACGTAATGTTTAGTATCTACAATTTGCAATAAAACTGAACAAATCGTGAAAAAGAAAAAAAATGTAATTTTGGGTTTTTTACTCAAATGCTTATAACTTCCATTTTTTCCAACCGATTTTAATAAATAAGTGCTCTTTTTCTTTGAAATAGATGGGCTTTCAACATCCAAAAATTAAACTTTGATGAACAATTTTTGTTCTACTTAAAATATACGATAACAGCAGAATTTATTTTTTAAATTTTGAAAAATTGTCGTTAAATCCATAATTGTTGTCTAAACCGAAATTCTAGTTTTAAAGTTTTGTATTAGAGATAAGTAGTCAATACAATTACCTTTAATTCGATATTTAACTTTTTGTGATTGAAAAATCAAAACCGGAGATATTTATAATAATGTGTTTCAAAATGCAAAATATGCAAATAGTGCAATATCTCAAAAACTACTTATATTTTTTTCGACTTCATATTCGGATTCAGCGTGGCTTTTTACATAGGAAATGATTATCAAAAGTCGAGGATACATTTTGCTGTAAACTAGTGTAATTATATTTAAAAATAAACTAGTGTCAATAGGGCGATAATAGGAGAAAAATTATTATTTCTGTCAAACTTTAGCTTATAAAATACAGAAGTTTCCACTTTGAAACTTTTGAGCTGGTATGCGTAGTAGCTCTTTTTGAGTATATCAAAGAGATTGATAATTTTCTTAAAGTTTGGCTCACTATAAATCTGTCTTTGAGTAATTTCTTTTATGAACGGATTAGAGTTTCGCTCGCGTAGATATATAATTGGGGGTTTTTGCGTTTTCGGCTTGGAGTCCGAATTGTTTCGAAAATCGATTTTGCCCAAGCTCAATGGACGGTTTTTTGGGATTCGTCTTTTGAATTTTAGCTGAATTCCTCATTCCATTAGTGGGGGACAAAAAAACCTCGCTTTGGAAAGCGAATATCATCATCAGTCTTAGTTTGACTGCGAAGCGAAACGGTTGATCAGTGGTAGAAATGGAAAAATCTGTCTGCTTTTCCTGCTTTTTGCATATACAAAAAGACTGTGCAGTTGTGTGCAAAATTTGTAATAACACTTTCCATCGGATTTGTGCCAAAGGATGAAGATGAAAAAAATATTGAATCTCTTAATAGCCAATAGAACATTGTGTATAATTGTACAAATTGCTTAGTTGCATCAAGTGATCTGGTAGCTGCTATCACAATTTTATCTACTCAAATCTAAGAACTCAAATTCAATGTTTGTGATTTTGTGGAGAATGGTGCTAAAGGAAAGGCAAAAAAGGTCAACAAACTCCCGCAAATAAATAATGTTGGCGCTGCTGCTTACTCTAGCTTGCGTTCAAAATCCGGTTCTGAGCACCAAGATGTTTCATTCAGCGGTGGGCTAGTTTCGCCAGAATCTTACGCAGATACGCTCTCTTCGCCTGTTGTAGAAGCTGAAAGTGTTGTTGCTGGATTTGCTCCTTTGTCTGCTGCGCCTGTTCGTGTTGAAACAGCTGCTGTCAATAGTCGTACCTCCTCCGCCCCTGCACTTGCTGTGGTGCCTGCTGATGAAGGTGCTTCTGTCGTAACTGTTCGCAAATTGCGTCATTTGACCCCTATTCATTTGCATTTTTACTCTATTTTATGCTCTTTTAATATGTTGACGCCTGAATCGTTTTCGAGGGGTTTCCCACTTTAAATGAATCGCCCTAATGATGATATAGAGTAACGATGAACAAATTCCTGACAAGTGTTGCTTGAAACGAACAAATACGGAAAATATTAGCATTTCGTTGCTACTAAAGATTTGACAGCTGCATTTTACTAAAATGCAACACTCTTTTGATTCATGACCCCAGCTCGAAGCTGGCGTCAAAAAAACCCCTGAGAAAATATTCACTCGCTCTCTCAAAAAGTGTTCATTTTTAATTTTGCCTTGGAAACAACAACACTTTGACAGCACTCGGGGTCAATTGACGCCAGTGTGTCATCCCCTTAAGCGAAGACATACTAAAACAAATAATCGAAATGCTATTGTTGGGAGAGTAACCATGATGATTTGGAAGTTGTTGTTAACAAGAAGTGGGTTCATCTTTCAAACTCACTGTTACGCCTCAGATGATCATTAACTATGTGAAAAATATGCGGAGATCGGCAATCAACATATTGAGTGCTACAGTTTGCTAAAGAAGAATCCCCCTGTTGAAACTATTAAGGGAGTTAATTTCAAATTGGGAATTTCTCCGTGTTTTTATGATGCGATTTTTAAGCCTACTCTCTGGCAAGCTGATGTCAAAGTTCGTCCGTTTTGTTTTTTCCGAAAAGGGGAGAGCACCATCCAGAGAATTAAGTGCTGTAGTTACAACAACCCAGCAAACACAAAATTCGAGTGCCAAATTTTCGAAGCTTTAAATTTTTAAAAATGTATTTTCAAAATATTTCGTGATTGAGAACTAAAGCCAAGTGTGTTTTTACCGCTACATCTCAACTTGATTATGACGTTATCGTTTTGGTTGAAACGTGGCTGAATGGTGATTTTTTTGATGAAGAGTTCTTTGATACAAACATTTATCAAATTTATCGGAAGGATCGTGATGCAATAAAAACTGGATGCATAAGAGGTGGTGGAGTGTTAATTGCAATTAAGTGGTCTTTGCGTTCCTCGCTTTATTTTTTTTATCAAATTCTGACACGTTGGATCAATTGACACCCTCAGATTGAAAAAACCCTGAACAAAATGTGTTTGCGAAAAAGCCGTGGAAAAAATTTTGCATGAAGAAGCCGTGCAAAGTGAACGAGAACGAATTTTGGTGCAAGAAAGCTTAGTTTGAAAAACTGATGGAGCGGCCATCAGACTTTTACGCTAAAAAGCTTTTTATTAATTTTCGGTGAAAAATTTTGTTATGCAGATTTTTTTTCAAAAAGCACTTTTCATAAGAATTTTGTACAAAACATTATTTTGAAGCAATTTTGAGCTAAATATTTGTTTATAATTTTACGGCTTCATTTTATTTCGAAGCATATTTAAAATTTAGATATATTAATATTATCGCTTTTGTCAAAAATGGAAACGCAAGTTTGTTAGCTGCAAGTTGTTTTGTATTGTTCGCAGTGAATTTGGGTACAAATTTTTAAATTTTGGGTTTTCTTAGTTTGTAGGAGTTTGTAATTTGTGCAATGTTCGTTATTTATGTACACTAGGTGACAAAATTTAAAAACAAAAATTCTTTCAATAAAATTTTAATTTAAAAAAATTTGTGTTCTTCAATAAAATTTGTCAAATAATTTTCGTGAACATTTATTTGGTCTTTTATTTTCTACATTTTTGGGAACATGTTTTAAGGTATATCGATGTATTTATACAATTATTAAACTTCCTGCAAATAGCATTTCATGTGATCACAACCATTTAACAATAAATTGTGAATTATTGAAGTTTTGTGTATACATAAATGCATCCAAAAGACTTTCTTCTCTGGTTTTACTACGCGCATAGAAACCCTTATTAAAACAAAAGGAAAAAACCAAATACGCGTGGCTGAAAGAAAACAACAACAATAAACGCACAAGTGTCCATGTCACACATTCCTTCGCTTATCCCACAAAAAAAGAAATTGCTTGTTTACATTCCTCCAGTCGATGGTCAATGCTGGCGCAGCGTAGATATAAAAATGCTATTTGCAGGAAGTTAAAAATTTGTATAAATACATCGATACACCTTTAAACACACATGCTATGTTCCCAAAAATGTAGAAAATAAAAAACCAAATAAATCTCTACCCGTTAGCGATAACATCTTAAGTCTGTTTTTAAACTTTTTCAGGAGAGCGAAAAAATCGGAAAAATCGAAATTGTAAAAACATCAACCAATTTGCTATCAAATTGACTAAGTATTAGCTGAAAATGTTTTTGATTACAACTTTGGATGCTCATCTTACATACCATTTTTTAGATTAATTAGACGAAAGAAATCAATGCATTTAAAGGTTTTAGTGACTTAAGATGTTATTCAAAATTGAAAATACTTAACAACTAATTGCAATAGGAGCAAGTCGATGACACATAATTGTAGGTATTCTAAATGCGAAAGTATTGCCATAAAAATCTCGATTTTTACTTATGTCGACATAAGATGTTATCGCTAACGGGTAGAGAAATGTTCACGAAAATTATTTGACAAATTTTAATGAAGAACACAAATTTTTTTAAATTAAAATTTTATTGAAAGAATTTTTGTTTTTAAATTTTGTCACCTAGTGTACATAAATAACGAACATTGCACAAATTACAAACTCCGAAACTACTAAGAAAACCCAAAAACCAAAATTTAAAAATTTCTACCCAAATTCACTGCGAACAATACAAAACAACTTGCAGCTAACAAACTTGCGTTTCCATTTTTCACAAAAGCGATAATATTAATATATCTAAATTTTAAATATGCTTCGAAATAAAATTAAGCCGTAAAATTATAAACAAATATTTAGCTCAAAATTTCTTCAAAATAATGTTTTGTACAAAATTCTTATGAAAAGTGCTTTTTGGAAAAAAATCTGCAAAATTTTTCACCGAAAATTAATAAAAAACTTTTTAGCGTAAAAGTCTGATGGCCGCTCCATCAGTTTTTCAAACTAAGCTTTCTTGCACCAAAATTCGTTCTCGTTCACTTTGCACGGCTTCTTCATGCAAAATTTTTTCCACGGCTTTTTCGCAAACACATTTTGTTCAGGGTTTTTTCAATCTGAGGGTGTCAATTATGTGTTTCCGTAGTAGGTGCTGCTGGTCAGCTTCTGTTCTGTGTCTCATATATTCCACCTAACTTTATATTGGTAATATTGTTAGTTTAAGTGATTCAATTACTGATTCTGATCATTTATGTATCTTAGGTGATTTTAATTTAGGTAAAGTAGTTTGGTCTCATATTGCCTGTGATGTTGTTTAACCTCCAAGTAATATTAATCAATCACATGAAATCAATTTGATTGATAGCTTTTTAATATTGATTTAGTACAAATTAATTTCTATACTAATATGTTAAATCGAATACTTGATCTAATTTTTATTAGTAATAATTAGAGACCGACCGAAAAAAAGCGGTTTCGGCCGTTTTTCGGATTTTGGCATGCTGAATACGAAAATAATAATGAAATTTTTACAGTACGCACCAAAAATTCAATTTTCGTGCAATTTTCATTATTATTTTTGGATTAGGCGTGGCAAAATACATAAGGAACAACCAAGTGAATAAAAGCGGTATGTAACACAAATTTAAGTATTGGTCATAGTTTCGAAGAATCAGAAGCAACAAAGAAGACCAGTCCCCAATTTGTATTGAAAAAAGAAAAAAAAAAAACTTTGAAACTTATTTTCTTGAACGAATTTGTATGTTGCATACAGCCTTCATCCATTCACCGCTTCACATCGTTCTCACTCTTCTCCTATCGGAGCAGATCTACTACTCTCGCGATGATTTTTAAATTTCTACTACTATTGTAAGAAATATTCTCCTCAAAATATTATGTGAGTTTCATACAATGCAAAACTACTACTCTTACTACAAATCTAGTACCATGACAGAAATGTCTACTACTATTGTAGAATCTCTACTATTCTACGCAGAAACCCTAATCTACTCCCCTCTCTTGAAATCTGCTACCTTGACAGTAATTTCTACTACTCTACGTAAAAAAATTAAATCTACTCACTTTCTTGAACTCCCCTAAAATCGAATATCTACAACTCTCGCCGTAGCCAAGAGTGAGAACTGTGCCCCTTCAATTGATTTCCGCGCATTTGATAGTTTGCTTCTAAATTCATCTAATTCATGATCTGAACTTAAAATGATTGATTTCAGCTTAATTATATACAACTTTATTACATTTAAATTCACAATTTTTTCTTTTATTTTTTCGGTTTCGGCTTCGGCCAAAATTAAAAAAATAAAAATTCGGCGATTTCGGTTTTGGCCGAAAAAAAAAGGAAACAATTGCGGCCATTTCGGTTTCGGCCGAAATTAAGCGATTTCGGTCGGTCTCTAGTAATAATATAAAATTTGAATTATATGAATGTATGTTTCCCATTTCTCTGTTTCAGTTGTGTTTTAGAACTGTGCGGTGTTGAATTTTTCGTAACGATAGCCGTTTCAAATCATAACCATGCAGTTCTGATTTTTTTTCCCTCTGTGTACTGTCAGTCTGCATTCTTCACGTCCTAGAGATACGATGTAGCTCGATTGTTTTTTGTTGTTCGTTATTTTACTGTGGCTTATATTTATCCACCTATTTTGTGAAAGTAGAAGGGTTTTGTTATCCTGATTCATATAAAAGTATTAATTGTATAAATTGTATAGGCGGAGGAATTGACAGAGCTGAAGTTTCTAAATGAACACCATCCTTAGCCAACTCATCCGCCTTTTCATTTGCTTCTATGTCGCAGTGACCCGGTACCCACTAGACTGACAATGGATTCGTATGAAAAAATTGTTTTGACTCTCTCAACCCCTAGAACTACGCATATGGATGAGAAAATTAATGTTTGAAAATTTCAATCCGATCCGAGTATGGGAAATGCTAGCCAGTGGGCATAAAAGTTCGTGTTTTAGCACCAAAATCGTTAATTTGAAATCTGCATTATAGGTACATCTAAACAAATGAATGAATTTAAAATGTGGATAAGCAGTATGTTTGGAAATTTTATAATTTTCCAACATGATATTAACAGGAACATCGAGCAAAATCGACTTAAGTTGTGATGAGTTTAAGCGACACATCTTTGTTGAAGAATATTCGATTTTGCTAAAATTGTATACATTAGTTATTTCATGGTCGCTAATTTCAAATTAAGAGTCAATTTTAGTGCAACCATTTTAGTTTCGCAATTAATGAATGACATTTTCATAAATTGTTTGGTCCTTAAAGGCATTTTTTTACAATTTGCAAATTCTAGTACAAATCTTAAAAAATACGAATAAAGCTGTGTCAGTTAAAAAATCACATCTTCTTTATTTCTAACTCGATTTTGCTCATTTATATCATGTTGGAAAGGTAATAAAATTTCCCAACATATTGCATATCCACATTTTTATACCTACACCTCATGAGGTATGGGTATATTCACTTTGATCTGATGTTTGTAACACCAAGAAGGAGACGTGTCCGGTATAGAGAACTATATATATTTTTGATCAGCGTCACTGCCTGAGTTGATTAGCTTTATCCGTCTGTCCGTCCGTCCTCTTTTCTTGGCGGTCGAAATTTTAAGATTTCATCAAAACAGTATGAAATTTTGTATAGGGGGATTTTTGAGGTACTGATGCAACCAGCCAAACCTAAATCCTTCTTCCTCACAAAAAACCCAAACACGCGTAACAACAAAAGCAACATGCAAAAGCAGTAGAAAATCTCCAGACAAAACTCGAAGAATTCGCTAGTATGTGTCAAACGCCACCTATCCAAACTAGCAAAAGCATGCGCACACAACAAGAGCTGTTGTGGTTTTTAAATGCTATTGCTTCTGTAAAATTGAATTTGTCATTTTTTTGTATTCTTCAAATACGCATAACTGTTGTCAAAAAAATTAAATAATTTCTACTATTCTTAAAACCGGGTTATGTATATACCAACGCATGTCGCATATTATCCCAAAGATTATTTGAATGATCTGCCAAATAGTTGAAAAACAACAACAACAAACGCAAATGTCTCCGCGCGCCAACGCCAAAAAGTATGTAGCTCATTGAAGTTACTGCAGCATTGTGTTTTATGAAGCAAACAAAAATTAAAAAAATTAAATTTGACCGTTTTGTTATGCAAGCAAAATTTAATTAATGGTCAACCGAAGATATTGCAAATCCTTTTTTGTATTGTCTCAATATACTCTTTTCCATGATATACATTCTATAATTGTAATATTTTTCAATTCATTTATTATTTAATAATCCAATGCCATCTAGGGCCAAAAAATGATTACATGTTGATATCAGTAAACGCTAATTATAGAGAAAAAAAGAATACTTAATAATACAAATTACAAACTAAGTTCAAAGGCAAAGCATAACCAATGACAAAAAAAAATAACAAGTTACAAAAACTTGGACCCATTTGCTAGCGCTGGCTTACTTTTTATTTGTATCCACCTCCAATACTCAGCATACTTATTGGTTGGCAAAAGCCGTATCACGTTATATGGGGAAAAAAAAAAGTTAACCGCATACTATCTAATTTAAAGCAAATTCGGAAGGAGATTCCCAAAAAAATTTTCTTTTTTTTTTTGGCCGATCGTAGAGGTAGCGCATTGACATATTTCTTCATATTGTCACCATTTATGATCCGATTTTAAAGTATAATATATCTCGAGGAGACCTATAATAATGTCTCAGAGGTCCTTGATCTTAAGTACGCCCTTCTAGTACTTACCCATCAGATCTCAGTTAGTACCACTCCAATTGCAGAAAATTAAAGCTCTCGAAAAATCATTAAACTCTTGCAAAGGAAGTATACCGATTATTCCATTAGAACTATTTATAAAAAATATAATTAATATTTTTACCGAACGTAGGGGCAGCGCATTGACATATTTCATCATATCGTCACCATTTATTATCCGATTTCAAAGTATAATATATCAAAATTTTTGTCTCGAGGAGACCTACGCATACGTCCTTGCCCTTAAGTACACCCTTCTAGTACTTACCTACCAGATCTCAGTTAGTACCACCCTATTGTACCCTAATGCATACATTGGAATGTTTGGTTTTTCAACTTCTCAACTTCTACAACATAAATTAAAGAATTTAAAGTAAAATCGAATTAAGTGTTTTAAGGCGATGCCCGGATCATAAATGGTGACAATATGAAGAAATATGTCGATGCGCTACCTCTACAAGCGGCCACAAACAAATTTTTTTTCGGAATCTCCTTCCAAATATGTTTCAAATTAGATGGTGTGCGGACAACTTTATTTTTTCGAGACGGTCTAGTATACACGGGGACTGAGTTTTGTCATTTTAAAGCGCTGGCGTAGGAAACGCCTTGATTTATATTGGGATTTACATAAGTAGGTGCAATGGATTGTGAGGGATTTGTTGGGATTTTTCTTAAATCCTGTTTTGGAGGGAAAGCATCAGCTTTGGGAAGAACCTTGCTTTTGAAGGATTTGTAGATTGGACAGCCTCTATAGTTTGCTGTATGGTTGCCACCGCAGTTGCTGCATTTTTTAACATTTGCATCTTCCTTAGTTTTTTTGCACTTGTTCGTGGGGTGGAAATCACCACATATTACGCACACGCTGGGAAGTGTGCAATAAGATTTTGTGTGGCCGTATTCTTGGCAATTTTGGCACTGTATTGGTCCACTGCGTTTATGAGGCTCTTCCACTGTAATTTTGCGATGGAGGAGATACCGCCATGAGTAAATTGGGTAGGATTCCTCTTTTTTTATTGGTTGGGGAATTTTAATTTTGCTCACGTATGTAGATTGGTGGGGGCTTTGGAGCATTCGGCTTTGGGTCCGTACTCGATTTTTCGGCAAGAATAGCGAAGCGATTCTGCACCAGCTTGGGAGGCTGTTTGTCGAGATTTGTCTTGAGAATTTTAGGGGAATTCATGTTTTCCTTATGGGGTGGTGCAAGTCTCCGCTTTGAGAAGTAAATATCAATATCTGCCCTGTCGTCGATTTTGTATTTTTATTAGCTGAAGTGATAGAGAGCCTATCAGCAGCTTTTTTGTTGGTTTAAATTGTTTGTGGGCGGGAGTAACGCAATGAAGATCATATATTGAATACTTCTATATTGCTAGCAACCTATCTGCGCAATGTGCTTGAACTCCGAATTCAATTCACTCGTTTGAATACTAGTGAAAATTGTGCGCATGTGCAGGTTTTATATGTAGTAGTATTTTTGTTTATTTTTCATTTGTATGTGTTAACAATTGTCGACTGATTCCAGGATTGATTGATTTATTACTTTTGTTTACTTTGAAAGAATCCACGGGTCATTTGTGTTAAATATTTTCTTATCACAAAATATAGAACAACACACAAATATATAAAATTTTAAAAGTTTGTGTTTTTTATAACCCTTATATTAACTTGCTCTAGGTGGACTATATATATATATATATATATATAGTCCACCCATATCTATATATATCTAAATATATATATATATCCTTAAATCTGCGGCGAGCTTTTTCATACACTTCCACATGAGCTAGAGAGCTGAAATTTGGAACACTGATAGAACTCTATTAAATTTTGGGGTCCATCAGAGGCGTAGGGGGCCGTGGAGGGACTCAAACCCCTTTTTTTTAAACATGGCATAACTTCCTATTCCTTCAAGCTACAATGATGAAATTTGGTAGGTGCGAAGGGGGGAGAAAAATTTTTTTTTTTTAAAAAGAGGAAAATAAAAAAAAGAGTAAAAAACAAGTTTTTTTAAATATAACCCTTTAACCGACTAAAAAGCAAAAAATAAATTTTCTTTAAATTAATTTCAGCAATTTCGATTTAAATTTAAGGGTTTTTGGCTACTTTAAAATCTGCTATAATATTCGGAGGAAAGTACCCAAAAACCCTTAATTTTAAATCAAAATTGCTGAAATTAATTTAAAGAAAATTTATTTTTAGTCGGTTAAAAGGTTATATTTTAAAAAACTTGTTTTTCACTCTTTTTTATTTTGTTTTCCCTCAAAAAATTATTCAGACGGCCCTTTGTTTTCTTCAAACTGACATTTCACTTGTTAACACATACGCAATAGGTTTTCTTGCTCAGATATTTTTATTATTATTAAAAATTTATTTAGCAATAAATTACATAAATAACCTTAAGACTAGGCACTAACAGCTAAGGTCTTCAGCGTATGGAAAAATTTCAAATTTTAAAATAATTTGACATATTTTAAGTAATCTAATAATTAGGTTTATGTTGTCTTCTGAATTTTGGTAGGACTTGAATATACTACTAGGTGTTTAATGGATATTATATCATTATTGCAGAGTATACATGGCGGCGGTGGAGCGTTTCCCATTAAGTGTTGGTGGGTCATAAGTGTAAGCCCGATACGTAATCTCGAATAATCTCGCCTAGGAGCGATTCCACCTGGGTTTGTCAGTTTGTAGTAGTGTGAGTAGTTTGTCCAATTTTGTCTACGTTCTTTAGAGTAAAACATGGATATTGATCGTTTAAAATCCTTTTTGTTGTATGATTTTTATTTTATTTCTGTGGTGTGCGAGGATGTCTCGTGTTTTAATTGTCGTTTCGTTCTGGTGTGTTGTGTTTTGGATAGCTTTGACAGTCGATAAGGAGTCTGTGGAAATAATAAATTTAACCTTCCTTGTTTTACACAGAGCTGCTGCATACAGAAATGCTTCAGATTCTGCAGTGAATATGGAACAATGTTCTTTAAGGTGCACAACTCTAGCGACGTTGTGGTTTTGATCTATGACTGCGTATGCTGTTCCTGTGTTTGTCTTGGATCCATCGGTGAAGTAGAGCTTCCAATTGACATATTTGTCTATTGTTGCGTGGAAGTTTCTAATGTATACGTTTGTATTTATAATTATTTATAATGCTGTCATTGCTAAAATTCCAAGGGGGTTGGTGGGGCGTAAATTTGATGTGCGAGTTTATTCGGATCCCAATTTTGGTTGCGTTTGATATGATGCGGTGGATTTTTGATGGCATTCTTGGTG
Organism: Heteromyza rotundicornis; assembly: GCA_951394025.1. Classification (NCBI taxonomy): domain Eukaryota; kingdom Metazoa; phylum Arthropoda; class Insecta; order Diptera; family Heleomyzidae; genus Heteromyza; species Heteromyza rotundicornis. The sequence goes on from OX596013.1 coordinate 8,451,950, forward strand.
CTATTCGTTGTGCGATTTTATCTATGCCTGGAATTAGATGCTTTTCAGGAGGTACAACTAGTTTATAGGCCATCTCCGTTGTTGCTGTATTCACTCTCTGTTCTATTGTTGGCAGTCCAGTTTCAGTCAGTATATTCGTAATAGGTGTTGATCGAAAAGCTCCTATGCTATACCGAGCGGTAGCGTGGTAGGGTGTTTTTATTTTCCTGAGCGTTGTTTTGGCGGCGCGACCATATAATGTTAGTCCATAGTCGATTTTTGAGAGTATTATTGCTTTTACAAGGTTTATTGTTGTGTTTGGATGGGCGTTGCTGTGAAAACTTGTTATACATTTAATTAAGTTAAGTCTATTTACAAGGGATTTTTTTATATATTCAATATGTGAAGACCATTTATAATTATTACTAAAAACTATTCCTAATATATTTAAAGTATCTACATATTCAATTACATTTGAGTTTATAGTTATATTATTTGGAGTACAGTTCCTTTTCCTGCATATATGCAATGCTTTGCATTTAAGAAAAGAAATTGTGGCACCAGTTTGGTTTGACCAAAAGTTTATGTCTAAGAAAAGTTTATTTAAATTGTTTTGCAGTAGGGATTCGTCTTTGTATTTAGACAATATGTACAAATCATCTGCGTAGATGCAGTGTGTGAAAAATTTGTGTTTAATTATGATTTGATTTAGCTTTTCAAACGCAATCTGGAAAAGTACCACCGACAGTGGTGATCCTTGTGGGATACCATTACTCAGTGGCCAGATTCCAGAGTGCGTTCTTTCGATCCGAACCCGGATCTTCCTATTTGTTAAAAAAGATTTGACAAAATTTAAAATTTGTTGTCCAATCTTCCATTCTAAAAGTTGGTTAATGACAACATGAATTCCGATTCTATCGAAGGCTTTTTCAAAGTCAATCGATGTTATGGAAATGAGTGCATCGGTCGTTCCTTTGTTGTTCTTAAAGGCAACTTGGCTCGTATGAATTAATTTGTTACTCTGTAACAACCAGACTTGTCTTTTAGCAATAATTTTTTCTAATAGTTTGCTTGTACAAGAAAGTAAAGAAATAGGTCTATAGCCTTCTAATTTGTTTATCGGTTTGTTTGGTTTCGGTAGAGGAACGACCGTTGCATTTTTCCATTCTTGTGGGATTATGCTTGATATAAAAATTTTATTATAGATTTGGAGCAGACATTTTTTGGCAATTTGGGACAGATTTTTAGGCATAGGGTAGGAGATTTTTTCAAAACTAGGTGTTTTACCTTTGACGGTTGACAGTACTGCATTTAGTTCTAACAAAGAAATTTCTGATTCGATCAATTTTGCAGTTTTACTCGGCATATAGTTAATTTGTGTAGAAAAGTTTCTTTTGTTTGAAATGTACTCTAAACTGAATGTCTCATCACTTGAGTAGTGTGACCATTCATTGGCAAATAGAGATGGTATATTTGTGGAATCTGTGATTATTGTTCCATTGTTAGCTATAATGGATTTTATGCTATGTGTCGTATTTTTTCCGTACAAGCGGTTCACAGTGTTCCACATTAGTTTTATTGGAGTAGCAGGGTTAATGTTTGAGGTGAATTCATAGAATGAGGTTCGTTTTGCTAATTTAGCTTCTCTTTTAAATAACGCATTCGCTTTTTTATAAGCTAATCGGTTTTCTTTGGTAAGATTATTTTTGAACAAATGCCAAAGTCTTTGCTTATTTAGACGGAGTTTGCCTAGATGTTTGTTCCACCAGTGGACAGTTTTTATATATGAATGGTGTGTGGATGTGTGAGGAATTGATTCGTTAGCGGCTGAAATTATAAGCTTTTGAAATTTTGCAGCTTCCTTGTTAATGTTTTGAGAAATATCTGTGTCTTTGATTCTATTGTTTATTATGGATTGAAATTTATCCTAATTTGCTTCGTCTAGTTTAAAGCGATTGATTTTGTTGTTATTTGAGGGATTTTCAGAGTGGTTTTGAAATGTGATCCATATTGGAAAATGATCACTTCCATGTAGATTTGAGGCTATATTCCATTTGAGGAATGGAAGAAGATTGGAAGAGGAGAAAGAGAGGTCGACGTGTGTTAATGTAGAGTGTGTAGAGAGATGGGTGGGAGAACAGTCGTTTAGTAGTGAAAGATTTGTTTGCATAAAAAATGATTCTATTGTCTTTATTCTTGGATTGGTGTTAGCGGAACCCCAAAGCGTGCTATGAGCATTGAAATCGCCTAAAAGTATGATTGGCGTATTGGTGTTGTTGTGTAGGGCAATCAGGTCTGAAAGTAATATTCTCTCAGAAGGTGATATATATACTGAGATTAATGTGAGTTTAATGTCGGCTGAGATTTCAACAGCAACAGCTTGAAAGTTTGCAGATAGATTTAACAATTTGTGCTGAATAGATTTCTTGACCAGTATGGCAGTGCCACCTTTCGCTTGTGAGGAGTTTGTGTTGTTAAAAGTAGTGTATTCGTAGTTTCTGATGTTTATTTGGTTGTATTTTAAATGTGTTTCCTGTAATGCTATAATATCCGGTTTTTGTGATTTTATCAGAAGTTGTAGTTCATGTAAATTATTAAGGTATCCGTTCAAATTCCACTGGAGAATTTTTAGGACCATAAGCAGATGAATATTTGGTACTCTTCAGCAGTAAACAGAATTTACTGAAGAGAGTACTTTAGTTCATTTCGTCTTCTGATATTGGAGTTGTGTCTGAAAAGTGTGTATCTATTTCGTTACGGCGTTGAGTAATAGATTTGGCAGTTTGATTTTGTTTGAAGGTTTGGTGTGAGTCAGTTGAAGTTTGTATTTAGTTGTAAGTTGGTTTGGTTATTTGAGTGGTTGTGTTTGTTGTGATCATGTTGGTTTTGTAAGAATAAATTGTGTTTGGTTCGGTTGGTAAATTGTTGGTGGTGGTTGGATTTGAATGTTTTTGGTTTGTAGAGTTGGAAATTTCTGTGGAGGGTATGTTTTTGTTGGGGTTAGTGTTGTTGGGGTTTGTGTGGTTGGGGTTTGTGTTGTTGGGGTTTATGTTGTTAGTATTGTTGTTGTTTTTTGTGTGTCTAATTCTTTTTTGTCTTATTTCAGTTGCTTCTTCTAATGTTTCTGTAGGGATAGGGATAGCTGCTTTTGTGTTGCCGTTGGCTATTTGTATTGCTTCTTTATATGAGCATTTGTTAATAATTTTTTTTTAGAATTTCTTGTCTCTCTTTAATGTTTGGGCAATTTTTATTATTGGACCTATGATCATGCTTGCAATTTATGAATTCCACCTTTGAACAGGGGGTTGGATCGTGAACGCTAGATGAACAAACTTCACATTTAGGTTCGTTTTGACACCAATTTTGTGTATGACCGAGTTTGAAACATTTTTTATAATGAACAACACTCTGCGCAACAGTGTTGTTCAGTGTCACTGGTCCTGATGATGATTGACAACGTTAATCGAAATATCGAATAAATAAAAAAGCAAAAGTTAAAACTTGTTTTAATTTTAATTTTTTGACACGGCCAAAGCCTACAACAACGATTAAATAAATACAAGAAGGCCGATAACAACAATAATTATTTATAATTTAGAAACCCGATTTTTATTTCATTTGGAATTTCAAAAAGATTAAAAGACATTATGTGCAAAGGGGTCACTTATTTTCCAGAGACAAGTTGTAGTAAATGAAACGCACTTGTTGCAACAGTGAAAACTGTATGAAGTAGAAATGAAATGAGGAAGCAAAGACTATACACGACCGTTCTCTATGAGCGCAGGGGATAGACTTGCTCAGATAACTATATATCAGTACTGTAATGCCATCGATTGAAATTTTATTGTACTAGCAATATAGAAGTATTACATATATATTGCAGATTAATGTCAAAAGAATTAGCCAGAGCAATTGGCGATACAGAATTACCTGTGTTTGTGTGTGGAGTAACACACTGTTGGCTCCACGGGAGAACAGTCGGGAGAGGACCAGTAGGTGACGTCACCGATGTTGGGTTGACAGGAACGGTGATAGTCGGAACACTGTGAATCGGTGTTCTGAGCGTGACTTCGTGAGATCGAGTATCGTTGTTAGCGATTGAAACGGGGGGCATTTCACTTTGCGCGGTGGAACTGGTTTCGTCGATTTTCTCTCTCTCTTTCTTCTCGTTCTGTTTCGATTTCAGAGTTTTGCGAAGAGCTAGAGCGGAATGCTGAGTTCGGCGCGGGATCCGAACTTGTTTTGCGCGGCGAATGTTTTATTCCCATACGTATTTTTTCACGGGTATTGTTTTATTTTGATTGTTTTTTTTGTGTTTTAGTTTGACAGCGGCTGTGATATTGCCGACTGCAATTTGGAATGTTTTTGGATACACTCCAGCGTCGAGCTTAAAAAATGATTTGATGTTTATTTCTGGTCATTAGCTCAATTTATTCTAAAAAAATTTGGAAAAAGTGGGTGCAACAAGAAGCAAAGATCATGGATTTGTGCCTAAATCTAATACAGCTGTATACTGCCAAAATTTAAATTTTTGTTTATTGTTGCACCTATTTTTTTCCCAAATTATTTTTACAATAAATTAGCGAAAACCATAAATAAATAATGAACAAGAAATAGATAAAGTTATAAATTCTAAGTACCGGCTACTGGCCCGATTTCGGAGCAATTCACTTTCACTTTTTAGTGCAACCCAAGTTCGATCACTTTTATTTTGTCTAAAAGTTATTAAATTTTATATTTACGATTTACAAAACTACATGAAAATCATAAAGAACTAAAATTTTGAAGCTTTGAAATACTTTTTCATGTAAAATATCAATTAAAAACACCATTGCATTTGAGTGTTTTCATAGTCAAAACTGCCTTTTCTTAAGAAATTTACATAAGTATATTAGAATTGAAACGCTGATTGCATAAAACCTGTAACACTTAGCCTATGACGGATTTAGGTTTTTACATAAATGTTAAAACAATCAAATAAAAAAAGAAAACAAATGCATATTGAGTAAAATTTATTGTTTACAAACATTAATGTTACAAACTTTAAAACACCGAAGTTCCGGCCACTGGACTTTTTAGTGGGACCCAATTCCGGCCACTTCTATTTTGTTAATAATTTATTGTATTTTATGTTTACAACTTAAAGTATTGCATTTTTGTGAGCTCAATAATACAAGTATGCACTACATAAAAAAAAAACTACCAGTTTCCTTTTTTTTCTTGTTGTAAACTGTGTTTAATCCCAAGAATTTGATGTTGGGTACGTGGGGTACGTGTGCGTTATTAAGTTTCTTTTGTAGAGTTGGGAGTCCTTCATCCAGGTGGACTTTTCCAGTGGAAAACAGAATTTGGTAAAACTCAGCGCCGATGAGTATATCGATCTTTCCAGGACAATTGAAGTATGGGTCTGCTAAGGGGACATTTTTTGGTATTGCCCAAGAAGATGTGTCCAACTCCACCAATGGTTGTTGAGATACAATTTGAGGAAGTCGCGTTGAGTATTTGTTGATTCTTGATTGGAGCTTCCCTTTTTCCAGTACCTATGCCTGTAATTCGCATTACAGTGGGTTTCAATGACAGTCCGAGCCTTTTGGCCATTCTTTCAGTCATTAAATTGACCTGAGATCCTGAGTCCAAAATCGCTCTACAATCTACCGCTTGACCATTGTTAGCGGTAAGCGTTACAACTGCTGAGAAGGACGTATCCATTTTGATGAGAATCTTTTGAGGCTGCCAAGGTTGTGGATTGCTTAGCTGTATCATCTTCAGACCTTTTTCCAGTGTTTTCCTGAGCTTGTGCACGATTTTTGGAGTTTCCTAAATTTACCAGAGTGTTATGTTTGCGACCACACTTGGAACATTTTCCTGAAGAACAATCCCTTGCGAAATGGCCTGGCCTCATGCAGTTTATGCATAATCTGTTTGACTGAAGGAATTGTATCCGCTGATTAACTAACAGATTCTGAAACTTCTGGCATGCAAACAGCTGCTGTACATCTCGTTGCAACATTTGCACTTCTTCTTATATTCTGAGGTTGCCATTGACGTCAGTGATTTGGTAGAGGAAGGTTTGTTCTTTTGCCCTACCGCCTCCAGCGATTGGAATGTTGTTTCCAGAAACTTCAAAAAATGTTGAAGAGACTGCAGTTCTCTAGGAATGGCACCTGTCAAGTTTTTTGACCAAGATATATAGTATTATTATATCCCATGATGTTGTGTCCACGCCCAAGTTTTCCAATGCCCTTAGAGTTTCATTCGTGGTGTGATGAAGACCTTTCAAAGCTGCCACTGATGGATTGTCTGCTGGGTGCTTTGCTTGTCCTAGTAACTTGTCCATCAGAGCTGCAGTAACTACTCGCTTATTGTTATAGCGATCCTGCAGAATGGTCCAGGCTGTGCTATAGTTTTCTGTCGTTGTTGTTAAGTGTCCAATCAGTTTTTCCGCATCTCCGACCAGGTTTCTTTTTAGGTACAACATCTTCGTCACTACCGGAAGTGTGGACTTGTGGAGGATCTCGTTGAATACATCGCAGAACTGACGATGATTTGCTACCGAATAGTGGGCTAGTGTTTCACTTTGTGTTTCTGGTACCATCTTTGATCCCTACTCTTGGATTCTCATTACTCCATCGCTGATCCGTGCCTTGGTTTCCAGGTATGCTTCAAAGTTGGAGTCGTTTGAATCCAGGTCGTCGATGGAAACCATTATTTGGTCATGCCATCCTTGCACAGTACTCCAATGGTGTTCAATGATTTTTATCTTAGCCTTATAGTATTGCATCGGGTGTTCTGTGCTGTCGTTCAGTACGTCTATCATCATCCATTCCACAATGTCAATTATCCTTTTTTGTTTTAGGACAATTGGCAAGGTAGATTTTTGTTCTTGAACCACTGGCTTTGGGTGTGGCTGTGTGGATTTTTGTTGTTCGGCCCCTTGCCTTTCGACCTTTTGTTGATTCAGGACTTTAATTGTGCCCTTGATCTCTCGCTGTATTTTTCCCCTCTTAATGTGTGAAGGTCTTTCTTGACGTACGGGTGATCGTCTTTAGCTGCAGGGTCCCTTCGTATGACATTGTCAATATGCTGGAATGTTCGCCACAGCTCATCGATTTCTTCGGCCTTCTTCTCGACGTATTCGAGTGTCTTCCGATCCTTCGATGCCTTCTTGTAATTCGCGATCGCCTTCTGCAGATTGATAGCGTTGTCATCTTGCTGAAGCACCAGTACATCGATTGTCGACATGATTTAGTGGTTGTGTGCAAAGGCTTCCTTCTATGTGGTTTGTTGCGATGTGCCGAGAACTTTTTTCAATGTGGTTTGATGGATACGTTCAAGGACTTCCTTCTATATGGTTTGGTGGTTATGTCCACCCAGGGGCGCCAATGTTTGATACCAAGAATTTGATGTTGCACAGGCACTTGAACCTGGGCAACTTTTTCAGGATTTGTTCGATATGGCACTTGAACCACTCGAACGGAATGTTTAAAGAACTGATTCTAATACGCCAACTTGCGCTTGTAATAAAAACACCTTTTACTGTTTCCAGTCAATAAACAACTCGTTTATTTATTGATTTGTCGCTTCTTTTTATACTCATAATTTGTTCAGGTAACTGTTCAGGTATTAGTTACCTGACCTGAGCTGAGCCAACGTGACTCTTGTCGGACGCAAGAGTGCTTTTTCTGCTTCCAAAATTTTCGGAAGGCGTCCGCCAAGAACCACATTGGCTTCCCTGTCGCGTAAGGTGTCGGAAACGGCTTGGGTGCAAATCCAAGACACTGCCTCTTTCATCGTCATGTGGCCTCCTCGTATCATAACGATTGGGTGATTAATTGCCGCCGCTTCGGTCCGATAATTTATTTATTTAAATCATATATAATCACGCCTAATCTGCCTTGCCCAGTCCGTGTTTTCAAGTCTTATGCTGCCATAGTTTGGATGGCTGGAATCCTCTCAGAGAATTCATCATCCCGCTCAAAACAAGAGCTTGGAACAGTATCAGCAAGTGGTAGTGAAAATACGGCGAATTCACAAAAGAAAGCTTTGTCATGCAACCAACAGGTGCGAGCAGTGCGAATGCATCGCAACCTGTCACTGTTACCCTCCCCGCCATGAATAGTGCTGAAACAACTATAGCAAAGAGTCGATCAGCAGAGGTACTCTTTGCTAACTCTCCCGCATCGCCATCGGGCTCTCTCTCATGGAGCAAGCAGTGTCAAACTCCAACACCCTACACCCAGCAGGCAGCTAATATGACGGCGTTTTTAGCATCACAAACAAATTTGGCAAGTACAATTACTACTATTACTCTTAGGGCTAAGGCTTACTGATCATGGCCATTGAGCTAAGGTTGGTAAGTCAGAGAAAGTGAGTGTCGTGGGACAGTACTTCCTAAGAACGGCCATGCGTGACGTAGAGTCACATCCTGCTCGAGGTGCCCCTGCTTAAAACTGAAGATGGCGGATCTAGAGAGGCAAACTCGATAAAACCCGCAATCCTAGGTGTCATACGTACCGGGCCGAGGGACGAATGGCACTGCGTTAGTGTGTCTGTCTACGGTGTACTCCAGATAACAGGCGACCTCTGGTTTTAACTAGCCTTGCCGGGGTAGCGGGGGCTATGCCCCGGTCGACTTTCTGTCCCCCGTACTCGTGGGATCATTTATGGGTAGGAAAGCAGGTAAAACTGTATGGCGGGATGTTACCGCAACGGAGGCGGCTAACCGATTGGAGCATAGTTCCATGAACGTTAGTCGAGGAGGTAGGGGTGGCCATCGCCACAAGAGTCCCAAGCAAGCGCCGCCGGCGCTGGTGAGGGGTCCGGTCGACTGGGTGTTTGGGCCGCAAGGCTCCAGCAACGGTTCGACTGGATGGAATAGGAGGGGCCAGGATGTACCGTCTGGGAGTGTATCTGCCACGGACATCGCTGCCGGAGGTGTCGGCTCGCCTGTAGCAGCGAGATTGCGTATCGGCAAGTCTGGTACGGGTCTTGCTGCGGGGCGGCCCGACGCATCTGGGGTGGCTCACCAAAGAGGGGTGGCGGGGAAAGTACCCGCGCCGAGTAGGGGGGGTGCCAGTGAAGCCGGAGGTGCCGGATCGTCCAGCGCAGTGCGATCGCCGGCCAGCATTTCTGGTCGGGATGGTGCGGCAGGGCGGTCCGACACATCTGGGAGGGCACGTCAGGCAGGAGGGTTGGGGCTTGTACCCACAGAAGGAAGAGCTGCCACTGTTAAAGATGCCGGAGGTGCCGGGTCGCCCGAGCCTATCCGAGAGGCTGGCAGACCTGACACGGCTGGTATGGCACGACAGGTAGGGAGGGTGGGGCTAGCACCCACCGAAGCTAGGAGGGGGAGGCGGCGTTTTACTCCCATGGCTCCGGAGCCGGGTCAACCTGGTGGTAAAGATGACCCATTTCGTGAAGGCCTTAGCGGGTGCGGCACGAGGTGGTACATCCGATATCTTCAGAGGGGCTTGGCGCCGAGTGAGGCCAGGAAGTTGGCGGTTCAGCATCGGGCTCAGCCTGGTATTGCGCCCCCAGCGGATGGGCCCCACAAAAGGGGCAACAAAACGCTGACTCCTCCTCAGGCGAGCACTGCGCCGAAGAAGAGTAAGGCAGTCTCGTCGTGCGAGGTGAGCGGGGCACGGGTGGTTGTCGACCCGGTGACGACAGGACCCACCGCGGCGCCGGGCATCTCCTACGTCAAGGTGGTCATGTCGGAGCGGGTGGCCATACTGCCGAAGGACTATCCTCAAGTGGGGTTGGCTCCAAAAGAGCTGACTGCGCTTGAGGATGCCATTGTCGCCGAGATGGCCCTGGGATACGAGTTCAAACTCAAGTTCCTGGGCATCTATTTTAGACCCGGCATGATGCTGCTGGACTGTGAGACTCCGCAAACAGCGGAGTGGATCAGGAAGGTGGTGTCTAAGCTGGGGACGTGGAAGGGGGTGGAACTGACGGTCCGGTCTGGGGGAGAAATCCCGAAAGAGCGGATCGTCACGGTGTTCCTACCAAGGAGTACGGGACAGGCGCTGCAGGTGACGATGGCGCTCATCGATGCTCAAAATGAGGGCCTTCATACTAACGTATGGAAGACGCTCAGCTGTCGGGAGGATGGTGGTGGCCAGCTCCTGAGGGTGAGCATCGATGAGGCGTCGTACGAGGCCATCCTGAGGAGTGGTGGGCAGATGAACTACCGCTTCGGGAAGGTCTCGGCTCATCTGCAGAGGAGACCTGTGGAGGAGGTGGGAGCGGAGGCTTCAATAGAGGAGGTTCCTTCCGAAGTTCTTGAGGGGCATGTAGTTAGCGCGGCACCTACAGTGTCAGCAGAACCAGCGTCACCTGTGGTGGTTGACGCTGGAGCGACCCCTGCCCCTCCGATGGAGGAAGGGTCGGATTCTGATGAGGAGGGCAGTGTTGGTAATATCACTGTCCTAAGCGTCTTTGATCCGACAGAGGAAGGGGAGGAGAGATTGCTGCTATCCGGGGCGTCGGCTCCGGAGTCGTCATGATGGACGACAGCAGCGGGGGGGTCAGTGCCAGGTTCGCCCAGGTGAACATCCACCACGCCAAAGCAGCTTCGGCTGTAATTGCGAGGATGTTTGCCAAACAACACCTTGTGGCGGCACTGATCCAGGAACCTTGGACCTATGGCGGACAGGTGAGAGGACTGACATGTGTAGGGGCCCAGGTACTATGGGATACCAGGGTCAAAGACCCTAGAGCCTGCATGTTACTGAGGGATAAAACTAACTACTTTTGTCTTTCAGAATTCCTGACCAGGGACCTAGTGCCGATTCAGACTCTGCTCAATATAGGCGGAACTGATCGGACGGTGGTCATAGCGTCGGCGTACTTCCCGGGTGATGAGAAGGAAGTTCCACCACTGGAGGTTCAGCGGCTTGTGGAGCATTGCACTAAGCTGCACATACCACTACTCCTGGGGTGCGATGCAAATGCCCATAACACGATTTGGGGTAGCACGAATTGCAACGGCAGGGGTGAGTACCTTCTTGAGTATATCTACAACACTAACCTAGAAATTCTCAATGTTGGGGATAGCCCCACTTTTGTGACAAGGGTTAGGCAGGAAGTGTTAGACATAACACTGTGCAGTCAAAGCATCAGTGGACAGATTAGAAATTGGAGGGTATCGGACGAACCCTCAATGTCAGACCATCGGATAGTGGTATTTGACATTGTAGGGAGTAGACCAAATTTATTACCATCAAGGAACCCCAGGCGTACGAACTGGGACAAGTATAAAGACTTCATGTATTCTAGTTCTGGGGTATTCAGTACCGGCAGACCGCCGGGCAATCACCCTCAACTGGAGCAGGAGGTAGTAGAACTAACGAATGTTATGATCGAGGGATATAACCTCAGTTGTCCGAGTAGGACTGGTAGTACTAAGTATGCGCCGTGGTGGAACAACGAGTTGTCAAATCTTCGGGCTTCGACGAGGAAGCTCTTTAACCGAGCTAAGAGAACCGGGGACTGGCATAGTTACACCACGACCCTAACTATGTACAGTAAAGAAATTAGGAGCGCTAAAAGGAAAAGCTTTAGGGACTTCTGTGAGACCATAGTGGATACTCCTGTAGCGGCGAGGCTGTACAAGGCGGTAGCCAATACAGGGAACGTAGCTACCTTGGCTCTCAAAAGGGCAGATGGCACCTTTACAGAAGGTGAGTCTCAACGAGCCGAATTGCTCCTTGAGACCCACTTCCCAGGCAGCGTACCTAAGGCGGACTCATTGAACTTGTATATGGGTCGGAGAGCTAGAAGAGTAGATTGGGAGGTAGCCAACAAAATTTGTGACAGAAGAAGGATTGAATGGGCAATTGGAACCTTTCACCCCTACAAATCTTCAGGTGTAGATGGCATATTTCCGGCTCTTCTCCAGAAGGGAGGGCCTGAAATGATTCAGCAGATTAGAAGGATTTCTACAAACAGCCTGGCCTTAGGGTACATACCTAGCAGCTGGCGTAGGGCTAAAGTTATTTTTATCCCGAAGGTTGGGAAGAAGGATCCTACTCTACCAAAATCCTTTAGACCAATTTGCTTGACGTCGTTTCTTTTAAAAACGATGGAAAAAGTAATAGATAACTATCTTCGAGAATAAGTCCTGGTCAGGAGGCCCCTTCACCACTGTCAACATGCGTATAGAGCGGGCAGGTCTACTGAAACTGCTCTATTCCAGTTGGCTGGGTGCATACAAAGGGCCTTGGACACAAAGGAAATAGTAGTGTGTGCATTCCTCGACATAGAGGGCGCGTTTGACAACACCTCCCATGAGGGCGTTAGACATGCCTTGCTGTGTAAAGGGGTGGACACTACTCTGTGCCATTGGGTTGGTGAGATGTTAGGCACCCGGTCTGTCGAATATCAAACTGGCCTTAACACCACTGAGGCAGTCACCACGAGGGGTTGTCCCCAGGCGGGCGTGCTTTCGCCTCTTCTGTGGAGTCTGGTGGTGGACGAGCTCCTCAGCAAACTTACTGATATGGGATTTACGTGTCAGGGGTATGCTGATGACATCGTCATAATGGCTAGGGGTAAGTACGAGGAGGCTTTATGTGATATAATACAGAGAGGTCTCGAGGTCACGCTTGAATGGTGCAAATCTGTGGGGCTGAACATTAATCCAGCAAAAACCACGATTGTACCGTTTACATTGAAGAGGAAACTACAGTACTGGAGGCCGATTCGGCTGTCCGGGCAAGTTATAGAGAAACAAACGGAAGTGAAATATCTGGGATTAACACTAGATAGTAAGCTCACGTGGAAGGTACACACGGAGTTAGTAACAAAGAAGGCCATTAGAGCTCTCATGATGTGTAGGAGCATAGCTGGTAAATCTTGGGGTTGTAGTCCACGCATAATGCGGTGGATGTACATAGGAATGGTGAGACCAATCATCACCTATGGGGCCGTTGCGTGGGCCAAAAGAACTAGTCTGGGCACCACTAGGAAGTCACTAGAACGTGTTCAAAGGCTAGCATGTGTCTGCATAACCGGGGCAATGAAAACCTGTCCAACTGCGGCACTGGAGGTAATATTAGAACTAACTCCCCTACACATTGTTATTGGGGAGGTAGCTGACAGTACACTTGCGAGATTTTCTAAGGAGGGTATAGGGTACGGAAGGTGCATTGAGCGCGCGGATCACTTCACTCTTTCCAATAAGTATCCGCTTCTATTAGCTCCAAGGGACGATAACATGAGAAAATTTAGCTTCACAAAAAACTTTGATGTGAAGCTCAGTAGTAAGAAAGAATGGTCCAATATACACTCACAGTATGGTATCCGCGACCATGCTATAATGTGGTTTACAGATGGATCCAGAACAGACGAGGGCACTGGTGCTGGGGTATTCGGGCCACGTACCAAATACTCCGAACCAATGGGCACACTGACCAGCATCTTCCAAGCAGAAGTTCATGCAATTGAAAGATGTGTGCAATTCAACCTCGGTAGAAAATACTGTAGACGGGAAATCGTAATACTATCTGACAGTCAGGCGGCTCTTAAAGCTCTAGACTCTCACATCATTAGCTCCAGGCTAGTGGGGGACTGTCTTGCAAAATTAAACCGGCTGGGCGGAACCAATAAAGTTACGCTCTGCTGGGTGCCAGGACACGTCGGTGTGGAGGGGAACGAGGCGGCAGACGAGCTTGCGAGAAAAGGAGCGGCTACGCCCCTTACAGGGCCAGAGCCATTCTGTGGTATAGGTGCACACACTATCCGGGAAATGCTCAGAGAAAGAGTACGGGTGGACAGATCGAACTATTGGTTCGATCTACCTGGGCTACGGCAGGCCAAATCACTCCTTGGTAAATATAACAAGAGGAGGTTTGAAGCTTGTATCGGGCTGAGTAAGAACCGGCTTCGAATCCTAACGGGGTTTCTCACTGGTCACTGCAGACTGAGGGGGCATCTCACGAAGCTGGGCATTCTAAACGACGACTCTTGCAGATTCTGCATTGAGGAAGAAGAAAGTCCGGGTCATTTACTGGAGTCCTGTCTGTGGGGCAATCATCCACACAAGGAGGCGCGTACTGGGAAAGTACCTGGTGCCAGAGCATGATTGGCCGAATCTAGATCCTCTTCTAATCTTGAAATTCCTAACGGAATTGGGGTTGGTTGAGGTCCTCTAAAGGTTGGCAGAGGTATGATTCGTGATACTTGGGGCATCGTCACCCAACACGGACTCGTAGTGGGGGCACAAAAGACCAAAGGTCGCAGTGCAAACCCCCCCTTTATTATTATTATTATTATTAGGCCAGACCCTGTTAAGATATTCACTGAAAATAAAGACCCTGCAAATAAGTTCTTTGAGAACAAAAACCCTTTGTATAAGCCTCAGTCGGCAAATACGAGTAATGCAATTGGCGCAAACACTACAGAGAAAAACACTCCACGTGCGGCAGTGCAGACTGGCATGCACCGCTACCTGCAAAAGCCAGACCCTACATTGTAAAAGCGCAGAACAACCCCTCCAACAGATTTCATGTGATGGCTATTCTCAAGGGCGCCATCCATGAAACAAAAATACAAATTTATAATGAGGCAGATTTTCGCGAAATTGTGGACCATTTCGATAAGTGTAAAAAGAGCTATTACACATACCAGCTCAAAAGTAGCAAAGGCCTATCGGTTGTTCTAAGAGGTGTAGACTCTTTTATCGAATGTGTCGATGTAAAAGAGGCATTAATTGCATTAAAATTCAAAGTTAGATCTGTGTCTAACATTCTAAACAAGGAAAAATTACCCCAACCACTTTTCCGCATTGAACTGGAATTTGACCCTAAAACCCTGCAAAAAAGTGAAACCCACCCTATATACAATTTCGAAATTTACTACACCGTAGAGTCAGTGTGGAGGAGCCGCATAAACGTCGAGGCCCAATACAATGCCAAAACTGCCAAGAATTTGGTCATTCGAAAAAATATTGTACACTTCCCAGTGTTTGTGTTATTTGTGGTGACCTCCACCAGACCCAATTGCGCCCAAAATCGAGAGAAGACGTAAATGTTAGACATTGTAGTAACTGCGATGGAAATCACACTGCCAACTACAGAGTGTGTTCAGTCTACAAAACCCTTAAAAATAAGGTTATTACCGAACCGAAGCCCTTAAGCGCAACAGCTACAAAGAGGTCAAACCCTACTCCAGCCAATTTTGCGCAGATGAAATCATACCCAACACCCAAAAGAAATGGTGCTAACGCCGCATCACTACAACAACAATTTTCATACGCAAATGTACTCAAAGGCAATACCCAAGACCCTCCAGTTATTCAACCCGCCCAACAGAACATTGACCTTGAACCAACACTCCAGATGTTTATGCAAAACATGTCGCAGTTTATGAACGGCATGCAAACTATGATGCAGGAAATGATACACAATCAAAACCTGCTAATCCAGACCCTTTTAAAAAATAAGCCATGAATGCGATAAAAATATCCTTCAATTCATTCTGTATAGATTAAGGCATTCAATCCCGGGATCCCGAATCCCGAAATCCCGGGATCCCGGAAGTTTTCTCAATCCCGGAAACCCGGGATTTTGAGTCCGGAATCCCGGGATTCAAAAATGCATTTTTTATGCAATGTTTAAGATATTTTTCACAAAAATACTTTCGTGCATTTACTTTCAATCTAATTGATAAATCAAAAAACCCACTTTTGAAGATTTAGTGCTAGAAATACACAAAAATATACAACATTTATGTCAATAACGGTTAACAAACCATTTTTATCGATCTGAATAAAATTTTTTCAATTTAAACAATTTTTTTTGGATAAATGGTTTTGTGTGTGTTTTACTTTTGAATGGACACCAATTTAATAGTTTTAAACAACAATTGGTGTATCCGTTCCCGCTATAATACTAAAACTAGAGCCCGGCCGATTAATCGGCTTCGGCATCGGCTTCCGCCGTTATCGGCCGAAAATGCACATTCGACTTCGGTTTTTCCAAAAAATGGCCGAAGTTTTGGCCGAAGCTTTTCAATTTTTTTCTCTTATTTTTGCGACACCGAAAACCAAAACTAATTTTTTTACGATACGATTTTCTAAAAATTGTGTAATTGATGGAATTTCCAATGGGACATAAGAGGCCCACAAAACAAAAAATATGATTAAAATTTAACTTAGTAATCATCGAATATTGAGTGAATCTCGCCTCAAATTGCGTGGCACGGGGTTACAGCTGCCACAAAGTACATCCTTGGACATTTTCTGGGTGGATTACTGAATTTTAAATATAGATTTAGAAGCTTAATACTCGCCCTGATGTCTCTGTTAAAAGGAGTCCTGGTAAACTGTATGAGGCTCACGGAAGGATTCTACCTTTTAGAAATGTAGCCCAAATTGCTGCGCCAACATATATGAAAAGTAGTTCTGGTGCTCAAATCCGGGACCGATTTTGGTAAAATTTTACAAAGCTTCACAGGTGGTATTTACCATCAACTAGAACATCCTTTGCACATCACCTGACGGATTTGGGGAGTCCTTTAAAAACAGCTACTTAGATGGATTTTTTCTTTGAAGAATTCTCTACCATTTCTACTCTACCATTTCTACTAAATTCCCATTATTTTATGCTTTACTCCAAATTTTTTAAAAATGATTTTAAAAAAAATCTAATTTTGCTTACACGGGATATATGGGATAATCCGAGGCTCCTATTAGTTTTGACCTGGGAGGCCCAAATTTGTTCGTGAATTCTTTTGATTACTTTTATTATTTGTTTAAATAAAATTTTAGTTCCTTAAAAAACTAAATGTGTATTTATACACTCGAATTTGAATGAAAATACACGAAAAAACAAGTTTTTAATGGTTTTTTTTTAAAGTATCGGCTTCGGCTTCGTCTTCGGTATAGGCCTTCGGCGTCGGCCGAAGTAATAGGCTGCCAATTGACCTTCGGCATCGGCTTCGGCCTAAACTAAAACTACTGAAAGTAAGTTTTTCGTGTTTAACGTGAAATGGAGCTGGCAGAATTTTATGATCATATTCGGATTCAGCGTGACAAAAAAAATAATTTGTTCGATCATTCTAATTTAAAAAGAATTACTTTTTGTTTGACTATATTTATTTAAATATTATTTGTTTTGTGTACTGTAAAATTTATTAAATATGTTTTCTTTGTCGAATTAAACTTAAAATATTGTTGCAACAATTTTTTTTTAATTTTATATTAACTATTGTATTTAATTGGGAATTCCCGAAAATCCCGAACAAATCCCGGGATCCCGGGATTGTAATTTCAAATCCCGAAATCCCGGGATTTTCAAAAGCACTTCGGGATTGAATGCCTTAGTATAGATGTGATGCTAATTTCAGAGACTAATTTGACCCAAAAACACTTTTTAAATATACCCGGATACAAGTTGTATGACACTTAACACCCAGGTGGTAAAGCACGAGGTGGATCAGCGATTCTAATTAAGGACAGAATCAAATACTATGTTTTACAGGAATTTTGCACCGAGTACTTGCAAGCCACCAGTATTTGTCTTGATGAGTACATAAAAGGATTGACAATATCTGCAATTTACTGTCCACCCAGCTCTAAAATAACTGAACAGCAATTTCAGACATTTTTTGCAACCCTTGGCCCAAAATTTCTCGTAGCTGGAGATTTTAATGCCAAACACACTTATTGGGGCTCTCGTCTGATTTCGCCCAAAGGAAGACTACTACCAGCAAACTCGGCCTTGATGTGGTTTCGTCAGGCACGCCAACATACTGGCCATCAGACAGACGCAAAATTCCAGATGTTTTTGATTTTGCAGTAATCAAGACCCTTAGACGAACTCAACTAACCAGTGAGTCTTCAGTGGAACTCTCGTCTGATCACACACCCACTATTATTACAGTAAAATATGCGCCAAATTCAGAAGTCAACCCACCCGACAAACTCACCAGTATCCATACGAATTAGCTTAAATTCAGAAAATATATACGTTCACACATTACCCTACATGTGTCACTGAAAACTGAGGAGCAACTGAATGTGGCAGTGCGTAACTTTACCCTTCTGCCTACAAACGCCGCACTGGCAGCGAAAAGGAATTTGTGCCAAAAAATATAGCTGCGCTCTTAACAGAAAAGAGATCAATAAGGCGTGATTGGCAAAAGTACAGATCACCCTATCTGAAAAAAAAGCTGACCCTCATTACACGAAAACTACAAAATGAACTGAGGACGAAAAACGAGAATGATCTGCATCAATTCATGGAAAAGCTTACGCCGACGAGCTCAACAAATTACTCACTTTGGCGTGCCACAAAAAATTTAAAACGACCCATTATTGCAGAATCGCCAATTCGTTTACCCAACGGAGACTGGGCGAGAAGTGATGCCGAAAAAGGTACTGCTTTTGCAAGTCACCTACAAAATGTATTTACTCCAAACCCCCCAACTGCAAATTACCCGTTACCACAGCTCGCAACCAGGCCAAACTATAACCCACTACTCATCAGAAGAAAAGCACTTATGGATGATATTGCCAAGTTGAACCCAAAACTAAAACTAGAACTAAAATGGTGAAAGAGCTACCATCAATTGCTGTTACTCACTTACTGCACATATACAACGCTATATTAAGAATAGGTCACTACCCAACTGACTGGAAGCTGTCGCAGATCACGATGATCCCGAAACCGGGAAAAGATCCTACAAACGTGAGTTCATATCGCCCAATAAGCATACTCTCTACCCTATCAAAACTTTTTGAGAAAATTCTGATAAAAATGATGTTACCCACAATACTCGCTAAAGATGAAATACCCAATCACCAATTCGGATTTAGAGAAAAGCACGGCACAATTGAACAGGTTCATCGCATTGTTGACATGATCGAAAACTCATTCGAAAAAAAGCAATACTGCTCAGCAGTATTCCTCGATATCACCCAAGCCTTTGATAAGGTATGGCATAGAGGATTGATATCCAAACTACACAAACTATTACCTGTTTGGAGCTTTTTCCACTGAGTGTCACTCAAGCCTGGTGCCTATACTGATAAGGCGTTATCTAATACCTATGGCTTTGTATTAGTGCTGTTACTTTCCTTCGAAACTTCGAATACTTCGAAGTTTTTCCGAAGACTTCGAAGCTTCGAAGTTTTTTTAGACGAAGCTTCGAAGTTTACACGAAGTTCTTCGTAGATAATGTGCCTCGAATATATCGAAGCTTCGAAGGTTAAAAAACTTCGAAGCTTCGAAGTCTTCGATTTTTACTTTAGAATAATATAAATGTACGACTAGTCTTTTTCGGGCGAATCAGGCCAAGATGAATCATGCCAGGTGGGATTACAGATGCCACCAGGTGTGTCTTTGGAACTTTTTTGGGTGATTCATGTCAGGTGGGATTACAGCTGCCACCAGGTGTGTCCTGGGACATTTTTTGGATGAATCATGTCAGGTGAGATTACAGCTGCAACTAGGCGCGTCTTTGGGACTTTTATGGGTGAATCATGTCAGGTGGGATTACAGAGCGGATATAAAACCCCACTTATCCGAACGTTTTGGTGCAAGGACGCACTTGGTGGCAGCTGTAATCCCACCTGACATGATTCAACCATAAAAGTCCCAAAGACGCACCTGGTGGCAGCTGTAATCCCACCTGACATGAATCATCCAAAAAAGTGCAAGGATGCACCTGGTGGTTGTAATCCCACATGACATGAATCAACTAGGTCTGATTCGCCCAAAATAGACTACTCGTACATTTATATTATTCCAAAGAAAAAATCGAAGACTTCGAAGCTTCGAAGTTTTTTAACCTTCGAAGCTTCGATATGTTCGAAGCACGTTATAACTTCGAAGCTCCGAAGTCTTCGAAACTTCGAATAAAACTTCGAAGCTTCGAAGGCTTCGAAGCTTCGAAGGCTTTGAAGTGTTGAAAATCACCAGCCCTACTTTGTATCGTCTCCTTATCTTTACCACAAGTACTGCCCGTTATTGCTTTGAGGATTTTCGTTCCGCCCTTCACTCTAGCAACCACGCTTTCCACGTGCTTGGAGAAGGTGTGCATGGTATCGACTCTGGTGTTGGCATCAATGCTAACTTCCAGAGTTGTCTTTACCTCCTTGGTCTAATTAGTAAAAAGCGTGGCTGTGGATTTTAGTGCGGATAGTTTTGAGATTCTGATCTGCCAAAAAATTACAGAACATTGGCAGATATACATTTTAGCATCTCTTCCAGTTCTTCGATTTTCTCACCTGACGTTAGCACAGTGCAATCATCAGTGTAAGAAATGAGTTTCAGATCTGGTGGAGGAACCGGGATCGAGGAGAGATAAGTGTTGAATAGCAAGGGGGATAGTACTCCTCCCTGCTGGACCCCTTGCTTATTTCTCCTCAGTTTTGACCTAGAACCTCTATACACCACATAGGATTGACATCCAGACATATAATTTGCAACCATTTTTTGTAGACGTTCGGAAGAGTGTAATTATTAATATCCTGCAGCAGTTTGGTGTGGCAGACGTTATCAAATACCTTCGCAAGGTCCAAGGTAACCACAACTGTCCTGTGATGAGGTTTCTTCTTGTTTATGCCATCGGTGGTGGCAGAAGTAAACTCACACAGGGATTGCCTCCGCCATCGGGAGGCAATCCCTGACAGTGGGGAGTAACAGAGATTCCAACACCTTCACAACTGGTGAGAGCAGCGTGATGGGTCTGTAGGAGCTGCCCTGATTTAGCGGCTTCCCAGGTTTGGGAAGGAGAATAATCTTCCCCAGCTTCCACTTTTGTGGTATCTCCAGGGAGTTGACACAACGGTTGAGAACAATTGTCAAACAGTCAACTCCCTCCTCCCCCAAGTGCCTCAGCATATTTACTTTGAGGCCATCGGGACCCAACGCCGTTGAGTTTTTGGCAGATTTTATAGCTATAGAGACATCATCAGAAGAGAAAGTGACCTCCTCGTCCGAGGGATTTGGAGGATACAAATTCTCCTTTTGATGCCTCTGCGGTTTCTATCGGGTTTAGAAGGGGTCAAGTGGCGTATACCCATTCTCAGAAGATAGTGTGTGCTTTCCACGCCTGCGGGGATTTGTGAGGTTCCGTAGTGTCGTCCACAGATCTTTGGAACCTCTGTCCGACTTCTTCAGGTGGTTGCGCCATTTCTCCCGACAATGATCACTTTTATGTACTTCACTTCTTAAATCTCGTATTAGTCTTGGCACTGACTGTAAAAGGCCAAATAAATAATTATCAAACAAAAATTAAAAAGTTATCAATACAGACATTGTAGTAACGTGGTAAAAATCACATTACAAATTTTAAAGGATGTGTAGTCTATAAAACCCTTAAAAATGATGTTCCGGGTTTACGCCAAGGAAACCAAGAATTGTCCACACTCAGCAAACAAATGTATGTATGTTTTTTCAATCACGAAGCAGGTATGGCCGGCTGGCCTGCTTCGTATTCTCCTCATTCGTGCCGGCATAGAGCAAAATCCAGGCCCCGTCTGGATATGTTTAGTATGCAACAACAGCATTTACCGAAACACCACATCCGTGAAATGCAACAATTGTGCAAATTGGTGCCATTTTAGAGCATGCTCAGGTCTAAACACGACACGAGACTGTACCACACAAGCGACCATCAACTTAATTGTAACGGTCTCCTAAATAAATTTAAAGAAATTTTTAGCTTTATGGTTCGCATGGCTGCTCTTTAGGAGACAAAACTATGCGAAAGCTCAGTAATTCCTAGCTTAGGAAATTACCATCTACTAAGGCTTGACCGGAGCTGAAATCATGGTGGCGGTCTGGCCTTTATACTTCATAACTCCGTTTCGTATGGCCTAACTAGTCTACCGCTACCTGCTGTTCGAGACCAGTTTATCGAGCAGCACGGCTTGGTGATAAATTCAAATGGCTGCAAAATTCACCTGGTCTACGTCTACATACCGCCAGTTGGCTCCTGCCCTTCAGGATACCGACCTTCATTGGCTCACCTCCTAAACGGTGATCACAAGATCATTCTTGGCGATGTCAAAGCGCATCACACGTCATGGTGCTCAGGCCATCCATGCGACCTTCGTGGATCTCTCATTGCAGACCAAATCGATCATTCCGATTTTGGACTTGCAAATGACGACACACCGACCAGAGTTTTCGACACTCATTCCACATCGCCTGATCTGACGTTTGTATATTCATCATTGCTGGCCTCAACAAATTGGGATACTGTTGTCACATTTGGCTCAGACCACCTCCCAATTGTAATATCGCTTGGCAACCAAGAAAATGATGTGAGACTCACGCCAGAAAAAAGGACGTTTACCAACTACTCCAAGGCTAACTGGGAAGGATTTGAAGCATTCGAAAGTCTACCCACTCCTACTAATGTTGATGTTCGGAAAAATGTTCAGGAGAATTGTCCAAAAGGAGAATTGTCCAAATTTTTAAGGGCAATGACGTATGAGGCAAAAATTTGGATATATTATACTTTCGGATAATAAAGGATGACGATATGATGAAATATGTCAATGCGTCCTCCGCCCATTAGCGCAGACGAGCAGGAACTTCCTAGGTCAACAAGATCAACCCTAGCGCAGCTACGATCAGGTTACTGCCGCCTGTTAAACACTTATATGGCTAGGATTAACAGCGCTAACTTCATCGACGTCTGCCCTGCCCGCCACTGTTCACCTCATAACACAAACTCTTCTAACCCATTAACTTAAAATCAACATAAAAACACACGTACATCCCTAATTGCTGTTACAACAACCACAACCCGCAAGCATGCTCATTTTGCACATTTGGCTTGACAACTACAACTATCGCAATATTGTACTCACACTCAGACCCCAAAGTGGTAACACAACCCGTGCAACAGCATTTAAACACATTGCAAAATTGGTTATCACAGTGGAGAATTAAAGTCAATGAGTCTAAAAGAGCACATATAACCTTCACCCTAAAGAAAGACACTTGCCCCACGCTTAAAATAAATGATAGTGTTATTACCAGAATGTACCGAAACTAAATATCTTGGTATGCATCTCGATCGCAGGTTTACCTGAAAAAAGCACATCAAGACTAAAATTACACAAATCAAACTAAAAAAATCGAACTCAATTGGCTACTATCGAAGCAATGTAGGCTCAACACCACATACAAAATCCTTTTATATAAAAGCGTAATTAAACCCATATGGACATGTGGGATTGAGCTATGGGGAACAGCATCTCCATCAAATGTTGAAAAACTACAAAGAATGCAGTCGAAAGTTCTGCGTCAAATCGTTGCAGCTCCATGGTTTATAAGAAATGCACAAATCCATCGAGATTTACAAATACCTCAAATTTTCGATGAGATGCCTAAGTGTACGTCGCCCCTTAAGAAAAGTATAATGTTTCAATTGCCTTAAGAAAATTATTATGTTTCAATATTCCTAGAAAACTATTATAATTCAACTTGTTTGTCGAAAATTATTATATTTCGGGTTTTCCCGAGAAAACTATTATGATTCACAGTTTTGTCACAAAAACTATTACATTTAAAATTTTCCTACAAAAAAAATTTGATTTGTCAGTTTAAAAAAAAAATTTTTCAGAAAATTTATGTTTTTGGATATGAAGGTGGAAATATGTCTTCGGGCTCATGTTTGGAAATATGATGGTCAACCATAAATGACCAGGAATTTTTGGAGTATCAGAAAAGTTTTTTAGATCATTGGGCAGATGATTCCATACACGTGCAATTTTTATTAGAAAAGACCGCTCAAACAGAGACTTGGTTATTTTTGGAATTAGTATTTGCGTACATTTACGAGATCTACTAAAGCTGAAAAGGTTAAAGAGGTAATCAGCATTTAATGACTTTGTAAAAAAGAGTAAGAAAGCAAAGCTTAACATAGTTGAGAAAACTACAATTTAAAAATTTGTCGACGTATGGTGTTACATGATCACGAATACGGATGTTATATATGTATCTAATGATTCTGTTGAATATTAGGCGCAAATGTTTAAGATTAGTCGAGGTAGTGCAAGCATAGACCCCAAGGCCATAAACTATATTGGTCATCAATAGAGAATGTGCAACAGTGCGTTTAACAGAGAGTGGCAGACGCAAATTCATACCATATAGTTTCCTCAAGGTGAAGCTCACCTTGGAGCTAATGTGGTTGATATGGGCATTGAAATCCAAATTAGAATCAACGATAATACCGAGACATCTCATTTGATTGACAAATTCAATTTCATTCGAGCCAAATGAAATGGTGATGGGCGTTGCAATATTTCGCGGCATATTAAAATTTATTGCTTTTGTTTTATTCAGATTAACAACAAGTTTATTCTCATCAAGTCAAGATCTGTTCAACAGTAAACTTTATAACAGCTTGCAACGAGTCAACAAAAGCCAAATCAGAACTGAATCATCAGCATATCGAGGGCTTATATTCAATAGTCTCTATTAGCAAAAACACAAATGTTCAGGAGAGCGAAAAAACTGTTTTATTCGCTAATGGTAGAAGTAATCAAACAACTCATCTTCTACGATATTTATTAAAAATTACTTCTAATTGATCCACGCAACAACATTTTGACATTTCGTCTTAATCAAGCAGCTATGTCTGATAGACGGTACCACTTGCATTTTTTTTTTTTTTTATAGTAATTTTATTCAATTGAATCACCTATAATAACTTAGGTCTAACAATGATTTTTCAAAAATTCAGAAATTCAGCTTATTTTTATAATATTCAGATTAAAACTATTTGCCCTATATCCATTGATTTAGGCAATGTAGAGTTATCGTAACTAATATATGGGGAATATATTAGTTTCGTTTGAGACGTGAGTGATTCAGAGGTGTCAGTAAATTTCTAGCTAGAATGTTTGGATGAAACATAAGCTTCTGCTTGTACTTCGAGGTAAGTTTCGCAATTTCGTCTTTTACTGCAGGAATATTCAAATCATTGTGGATGTTTGCATTTCTTATAAACCAAACCAAACCAGAGGTAACTTGTCTCAGGATTCTTGATTAAACTCTCTGGAGTTTTTCGACGTTCGAGGGAGAGGCAGTGCCCCAGAGCTCAATTCCATATGTCCATATGGGTTTTATTATACTTTTGTATATTTGGACTTTGTGTGTGAGATTTAGCTTAGATGCCCTTGAGATTAGCCAATTTAGTTCCAATTGTTTTAGTTTAATCTGGATGATTTTGGATTGAATATGTTTATGCCATGTGAGTCGGCGATCGAGGTGCATTCCAAGACACTTTGTTTCGGAACTTTCAGGGACAACTTGGCCATTTATCTTCAGTGCAGGGCACGTACCTTTTCTTAGGGTGAAGGTTAAGTGACAGCTTTTGGATTCATTGACCTGGATTTTCCATCGATGTAGCCAATTACTTAGAGTGTCCAAGTGTTTTTGCACGTAGATGCCATGTCTGGGTTTGAGTGAGAGCACATGATAGCAGTGTCAGCAGCAAAAGTCGATATGAGAGTTCTATCACTTTTGGGCATATCTGCAGTATAGAGAATATATAGCAGGGGCGCGAGGACACTGCCTTGTGGTACTCCGGTCAGTATTTCGTATTTTCGGGAGACAAAGCTTTTGTATTTTACTACAAATTTTCTATTCGTGAGGTAGTTTTTGAGTAGACAATGCATATTAGCGGGAAGAATATGCTGTAGTTTGTAAATAAGTCCTTCGTGCCAGACTTTATCGAAGGCCTGGGTGATATCGAGGAAAACAGCGGAGCAATACTGTTTATTTTCGAAAGTGCCTTTTATTGAGTCAACAATGCGGTGCACTTGCTCAATAGTGCCATGCTTTTCGCGGAAACCAAACTGGTCATCGGGAATCACTTGTTTTTCTAGAATTTTCGGTAGAATCAATTTTATTAAAAGTTTTTCGAAGAGTTTCGATATTACAGAGAGTAAACTTATAGGCCGGTATGACGTCACATTACTGGGATCTTTTCCAGGTTTGGGAATCATTGTAACTTGAGATGATTGGAAACTAAATCATCTGGGTAGTGACATGTTCTGAGAATCGCGTTAAATATGTGCAATAAGTGGGTTATTGCAACTGTTGGCAGTTCTTTTATCATTGTTGGCGTTATCAAGTCCGGTCCTGGTGCTTTTTTCGGGTCCAAGCTTTTGTTTATTGCCTCCATAAGTTCGTTTTTTTTAATCGCGATTGTACAAGAGGTATTATGTGGGATTAATGTTGGTATTGGGATATCACCAGCTGTCGTGTTCGGGCTGAACACGGTTTTTAGGTGGTTGGCAAAAGCTGCACCCTTTTCTGCATCGCTTCTGGCCCAGTTTCCATTTGGCAGCCTTAGAGGGGGTTCTGTCAGTATTGGTTTTTTCATATTTTTTGCAGCTCGCCAGAGCGAGTAGTTTGTTGATTTTGTGGGTGCGAGATGTTCAACAAATAGCTGGAATTCTCTTTCGGATTTCCTCTCAAGCTGCTTTTTTAGAGTTCGAGAGACATCATTAAGCTGTTTTTTCAGATTTGGGGATCTGTTGTTTTGCCAATCGCGACGTATTTTCCTTTTATTTTTTATTAACTGCTCTATGTCCTTTGGAGTACACTTTGCATAGCTGCGAGTTGAACTTTTTGGGATTTGTGCGGGAGTGGCCGCTGCAGCTGCTTGGGAAAGCAAGAGTGTGAAATTTCTAACAGCTGTGTGTATTTCAACTTTCGTTTTTAGTGACACATTAGGGATAATGTGGGAGCTTATATACTTTCGATATTTGAGCCAGTTTGTGAGTTTGCTGGTCAGCTTATCTGGTGGATTGGCCTCAGAACTTGGCGCATACTTTATTGTGATAATAGTAGGCGTATGATCTGATGAGAGATCTAGAGAGGATTCAATAAACAATTGGCTCCTTTTTACAGTTTTGAAGACTGCAAAGTCTATGACATCGGAGGTTTTGCGACTGTCAGTTGGCCAGTAAGTTGGCGTGCCAGAAGAGATCACGTCAAGACCGAGTCTGTTGACAGTGTTCAACAGGAGCCTGCCCTTTGGCGATATAAGGCGAGAACCCCAATATTTATGTTTGGCGTTGAAATCGCCGGCAACGAAATACTTTTGTCCAAGAGAATGGAAAAAAGTCTGGAATTGTTGCTCAGATATTTTGTGTCTGGGCGGGCAGTATATAGTTGTTAATGTTAGGCCTTTTAAGTATTCATCGAGAGAAATACTTGTCGCTTGAATATATTCTGTGCAATAATTCTGGAGAGCGTAATGTTTTATACGACTTTTAATGAGAATGGCGGTTACACCTCTAGCGTTTCCGCTTGGATGCTTTGTGTCATAGAGTCTGTATCCTGGTAAATTGAAAAAGTGTTTTTCAGTGAAGTGTGTTTCAGAAATTAGCATAACGTCTATGCTGGACTCTTTCAAGAACTCGAGAAGTTCTAGTTTGTGATGACACAGGCCGTTTGCATTCCAGAATGATATTTTTAAACCATTC
Source organism: Heteromyza rotundicornis (assembly GCA_951394025.1). Taxonomy (NCBI): domain Eukaryota; kingdom Metazoa; phylum Arthropoda; class Insecta; order Diptera; family Heleomyzidae; genus Heteromyza; species Heteromyza rotundicornis. The sequence continues at coordinate 8,479,395 of OX596013.1, forward strand.
ATGGCTTAGACATGAGATGTTGTAGTAAAAGACTTTGATTCTTTATCATTTCTTGCATCATATTTTGCATACCAGACATAAATTGAGACATATTTTGCATGAATATTTGTAGAGTTTGTTCAAGGCTACTACTAGGAGGAGCAGGTTGCGCGTGCACAGTGGCAGAGTGGCAGAGTGACCGCTTTTTAAGGCACTGGCGTAGGAAACGCCTTGTTTTGTAAGTGGGTTTGCGAAGGATTGTGCAGCGGATAGCGGAGGAAATTTTTGGGTTTTCCCTGTTTCATGTTTTTGCGTCACATTTTCCGTCTTTTTTATGAAGCTTTGATAGACTGCACAGCCTCTATAGTTAGCAGTGTGATTGCCACCGCAATTACTACATTTTTTAATAGTGGAATCCTCTTTAGTTTTTGTGCACGAACCTGTTTCGTGCAGGTCTCCACAAATTACGCACACGCTGGGAAGAGTGCAGTAAGACTTTGTGTGGCCGTATTCTTGGCAGTTATGACACTGAATCGGTCCACTGCGCTTGTGAGGCACTTCAATTGTGATTTTGCGATGTAGCAGATATCTGAGCGAGTATATCGGGTGGGGTTCACCTTTTTTGAGCAATTTCGAGTCGAACTCTAGTTCCACATGGAAAAGGGGTTGTGGGATTTTTTTTTGATTCTGGATATTGAATACGGACTTTATTTGGAAGCCTTCATCGCTTAGTGCAGTTTTGATTTCGTCGCATTCTACGAAAGGCTCGATACCTTTCAGTACGACTGAGAGGCCTTTGGAACTTTTGAGCTGGTAGGTGTAGTAGCTGTCGGCATTTTGCTCTTTTGACCTGTAATAATGGAGCGAGTAGCGACCTTTGTTATGCGATTAGCGATTTCAGAAAATCCGCTATTCGTCTCACTTGAGTCAGGAATGGGGGTAATGCCTACGGGGATTTCAATATATTTGCAAGGGGTGTCAACCAAAGACATTGACGATACAGAGTTACCTGTGTTTGCGTGTGCAATATCGATATGGGAACTCCACTGTATATCTGGCGAGGGAATTTGAATAGGTTGTTGTTGTTGTTGCGGAAGCTGCTGCTGCGCACCGTCCTGCTGTGGCTGCAGGGGTTGCAAAAGTTGTTGTTGTTGTTGTTGTTGTAGCCAAGCCTGTAAGAAACATTAGTATGTTCAGGGGGGATAGTAGGAGGGAGAAAATGAAAACATTGATTATTAAGACAATACAATACAGTACAAACAAACAATATATTAAGAAGAGAATAAGAGATAGAAAAAAGGGGGGTGATCATTGAGCCTACTCCACCAGGTCCAAATCCAGGAACCTGGCTGCCTCCACCGTTCAAAGGGACTCCGGGGTGAGGGACGTTGGTCGCAGAGGGCACTCAAAGAGGTGTCTGGTGGTATGGGGGGAGGAGCTACATGACGGGCACTTGTCTGCGATATCCGGGTTAACCCTGGCCAGGTAACTGTTGAGATATTTGGAGTAACCTGACCTGAGCTGAGCCAACGTGACTCTTGTCGGGCGCGGGAGAGTTTTTTCCGCCTCCGAAATTTTCGGGGGGCGTCCGCCAAGAACCACGTTGGATCCCCTGTCCTGTAAGGATCCGGATACCGCTTGGGTGTGGACCCAAGACAGCGCCTCTTTTATTGTCATATGGCCCCCCCGAATCATGACGATTGGGTGATTAATTGCCGCCGCTTCGGTCCGATAATAACGCCTAATCTGCCTTGCCCAGTCCGTATTTACCGGTCCTATGCTACCATGGTTTGGATGGCTGGAATCCTCACACTTGATCAAATGTTGGCGGGTGAGCAAAGAGTAGTGCGTCCTAACAGGCAGAACCAACGTTTCATCATGCAGGTGATCTTCAGGGGTCATTGAATGACATCCTGTGATCACCCTCAGAGCCGAGTTCTGAACTGTTTGGAGCTTTTCCACTGGGTATCGCTCAAGCTTGGTGCCCATACCGGTGAGGCGTAATCGATAAGGGGACGACCTATGGCTTTATAAGAGTCTAGTATCGTCTCCTTATCTTTACCCCAAGTACTGCCCGTTATTGCTTTGAGGATCCTGGTTCGGCCCTTTACTCTAGCAACCACGCTTTCCACGTGTTTGGAGAAGGTATGCATGGTATCAAAAGTAACCCCAAGAATTTTGGGGCTACCATGCGTGGGGACTCTGTTGTTGGCATCAATGTATACCTCCAGAGTCCTCCTTACCTCCTTGGTCCAGTTGGTGAAAAGCGTGGCTGTCGATTTTTGTGCGGAAAGTTTGAGGTTCCGTTCTGCCAAGAAATTACAGAGCATTGGCAGATAATCATTTAACCTCCCTTCCAGTTCTTCGATTTTCTCACCCGATGTTAGCACAGTGTAATCATCGGCGTAAGAAATTAGTTTCAGATCTGGTGGGGGGACCGGGACGGAGGAGAGATAAGTGTTGAACAGCAGGGGGGATAATACTCCTCCCTGCGGTACCCCTTGCTTATTTCTCCTCAGCCCCGATTTGGAACCTCGAAACTCCACATAGGATTGTCGTCCAGCCATGTAAACTGCCAACCATCTTTTGTAGACGTTTGGAAGAGAAGAGTTATACACATCTTGCAATAACTTGGTGTGACAGACTGTATCAAATGCCTTCGCCAGGTCCAAGGCAACCACCACTGTCCTATGGTGAGGCTTCTTCTTGTTGATACCATCGGTGATGGCAGAAGTAACCTCACACAGGGCAGTGGTAGTGCTGTGGCCCGAGCGGAAGCCGTGTTGATGATCTGCCACTGGGAGGCACTCCCTAAGAGTAGGGAGTAGCAGAGATTCCAGCACCTTCACAACTGGTGAGAGCAGTGTGATGGGCCTGTAGGAGCTGCCCTTGTCTAGCGGCTTCCCAGGTTTGGGAAGGGGAATAATCTTCCCCAGCTTCCACTTTTGCGGTATCTCCAGGGAGTTAACACATCGGTTGAAGACCTTTGTTAAATAGTTAACTCCCTGCTCCCCCAAGTGCTTAAGCATGTTTATTGCAAGACATCGGGACCCAACGCCGTCGAATTTTTTGCAGATTTGATGGCTATGGAGACATCATCCGAGGAGAACGTGACCTCCTCATCTTTGGGGATGTGGAGGGCGTATACCCATCCTCAAAAGAGAGTATGGGTTTTCCACTTCTACGGGGATTCGTGAGGTTCTTCAGTGTCGTCCACAGATCTTTGGAACCTCTCTCCGACTCCTTCAGGTGATTACGCCATTTCTCCCGACAATGATCACTGACAAGTTTACCAATCTCAGTGGTCATTTCCTTCAGGCGGGGATCCGCCGCATTCTGTCTCCTGAGTGCATCTCTTTGGTTGGCAAGGAGAGATGCCTCTCGAGGGAAGTTTGGACGCATATTGTCTATGCGTCCGGCAAGAATGCAGCGTTTCCCAGCCTTCAATAGGATGTCTCTAAAAGTCTTTTCGCCCGCATATGTGTTGGCGGGTGCGGGCTGCTGACTGAATTGCGCCTCACATATCTCCTCGAATCTCTCCCAGTCCGCCTTTCTGAAGTTAACAAAGGTACGGTTTTCGGAAGTTATGAAATCCGTACTCTTTGTCAACTCCAGAACGATTGGGACATGGTCGGAACTCAGGGCGATATGCGTCCTCCACGAGGTATGTGCAATTAAGTCAGCACTGACTATGGAGACATCGGGAGAGCTTTGACAGTCTGCTGTGATACGGGTCTGGTACTGTTCGTTGGCGATACAAAATGCTGTCCCATCGATTTGATCAACCAACGAATTTCCCCTGCGATCACATCCTAAATTCGAATACCAGCCATCATGATGGGCGTTTAGGTCCCCCAGTATAACCCTACTCTGGCCCTCCAATAGAAATTCTATTGAAGGACTGTACCCAGAGCGGCAGGCTGCCACAGGAGGGATGTATAGATTAAAAATCTCAATCTCAACCTCGCCCGATCGAACGGCAATCCCCTGTATTTCCAGGTGATCGTCGCTAGATGGGATGTTTAGCAGGCGAAAGGCGACCGAGTCATGGATAAGAAAGGCAATACCTCCTCCTTTGTTTTTCTCGCGGTCTTGTCTAACGACACTATAACTTGACGAGCAAGAAAGGGGATTCCTGCTCGTCAGTTTGGTCTCTTGGAGTGCCGCAATGAGGATGCCATGCCTACCCATGAAATCAGTCACCTCAGTTGCTTTCCTGCGGAGTCCGTTACAGTTCCATTGCAAGATCTTGAAACCACTTTCAGCGTTATCTTGCAAGGAACCCCCGGGCTCATCTACGGTGATTGGGTTAATGGCGTCACCGGCTGGTGTCGGCACAGTCGGGTTACGGGCGCTGCGGTCAGTCGGCTGAGACTGCCGGGCACGGTTGGGTGATACTGGGCGTGGAGTCACCATCCTGCGGCAGCATGGGCCCACATAGCTAGGGCCATATTGGCCCTTGTTACGTAGTCCCGAGCACCTCAGGTGGTAGGTGTATCCACACTCATTACACACAACCGGCCACGCAGTCCCCGTCAGGACCTTCCGACAGCACCTGCACATCGACTGGGCTGGGCCAGCAGGAGACACGCATAGGGGTCTGGATGTCTGAACGTCCGTGTCTAGTCTTACGTCCGGATCTGTCCGGGGCGTTATGGATGGCGCCCAAGTCCGTATGGGCGGCGTATCAATTGTGTCGTGTCTTGTCACTGTCTGGTCAGTGAGTGTCATCGAGCAAGGTGGACACCTGAAATTGCTATGATGAAGTTTAGCACTCCGGAGACCGGAACACTTCAGGTGGAGCCACTCATGACACCCATAGCATAATACAGACACCCCTCTGTTTGTGATTGTTCTGCGACAAACAGGGCATACGTATACCTCGGGGCCTGGATTAGACTCAATGTCTCCGGCAACAAGGAGTAGAAGATAGAGACAATGAAGGCAAGCCGGCTTTGCCTTCATCGTCAGTGAAAAAATAAATTAAAGAATAGGAAAGGTAGAATAGAACCTGAACATACCTGTTCTGTTGGTTTGGTGGGTGGACAGGTCTTGACCAGGGAACCTGGGTCAGCCCCGGTGCGAAGAACCGCCTGTCCGAGGGGCTGTAGTTGCAGCTGCTGATGAGCTGTACCATTTCGTCCACTGTCTACTGATGACGGAGGGGTACGTTGCATGACGAGCGGTCACACTGGTACTAATTTCGAGTTTTTAAGGTTCTGGTCACCCTAATTAGAAAAGCGACGGATAGATGGCGCGATGCGATTTGTGTACTCGCTGATCGCTGCAAACAGATGTTTTTTGGGATATTTTTTTTCTGAGGGAAATTTTAACGTCAACGCTGTGTTGACTTTGCTGTCAGTGGATCAGCTGATTATATTTTGTTTATAAAGAATGTGTAATGTTTTAGTAGATATGTTGCGCGGGATAAAGTTTTTGTTGATGAAGCGAATTCGAATTGTGATTTTATTTGGCAAAAATTTTCGTTTTGTTTTTAAATTTCACAAAAGTGTCCAAGCAAGTGATCGCGAGCCCTATGCAAACGCGTCACTGTACTATCGCACAAAGCGTAGAATTTCCGATATAAAAAATTGATTTTATGAGAGCAGATTTTTTATTCGCACAACTGATTGAACTGACGTTTTAGAACGTTTGCATTTGAAATTTTATTTTCTTGAATTTTTCAAAAAGTCTGATAGAGCATATTGCATAATAGAAAAAACATTATTTTATGAATTTATTTGCAGTTTTATTCAATTTGCAACATTTTAATGGAAGTTTAACAATAGTTTATTTTATTTTTGAATAAAAAAGAAAAATATTACAAATATTGGTAATAAAAACAAAAGAATTCACGCATTTCAATGCATTTTGATGCTATTTTTACTTCACCTGGCTTATATAGTCGTAGAAGTCGTAATATTCGTATGGAATTACAGGCCTTAAATTCTCCAAATGATGCAATTGGCTTAATTGCAAAATGTCCTGAATATAAATTTTGTGATGACAAGTTTCAGGGCCGCATCCAGGATTCACCAAAGAAAGCACTAATTTCGTATTTCGAAAAAGTCTCCATTTCATGATTGCGATTTGTTAGTTTGGACCGTGAGCAACTTGTTTTACAACACAGAAGCATACAATATTTATTTGTTGTAGTGATAAGAATTAACGTTAACTACCGTTTTGTTTAAAAAAAGAATTAAAGGATGAAAATCTCTAAAGAAAATATCGAATAAAATAAGTACAAATATTATTCGGAATCGATTTGGAGTTTGGAATTTTGTGCTTCCTGGCAGGATAAGAGGATTTTAAAATTCAAACGATGTCATTGGTTCATATTTCATGGCCAACTTTTGACCGGAATATTTTGTCGAAAATTATATTATTCGCAACTGGAACCACAAATCATCACTCTGCGGTATTTTCGAGCCCGCATAGGTGTTTACTTTTTGAATTGTTCCCCGGCGGCCGACCAATTCTAAAAAGCATTTTTAATCTTGTTTGTACTTGACTGAAGTGTACCCCTATTTTTCAAGCTTTTGCGTTTTTTTTTTAATATGAAAATTTTAAGTTGGTTCTTCTCTCATAAAGAAATCAACTATGAAGTGCACTTGCTCATTATCGAAAGAAATTTTGAAAAAGCTATTTTTGAATTCAGTTGCATGAAAACAACTTATATCATACTTTTTTCTTTTTATCAAAAAAAAAAATGTTTTAAAAATTCCGAACCTGGGATTACAAAAAAATATCCCGGGATTACCAAAACCCTTCAGGATTGAATTCTCAAGCTAATACCTACTAGATACTAACTTATCCAAATAAAGAACAGTAGTTAATAAAATTAGTAAGAATATCAATATGATAATTTTCTAAATTAAACAAATTTTGAAAACCTCCTCCCGAAAAAAATCTTGGATGCGTCACTGGTACCAAAATACCGCTTTTGATGGACAATTCAATAACAAGCAACTTTGGTAATAACTCTTTGTTAAATTCGGGCTACAGTAAAAAAAGTCAAAGCACCCCTAAAATCAAAAAATTTTTTTTTGTAGCCACTTTTGCATTCATAAAAAATCATCGTTGCTGACAGTTTAGTATACTAGAAAACCGGCTATTGCAAGATACAAACTGATAACGATTCTTTAAAAAAGAGGACAAAAATCTGAAGCTCTGTTGGAGAATTTAAATTTTTTTTTTAGTTTGTGTACATATAAGGATGTTATGGTCTACTAAGTCAAATGCTTTAGACAGATCGAGGGATAGCAACACACTAATTTTGTTACAGTCAGAATTCTTGCATATTTTTTCAGTCAACCCAAGTAGCATGGTAGTCGTACTAAAGCCCATCTGACTTAGCAGATTTCAAGAGTTCATATATTCCAAAATTTGAAAGTTAAGGATATTTTCAACGATTTTGGAAAGAGATGGTAGTATACTAATCGGTCGAAAGTTGTCAAAATCCAATAGTTACCTTTTTTTTTTATTGGTATAACTTTAGCGGTTTTCCAAACTGCAGGAAACGTTGATGTTGTAATAACTGTATTTACAAAGTGGAGTAAGTATTCTTCAATGAATGGATAAAATAATTTAAGTTTGTGAAATTAATAGGGGTATTGTCATGTCCAACAGCGTTAGATTTGATTCAAAATGTAGCTAAGTAAAGTTCATCCAGCGTAACATTCCTAAACATAAAACCAGCGGTAAAGTCGCCATCAAGATCCGGAATAGTGGAATTGGATACAGTTTGAGAAGAGATAAAAAACGAGTTAATGCTATCCGGATCCACATTAGCCGAGCAGTTATTAAGATTCTCACACCCACCTTTGTAACATATTCCAAAACTTTTTAACATTTATGTTCTTAAAACGAACAGAACCGAACTTAATCTTTTCTTTACGTATTACAGACTTAGCTTTATTACGAAATTTGCAATATACCTTCCAGTTATATTCTGTGTTATTTTCCAAGAAAGCTTTATATGCCAGGTCTCGATAACTAATAGCACATAAAACCTGGGGACTTTTCATGTAAATGTCAGTATTATTGAACTTTAACATTTTTTTGAACGTTGCACTTTTAAATTTTTTTATGAAAAATAAAATAAAAAATAAAAAAAAGTATAAAAAAATAAAAACTTCAACGTTCAAATTCCGATTTCTAAACAACTACTTGTTCGATTTTCAATTCCTTTCTAACAAAAAAAAGATTACGGGATTATCTAAATCAGTTCAACCGCTAAACAGTTTTTACTAATGAAAAGCTGTAAAAATGCATTATGACGTCAAAAAAGAAATTGTGAAGAGGTGGAGCAAAACCCAACTAGGGTTTTACTCCCACATACATTACTATCATCCCACAATAGTTTCGTAGAGGCCCTAAAAAATTTGCCTCAAATTGTTGCACAGTGTTATTCGATTAGTAACCGACAATACAATTTTTATTCGGTTAGGGCGGTTTCGATTACCCGTTCGTTTTCGATTGACCGTTCATTTGCGATTAACTGTTCGATTGCAATTAACCGTTCGTTATAATCATAAAAATACGAGAAATTATTGGTTCTACGAGGTCGGTCACCATTACGACGAAAATGGAATTTTTCGAGAAATCCATTGGCGTTATGAAAATTGGGAAAACTAATATTATATTTGGTGATTGAGCATTAAGCTCCGAAGGACATCGGTGCTAGTGGTCAGCGTCACCATGATTAATCGCTCTTGACCATTTCGACCATTCTTGGAAATCCAATCGTCCAATATACGTTGCCGAATCCCAAAGTAAGCAAACAAAGAGTTTGACCACGAATTCCATCCATTATATTATATTTGACCACGCTTTAAATTTTTTAATTATTCTTGACCATGCTTCACCATTCTTGACCACTGTGGATCATTCCTTTGAGTGGTCAACAGTGGTCAAACATTATTGCCCACACAAAAATAATCTTGGACGCAGAATTTCAAGTGGTCAAGAATGGTCGAACATGGTCAAGAGCGGCTAACCATGGTGACGCTGACCACTAGCACCGATGTCCTTCGGAGCTTAATGCTCACTCACCAAATACAATATTAGTTTTCCCAATTTTCATAACGCTTGATCACTAATACCAACCACCATTGCAGATGCAGTGATACAAGATCCTCCAAATTAATTTTGAACGTTTTGCCCTTCTGTTTGTTAAATTTTTCTTAGATGTTAATGTTTTGAGCTGCGTCCGATGGATTTTTTTTTTATTTGTCAAGTTCTAAATTCCCCGGAATTGCATAATTTGAAGGCGTATCCAGAGTGGAACTGAATTTAAAAACATTTTTCGAAAAATTTCATTTTTGCCGGAAAGGTGACCGACCGCGTAGAATCAATAATTTTGGTATTTTTTTCGTATTTTTCTGATTATAAAACGCATTTTTATTTAATAATTATTTTCGATGTACTGGTCAAGTACTACTTGAAATAATATGGTCAAAATGTTGTTCAAGACACGCCATAAGCCAACGCCAACAAATAAACAAAATGGAGCAAACCGAATGTGAACGGTTAATCGAAAACGAACGGTAAATCGAAAACGAACGGTTAATCGAATAGTTGTAAGTTGAGCGATTAATCGAATAACCGAAAGTGAACGATTAATCGATTTCCTGTAACACAGTGAAGTTCCGTAGCTATTTTGTTTCGAATTAAAACAAACTCATTTGGTTGCTGCTTTAAGACTAATTTTATTATTCAAACTTAAAAACTACAAAATAGATTCTTACTCTCCTTCTTCTTATTCTTGTAGGTGATTTTAATGTATTATGCTGATCATGCATATTCCCACACTACAAGAATAAGAATTAAAATATTGCTGGCCGTTGTGGTGGCTCAGGTGGCATCGTGACGATACCCATAACTTCACCAACGAAAGAGTTAGTTTCTCCTGAATTCTTTCAATTGTTTTGTTTTCAATTTTTACATTTACTTGTCTTTTTTTTTTAACAATATAAATATAAATATAACTATAACACTAGTTATAATCAAAATGGTTGTCAAACTAATGCCATTTGTTATTTTTGCTTGAAATTAAATTTCTTCGATTTCTTTTGCGTTGTTAAAATTTTTGGTTGCAATCTTTTCGAATATTAAATTTTTTATTTTGGTTTGATTTCTTCTGAATTTTGGTAAAAATATTTTTCTTGTGTGATTATGATAAAAAGTTTCACCATACAATTTTATTCCCAATTACAAAATGAAATGAAATTGTTGTTATTTATAATTAACTTCCTATCATCACAATTTTGTAACATTTTCTCGTTTTTTGCATTTTTTATTAATAGAGTTTCTTCGTCTAGAACTTTTACTTTGTTGCTATTATTATTATTTTTAAATTTACATTGGCTTTTAAAAATACAATGTTTACTTTTCTTTAGATTTTTAAGAGCAGTGTTTTCTTTTTGTCTTCTATTTCAACAATATATTCATTTTCTTCATCTATTTCAATATATTTTTTATTTGGTAATGGTGTAATTAACTTAAGATCAGTAAGTACATAATTCCTTGGAATTTTAATAGCTATTATCAATTTTTGGTTCTTATAGTCCATAACGCCTATTTTTAATAATTTTAGTTTATAAAAGTCAATTTCATATAATTCGATTTCATTTTTTGTTAATATGCTAGGGTGTATTATGTTATGCTTAGCAGAGACAATATTATCCTGTATTTGATTGACTTTATCTTCTAAATATTTTAATTTTGTCATTTGATCAGTATATAACAAACGTTTTATTATTTCATTATGTCTTTCTTTTATTTCTTTAATTGCTCCCGTCATTTTAAATCTATCCTCTTCAACAGCTTTTCGTAGTACACTTAACGTTTCATGGAAATGTTCATTTATAACAATCTGTTTGTTTACTGAATTTATAACATTGTGATTATTTTTTTCCATTACTTGTAAGGGATCCAAAATTTCTTCGCGGTCTTCATTATCCAATGTACCAAATAACCAGTTGAAAGTACTTCCAACAAAATTAGCTAAACCCCTCTTCTGTCGGATGTTCCCTGGAATAATTGTTTTTATTTTAGCTCGAATAGAGCCAATTTCCGCATTAAGTATGTTTCTGTTATCAATATCGACTTTTTGTACGTTAGTTTCTATTTCGGTAAGTATGTAATTTATCTCATTTGGATTAATGATGTGCACGGTATTTGTCTGATTAATTATTTCAACTTTTCTAAGTTTTATTTTCAGATATCCTGTATCCTCATCAATTCGATTCACCTGTAGTAGCCTCTGTGTCGCTGCCACTGTCATTAAGAACACTGCTATCAAGGTGTAAACCTGTGAATTATAATGGTCTTTTAATATTTGAAACATGTAGATTTAATAAAGGATTGTATCTATATAAGGTGTATCTTTATGCCTAATTGTTGTGCCTTAAATTCATTATCCATTATAATTTTCTTTGGTTTACCAAACTTCGAAAAATGTTGCATAATTATTGTTTTCTTTGCTCTCCAATTTTGATCTGTTATGCAGTATACTGCCGCAAATTTTGTAAGTTTATCAATGGTTGTGACAAAAGCCTGCTTTTTAAAATGCAATATGTCCAAATGTATTATTTCATTTTTTTTTGTTAAAAAGCTTTTTATTAATTTTCGGTGAAAAATTTTATTATGCAGATTTTTTTCCAAAAAGCACTTTTCATAAGAATTTTGTACAAAACATTATTTTGAAGAAATTTTGAGCTAAATATTCGGCTTCATTTTATTTCGAAGCATATTTAAAATTTAGATATATTAATATTATCGCTTTTGTGAAAAATGGAAACGCAAGTTTGTTAGTTGCAAGTTGTTTTGTATTGTTCGCAGTGAATTTGGGTACAAATTTTTAAATTTTGGTTTTTGGGTTGAAATGTTGATCTTCTTTCAGGCACTTGTTTTAATATAATTTGAAAGTGCCTTTTCCCAGTCAACATTTTGTCTCGTTACAATTTACACTTTTTTACACTTTTTGTATTTTATTTTTTATAAATTTTTGCATTTAAATATGACTTGCTCTTTCCGTAAGTGTGCCATTAAAGTCGATAATGAACGCATGGTCTCTTGTTGGCTATGTGATATCTTTTATCACGTCAAATGTGCATCCCTTACTGGTAGAGTAGTCGATCTGATCGAGGGTAAAAAAGGTTGTTTTTGGAGACTTTAATTTACCGAATATATCTTGGAATTTTTGTGGCGATTCAAACCAGTTTCTTTCGTATTCTTCTCGTGACTGTTTAAATGACTTTCTGGATTCATTTTCAGATATGAGTTTACAACAAGTAAACGGGATTGAAAATAAGAATAGTAGAATTTTGGATTTAATTTATGTTGATGACTCTTCGAAGTTTTCAGTGCAACGCTGTGATGCTTTTGCATGTCCAGAAGATAACCATCACCCAACACTTGAATTATCTTTCGAATTTGTTCAAAACAACTTAGAACCAGTTTCTACACCGTTGAAGTCATTTTTTTGCTTCAAGAATACAAATTTTGTTAAAATTGGGACATGAATTTTGAAGATGTTGACGACTGTGTATCAATTTTCAATTGTACGCTCAGCAAAATCTTCGAGATATGTGTTCCAAAGAACATTAAAAAGAATTCGAATGAACTTGGTGCTGTATGGTTTACAAAAGAATTGAGGAAACTAAAAACTTCGAAAACTCGGGCATTTAAAACATATAAAAGAACTTTAAACCTTCAAGATTATTCAAAATATTCGCTTCTGAGACATAAATATCAAGTACTTAATAAAAAATGCTATGATGAATATTTGAACGATTTGAAATCCAAAATCAAATACGATTCTAAAACTTTTTATAACTTTGTAAATTCAAAAAGGAAAAACACTGGTTTTCCAACTACAATGAAATGGAATGATCGTGAGTCCAACAATCCTACTGAGATTTCCAATATGTTTGCTGACTTCTTCAAAACGACATATTCTGATAATACTTATGGCAACACATCGTATCCATATAACATCCCCACTTATAATTCCATTCTCAATCCTGTTATAGAATCTGATGATGTCTTACAACAACTAAAATCGTTGAAATATTCATATAGTACTGGTCCAGATAATATTCCTAGCTGTATTTTGAAAGTTTGTGCAGAAAATTTATACATTCCACTTTCAAATATATTTAATGCCTCTATTGAAAGAGGTTATTTTCCGAATTCATGGAAAGAGTCATACATTATTCCTCTTTATAAAAGTGGAACCAAATCATTCGTATCTAACTATAGAGGTATTGCTAAACTTAGCACAATACCAAAGTTATTTGAACAAGTTGTCACAAAGCAATTGGTTCACTCGGTCACAACTTTAATATCTCCTTCACAGCATGGTTTTCTGAGAGGTAGATCAACATCTACAAATTTATTGGAATTTTCTTCATTAACAATAAAGGGATTTTCAAAGAATCTTCAAACAGATGTCATATATACTGATTTTAGTAAAGCTTTTGATAAAGTTAATCATTATTTGTTGATTGAAAAGCTTAAAAGATACGGATTCCCAGATCTTCTTTTAAAATGGGTAGAATCGTATCTGACAAATCGGAAGCAACAGGTGTTATTCGAATCATCAACATCAAAAACTATAGATGTCCTCTGGAGTTCCTCAAGGAAGTCACTTAGGTCCTATTCTGTTTAATCTTTTTATAAATGACCTTCCTTCTGTCATTAAACATTCGAATGTACTGTTGTATGCTGATGACGTTAAATTGTTTCTATCCTATGACATCTTAGATCAACATAAGTTGTTACAATCAGATCTGACCAGTATAGCTATCTGGTGTGATAATAACTTAATGGAACTGAACCTGAAAAAATGTAAATTTATGATATTTGCTAGAAGACACCAACTTTCATCGCTGTATCATATAAATAACTGTAATCTAGAAAAGGTTTTTACTTTCGTGGACCTGGGTGTTACTATGGATCCAAAACTTCGCTTTCATCTACATATTGACTTATGTGTGAATAAGGCGAGGGGTGTTCTAGGTTTCATTAAAAGATGGTCAAAAGAATTTAATGACCCATTCGTTACCAAAAGTCTTTACATATCACTTGTAAGACCAATTTTGGAATATGCATCAGTCTTGTGGAATCCACAATACAACTGCCACTCTGATAGAATTGAATCGGTTCAAAAACAATTTTTATTATTTGCTTTAAGAAACCTTCGCTGGAATCCGAATCAGAACCTACCTCCATACGAAAATCGTTTAAAACTCTTGGACATCCCTACTCTAAAAAATAGAAGAACGATGCTTAATGTAACATTTTTGATTAAATTGATAAATGGCTCTCTGAATTCTACATTTTTGCTTCAAGAAATTGATTTTAATATCCCAACCCGTCGTTCCAGATCTTTCATTCCTTTGATATTAAGTATGTGCCGCTCTAATTACGCGCAGAATGAACCTTTTCGTTGTATTTGTAGCGATTTTAATAGCCTGTATTCTGTCTTTGACCTGTCAGATTCACTTAATAAAACTAAAACTTTTATTTTAAATGCACTTGATCACACTTAAGCCTTTGTTGCTCTTTGAGTTTTTGGACCGCTTAGGGTCTAACGAAATGACAGGGTTGCCAAACTCCACAAAGATCGGCATTGTCGATTTTTTGAAAGTGTTGTATTTTTGTTGTATTTTATATTTATATTTCAGCAGAATTTTGTTTTTTACTGTATATTGTATACAAATAAAACAAAATTTTTAGCTGAATTCACATTCGTTCCGTTACTGTTTACTTAACTGTTCTATTTGTATTTGATTTTTTATATTTCGTATAAAAAAACAAAATACTAAAATTAATATTTGTAATCTTTGTCGCGTAAATTAACTGTTTGGATTGTTTTGTCTTTGTATTTTTGTTAAGTCTAATATCGTAAAGTAGGCAAAAATCATATTTGATCAAATTCATATTCGTCGCATGAATTCTGATGCTTCATAATATTTTCTTTTAATTCTATTGTTTATTATCACGTTAATCTTATATTATGTTATGTTTGGAAGAATTCTCTCTTGCATTCATAACCTAATTCGCGTTTTATTAATATGCGTTTTATCAGCTGATGATTTTAATCTGTAGCTGAAACGAATTTCCAAATATGTTTACCCGCGATCGGTTACACAGCGTAATCCGGATTACGGCTGTTCGGTCACCAAATCCGTGCGTCATGCGGATGTGCCCCTCGGTCGGTTGGGCGGGTTAGTGGGACCGTTGGGATTCGTCGTCAAAAAAAAAAAACCCTCAGCCCATTCACCTCCCAGCACCAAATCCAAAATTTCAGCGAAATCCCTTGAATAGTTCCTGAGTTGCAGAGCATTACAAATTTTGGGGCGTGGCAGTGGGCGGACCGCAAATTTTCAGAATCAACATGCTACCCATTCATCCCCTAAAATCACATATAAAATTTCAGCGAAATCGGTTAAACACTGCATAAATTATAGCATTTTAGAATAATGTTTGCCACGCCCACCTCGAACGCCCAAATTAAATGAAATGGCATATGATGGGATCAGATCAAGCCTATGATGAGATCAATGAAATTACCTACATTTTGGTATGTGTTTCATTAAAATCGGTCAAGTATTTCTTGAGTTATAAGGGAACAAACATACATACAAACCTACAAACCTACAAACTCACAAAGAATTTTATATAAGTAAGAGATTAATTTATACCACTGTGCATAGACTCCTTAATATGGTAAAGAGATAACTGCTTATGCAGTTCTTCTTCTATTTCTGTTGCCCTTTTAGTACACTTAACGAATTTATGTTGCTATCTTCAGAATACATTGAAATTAAGATTAACTGAATTTTGTGGTAAGCTGCATCTGTGACTTCTGAAAAAATTCCAACCTTTCCTTTTTTTATGTGTCGCTTTAAAATTTCTTTAATAGAACTTTCTTCTTCACTTGGATTAATTTCAATAATTTTTCTTTTATGCAATGTTTGCATTTCAGCTTCTGGATTATAAGTTACTATAATTTCGGTTCTATATTTGTTTACTATCTCCTCCTTAATACTTATGTGATCTAAATGGTTTTCATCTGCTGAGTGTATTGTATTAGAGTCAGAAATTTCAAAATTTGATTCTACATTATTTTCATTGCTAATTTTATTTTCGTTTTCTAGCCTGCTCAAAAAGTCTGCTACATAATTCTCTTTACCTCGTAAATACTCAATTTCGTAGTTGAACTCCTGCAGTTTCAATAACCACCTTTGATGTCTCTGAGAAAACTCCTGTCCTTTATATTTAGTGTTAAGGAACTTTATTGGTGCATGATCAGTTACTATTTGAAATTTACAAATACGGTCTAAAGTAATTCACAGCAAAAATTATTTAAAATTGGGTGTGAAGTAATTAAACTTTTTAAATTTTCAAATGCTGCTATGTATTGGGGGTCGTTAACATTTATTTTATTGTCCCTTTTTAGATATTTAATCATAGGATAGGCAATTTTCGAATAATCTTTAATAAATTTTCTGTAAAATCCTGTCACTCCTAGAAATCCTTTTAATTGTCTGTTAGTTTTTGGTATTTCCATTTCTTGAATGACTTTTATCTTATGTGGATTTGGCTTTAACCCATCTGTTGTTAAAATATGTCCTAAAAATTCCGTATCTCTTTTTTTTGAATTATTCTGTTTGAATTATTTTTTTCCAGTTTAGAAAATATTTTGCTCAACGTTGTAGAAAATACTGGAATCATCAAGATATACTACACAAATTTTATTTATGTATCGCAAAATTTCATTCATTAATCTCTGGAAAGTAGCCGGTGCATTTTTTAAACCAAACGGCATACGAACATACTCCTATAATCCTGCAGGTGTAACAAATGCAGTCTTCTCAATGTCTTTATCCGCTACTAAAATTTGATGGTATCCTTTTGCCAAATCTATCGTACTGAAATATTGGGCCTTCCCCAATTTATCTAGAACGCTTTCTATATTAGGTAAAGGGTACTTATCATCCAATGTAACTTGATTTAACCTCCTGTAGTCCACCACAATTCTATATTTTTGAATTCCCGAGCCACCGTAGTGCGTGAGATTAATACAACAACACCATAATAAATAAATTCTAGACTTTATCGATATCCTCCAAAGCACGAAACTGAGGTAAGAAAACAAATGGAAGAGATGGAACGACAAGGAATTATTAGGAAGAGTAATCTCTTACTTATATAAAATTCTTTGTGAGTTTGTAGGTTTGTAGGTTTGTATGTATGTATGTTTGTTCCCTTATAACTCAAGAAACACTTGATCGATTTTAATGAAACACATACTAAAATGTAGGTAATTTCATTGATCTCATCATAGGCTATATGCCATTTTGGCGTTCGAGGTGGGCGTGGCAAATATTATTCTAAAATGCTATAATTTATGCAGTGTATAACCGATTTCGCTGAAATTAAATATGTGATTTTGGGAGATGAATGGGTAGCATGTTGATTCTGAAAATTTGCGGTCCGCCCACTGCCACGCCCTAAAATTTTTAAAGCTCTGTAACTCGGGTCCTATTCAAGGGATTTCGCTGAAATTTTGGATTTGGTGCTGGGAGGTGAATGGGCAGAGGGATGACTATTGAAATTAAAGATCCGCCCACTGCCACGCCCTAAAATTTTTAAAGCTGTAACTCTGTAACTCGGGTCCTATTCATGGGATTTCGCTGAAATTTTGTATTTGGTGCTGGGAGGTGAATGTGCAGAGGAGTGACTATTGAAATTTAAGATCCGCCCACTGCCACGCCCTAAAATTTTTAAGGCTCTGTAACTCGGGTCCTATTCATGTGATTTCGCTGAAATTTTGGATTTGGTGCTGGGAGGTGAATGGGCAGAGGGATGACTTGCAAAATCTATTTTTATTTCAGTTGCTTAAATAATACATATAACATTTCTACGTTAACATGAAATAACAAAATTATTGCGAGCGAAGCTGTGAGTATAAGCTAGTAGTAGATATAGCTCACCGATTATTGTGGTACCGAAAAAAATAGATAGCTCGGGAATTCAAAAATATAGAATTGTGGTGGACTACAGGAGGTTAAATCAAGTTACATTGGATGATAAGTACCCTTTACCGGTGCCCAATCATATCGCCCATGGCCATAAGGCCCAACATAAAATTTGGGCGATATGGCCGCCTTGCTAACGGCCATAAGGTCCAAAATAAAGTTAGGCGTTTTGTCCCCCCTGAAAACGGTCATAATGCCCAATGAAAAAACGGTCGTAATACCCAAATTTTAGGCATTATGACCGTCTAAACGGTCATAAAACCCAAAAAAATATTTTTTTATGTTATTTTTTACTGTAAAAAATTAAACGATGCATTTAAAGGTTTGCAATTTATGTCTGAATATGGGATGTGCATGAGTATTTCCGAAGAACAATTTTACCGAACCACAGTAAAGGAAAACGATTTTGCATATACACTATTTTTTTCATTGCCAATCGCGAATTTGATTAAAGACCAAGTGGATCTCGAAA
Source organism: Heteromyza rotundicornis (assembly GCA_951394025.1). Lineage (NCBI taxonomy): Eukaryota > Metazoa > Arthropoda > Insecta > Diptera > Heleomyzidae > Heteromyza > Heteromyza rotundicornis. Next base: position 8,497,899 of record OX596013.1, read on the forward strand.
ACCGTCACTACTTAGTTGACGCTACTTTCTCCGTTGTATCATCTTGTGGTTACAAACAACTACTTATAATATACTTTGGACATGATAGACATGTAAGTACGATTATGTATATAAACGTATAAGGGCTATGTTTAATTATTTGCGCCGCAGGCGAAAATTCGCGCGATTTTTCGTAACAATTTTTCATGTTAAAGAGGAATGAAGAAACAACATTTTCTTATTTTGGGCGCTATGACTTATTTAGGTCGGCCAATACGTCTAAAATTTATTTTGGGCGTTATGAAATTATTTATTTTACTGATGTCAAGAAAATCGCAAAAATCGTATGAACACGTATAAAATATGCCGTTCGTGCTTCAACGAAATTAAAACAACACACACAGAAAATGACACTATGACCTTTTTGCAGGGAAATTGTAGAAGATATTCATATTTATATTTCGCAATTTCTTAAATAATGTTTGGTTTTGTTCCTTGTTACATGAATATAATCTTACTTACATATTAGGACTGATTCAAAATAAAATTCAAAAACGGCCATATCACCCAATGGGTGTTATGACCGTTTTCGGAGGGGACAAAACACCCAAATTCATTTTGGCCTTATGGCCATGGGCGATATGACCGGCCACCCACTACGGTATTTGTGTTAGTCAACACATCACATTCTTGGTACAAAAGTTTCTTATACTTTTTAATTAATTTCTCAACAATGGTCCTTTCTTTCTTCTTTATATAGTCTTATTGAAGATGTTGTTCTCCGCTTACTTCTAACACATTAAATTCTTGGATAGTTTTGGATAAAAATGGTAAAAATGGTGTATACGGAATTGTACGGCAACCAACTTTATACCATTAAACCTACTGGAACACCGCTTAACATTATGTTAAGCTGTGTCCCAAAACTGGTTTAATTCAATATGAAGGCCTTCTGTCATTTCCGTAACTGTAACTTCCTTCTTCTTGTATCAGCATCGAACGAGTCAACAACATATCTTCTTAAGCGAACTTTCGTATCCTACGACATCCGTCGCAAGTAAGCAACCTTTGTGCTCCTTTTTCAATAAAACATACTTAAAAACCTACATCCTACACGCCTTTAATTATATTTTGCTAATTCTCGAATTCCACCCTTTTTTCTCTTTTATATCGTTTGGCCACTTTACGAGGGAGCCAAACATTTGATCCATTCGAACCGGATTCGGAAGCAAAGAATTACACCAGCACTTCTGCATATTTTGGCAGCATCTTCGACGCTCCAAGCTCCGCCGAGGTTTCAACTTTTCCAGCGTTTTTAGCGTTTTACGAGCGCATCTTCTCCGAAGGAACGGTGGATACAATAATCTTTCTCTGCAATAATTTGTTCACTTTCGTGGAACGTGCGGAAAGCAACAAAAGAAAGGTCCAAAGCACCCATGAGAAATAAAATTACCACAAAGTGAACAAATGCAGCATAAAACTTAAAAAACGATACAATATTCCGATTGTGCATTGTCCTTAATTCGTCGTTAAAACAGAACCTAACGTAGCATAGATTTAAATCGTTTTTAAATCTATTACATTCTTAAATTTTCAATTAAAAAATAACTTTTGTTTTCTAAAGTTATTTGGCAATCCTTATTGCCTCATCTCGGTTGTAAGACGATCCACAACCAAAAGCTTTTGGCTCTCAGCCCTTCCATTACATACTTTGACAGTTGTCATTATCCCTTTCTTTTTTTTATTAGTTTTTGGTTTTTAGTTTTGCATTAAATTAATTTTAAACATTAGCGCAACATAAATCATAAATTAATAAAATCAAAATAAATAAATAGTGCATAAATCAGTGATCAAATTAAGTGAGACAATATTCACAAGCACAAATCATAAACGAAAGTGAAAACAAAGCAAAATACACAAACACAAAACTAACAACAAGTGCACTGCTACAACAACAAGTTCTTGAGACTGACTCTCAAATTAAATATTTTAAAATTTCATGTGATATTTCTTGAATATTTGAACTTATTGTTTTGTGATCAGCATATACATAAAAGCTAAATTTTGTGCATACTAGTTTTTGGTATTCAAAATTGTGCACTTTTGGTTTATTTGCTCCTTTTGAGTTACTTTGCCACCATAGTTTGGCCAATAATTTTTTGTCTATTTTGCTTCTGCCGGTTAAGTGATTGAATTATTTATTATTCTACTACCTTAGTGTGCAATTATTTTCATCGGTTAATTGAACCGAACTTTTTCATAGGTGCAACTAAATGCAATTAAACGGCCTTTCGGGAAATATTCAGATTTTATTATATTCTGAATATTTTCTAACATTCTATGCACACGGCCCTATTTTACAAAACCCACCTTGGGTAAATATTAAATTGAAATTAATTTTCAATAACTTTTTAAATTTAAGACAAAACTAAAAGTTTGCATTCCCAGTAAATAAAATCCACATTAAATTAAATTCAGTTTTTAAAATTTAGTTTATTTTGTTGGTTTTATACATTAGTGCTCAACGCAAATTCCTTTTTTGAATTCTTAATATTCACATCAGGGAACAATCTCAAGTACCTATACCGAGGGTACTTTTACATTTAACACTTTTATTTAATTAAAATTTTTTATTCAAGTGATCTTTTGATCTAAGTTTTCTACAACCTTGAGTGTCACCCCTAAGTGTCTCGGGTATTCATCTGCGATGATTTTCTCACCTCTCAACTCGAGCAAGTTATTGCTTTTTTATTTACAGTTTTTGGATTTTTCATTAAAAACATGACTGTTTTTGAGACTTTTATTCTCGCTGCTGACCAATTGGTCAAATTTGAAGCAGCTTTTGCGGACTAATTGTCACCAACACACACCCAAGAAAATTTGAGCACTCAAAGTGAAAAAATAAAATCACTTTGGGCTGCAGTTAAGGCTTCATATCAGCCATGTTTAGCCTACCTTGAATCAGATGCTGATCAAGGGAGAGCCCGGATGTCAACGCTTTCGTCAAGTCCAAATACAAGCGTTCTTATTACAGCTTTGTAAAGACTTTGGCTAAAATTAATGAACTACTGCACGGTATTGGCAGTACAGCTTCACCTCCGACTTTTCAGTTTTCTACCAATGATTTGAAACCAATTAGCACATATAACACCATTGTGGGCTTTGTCCCCGATGACAACATTCGTTGCGCACCTGTCAGCGTTTTCTGACCATGAGTGTCGCCGATCGTATTTTAAATATAAATCGCCTTAAATATTGCATCAATTGTTTATGCAAAAATCATCAGGTTGACGGTTGTAAGAGCACTTCTGTCAGAAGCGTCATCATAAGCTTCTACATAGAGATGTGCCTGCTCCGCAGCCATCACCCAGTGAGCATTTTCCTTTAGGGCCACGTCCTATAGAAAAAAATGTTTCACATTTTCAGCCTTCAACCAAGGAAACTTTTCGTTTAGGACCCCGCCCTCTTGAATATATTGTTTCCCCTTTTGCCCCAACTTCAATCATTGGTACTTCTCACTCAGGGTGAAATAATTGTTTCCCAACCAGCTCAATCATCAACTAGTGTAGATTTCTCTCCAGGGTCCCGCCCTTCTGGAAACTGTCATCGACAAACACTTCATCAATCAATACAGTCCACTTCTCTCCAAGCTTAGTCAATTCTTGGTATTCAGAAATGCTTCACTTTTTGCACTACTTATGTACTCTTCGGTACAGCCGATGTGAACAATTTCCACTTGGGCACCGTATACTCAGCAAGTGCGCTGATAGACTCTGCGTCAGAAACTACGTTTATTTCTGATCGCACGAGGAAGTTATTGAAACTTCCTTCGATACCGACTGAGTCAAGATTTTTAGAGATTATTCAATCTGATTCTGCTAATCCTAGCAAGCAGTGTTGCGTTACTCTCGATTCTCCTATCGATTCGCAGATAAAAAGCGAGGCAGCGTCTCTCGTACTACCCTACAGAACATCAAATTTTCCGATATTTACAATTGCATCACTACGTGATCTTCCAATCTTAACTACTGCATCACTAAGTGATCATACAATGCCAAACATTGCATTGGCATATGCCACTTTCTGCCAAAGCTGGTCAATATTTTTACTTATCGACGGCGTTTTTAATCCAAACATTTTATTGGACAAAATCAGATGTGACTACCATAACAGCCTCATTGCTGAAAAATTACCTCAGAAAAAGTTGATGACTGCTGCGGCTAAGTTTTTTGACAACCACTTCGTCAATTCTACATAGTTTTACGTCATAGCTCTTGTCATTAAATCGAAATTTCAAGTAGATATTCGACATAACTCTTTACGCAATTTAGCACCTAGAATTTTTCTCCAACATAACTTCAATACACATTTGGAATTAAGAATACATAATCTGGTATTAATGCTACGCTTAATATATCGCCGCGCTCGTGTTCGGTTTCGACGTGTATTCGAAGACTGTGCTGGTTGGATTTATTTTGAAATCCTGAGGTTCCTTTTTACCCAAGCATAGCCTTCGGCAGAGTCCTTTCTGGCTCAGATCTCGCATGAGAGATCCGGGGTCCCTTATGACCCACGTCGTGTGGAACATCCGTTGCGGCCCCTATTTGGCCCTCGCTACCTTTTTAGCGATAATTCTACGAATAAATTACTTTTTCTAAAAAATAAACTTTTAAAAAATCCTTTTTTTATATGCTCAATGTCACTATGCTTTTATACCATACAAACTACATGTACTAATCTACAATTTTTTGCAGCGTTAGTTAGTGCAAGGTGGGCGGAATGTTTACGCCAAAACACCCTGTTTGCCACCCTGTGTACGGAATTGTACGGCAACCAACTTTATACCATTAAACCTACTGGAACACCGCTTAACATTATGTTAAGCTGTGTCCCAAAACTGGTTTAATTCAATATGAAGGCCTTCTGTCATTTCCGTAACTTTAACTTCCTTCTTCTTGTATCAGCATCGAACGAGTCAACAACATATCTTTTTAAGCTAACTTTCGTATCCTACGACATCCGTCGCAAGTAAGCAACCTTTGTGCTCCTTTTTCAATGATAACTGTTTCATTAGTTAATAGTTAATTAACGAAGTTAAATTTTTGGTTAACTTTTAACGTTTCAGCTAATTTTGAAAACCATTAACTTTTTCATTTAGTTATAACATATATGTTAAATTTCTTCGATTAACTAGCATTAGTTAACTTTAAAACAAAAAATTTTTTTCATTTTTGAATATAAAAATAAAAAATAGTAAAAAACAAGTTTTTTAAAATATAACTCTTTAACCGACTAAATAGCAGAAAATAAATTTCATTTAAATTAATTTCCGCAATTTCGATTTAAAATTAAGGGTTTTTGGCGACTTCAAAATCTGCAATGATATTAGGAACAAAGTAGCCAAAAACCCTTAATTTTAAATCGAAATTGCGGAAATTAATTTAAAGGAAATTTATTTTCTGCTTTTTAGTCGGTTAAAGGGTTATATTTTAAAAAACTTGTTTTTACACTTTTTTATTTTCCTTTTTTTTTTTAATTTTTTTCTCCCCCCTTTTTCCCCTCTTTTTCCCCTTTTTTACTCTTTTTCCCCAATGCTAACCTAAGTAAAAAATTTGCCCTGTAGCTTAAAAAATACGAAAGTTAGAACTTTAAATTGACTCCATCCCGCTCCCCTTTGCCCCCACACCCCCCATTCCAAAGGGTATAAAAAATCATTTTGTCAATAACAACCCACCTACCAAATTTCATCATTGTAGCTTGAAGGAATCGGAAGTTGTGCCATGTTTAAAAAAAAGGGGTTTGAGTCCCTCATGGCCCCGATGGACCCCAAAATTTAATAGAATGCATTGTCACCGGAGTTCTATCAGTGTTCCACATTTCAGCTCTCTAGCTCATGTGGAAGTGTATGAAAAAGCTCGCAGCAGATTTGAGGATATATATATATATATATATATATATATATATATATATATATATATATATATATATTTATATACATTTATATATATATAGTCCACCCAAAGCAAGTTAATATAATGGTTATAAAAAGTTAAAATTAAGAATTTATACTATTTTTCAACTGATATTAACACTTAATTTAAAAATTATTTCACAAAACAATTAATACACAGGGTGATATATTTCGAAGTGTTCTATATTCTATAGAACATTCTAAACACAATGGCGTTCTCAGCCATTACGTGAGGTTTACATTTCTCAAGTTTCTCAAAATGGCGAAAAACTGAGAACGCCATTGTGTTTAGAATAGCCTGTGCTATTTGTTCTTAACCAAACTTCATTAATTTCATTATTATTATTTAATATTCTAATAAAACTTGTATGTCTTCAAATGAATATAAATAAAATGGTTTCATTGACGAAATTTGTATAATTTATTTTAAAGCAAATTTGCATTGCTGAAACCGATTGGAAAAAGAGTCTGTGAGTGCAGGCATTCAATTGAATATACCCAGCAAACATTTTGGTTTGGAAATAAGTTATTTGTAAGGTTACTCGAGTAAGTGTTTTGTTTGGAAACAAGTGTTACAACACAATGATTTTTTATTATAAACTAAGCGAAACGGAATATTGACTGTAAGCTTACAATTTAGATTTGTAAAACAATGTTTTGTAATGGTTGTTAATAAATGTTTTGTAATCCAATTAATCCTTTTTTTACACATAACATATATAAATAAAGCTGCTGTATAGTTTTTAATGTTGATTTTTATTTAATTAAGAAAACAGTTTGTACATAGATATAAGCAGATGTTAAATTCAATAAATAATTAAACAAGTGATAAAAATTATGAATTTAATTCAATAAATAGTTAAACAAGTGATAAAAATTATCCTCCATGAGCTTCCGCCAGCACGTCTTAAAAAATTTTTGCTTATTTTGCGCCGAAATAGATTTTAGTTGGAATTCCTGCAAAATTAAAATATTCACAAACTTATTTCCTAAACCATATTTATATTGCGCTTTTTTAGTATACTTACAAGTTGTTGAAGCTGATCGGGATTTTTTTGTAGATTTCAAACTCCATAAATTTATCTATCAGCGAATACTTGTATTTATTTCAATTATATTGAAATTAAAATCGCCTTCGCACCACAAAAAAAATTTTAGAATGAAAAATATTTTTCAATATATGATTGAAAAATCAAAGTGAAAAAAATATCTAAAAAGTGTTTTCAAAGTAATAAATTTGCCAAACCTTTTCCAAACGTTTTCCAAAAATTTATAAAATGCTTACAAAATTGTTTGGAATTAAGTTAATTTCCAAACATTTTCCTAAATTTATAAAATGTTTACAAATTTGTTTGGAACTAAGTTAATTTCCAAACATTTTCCTAAATTTATAAAATGTTTACAAATTTGTTTGGAATTAAGTTAATTTCCACACATTTTCCTAAATTTCAGAAATGTTTACAAATTGGTTTGGAATTAAGTTAATTTCCAACATATATTCCAAACATTTTCCAAAAATTTATAAAATGTTTACAAATTTTTTTGGAATTAAGTTAATTTCCAAACACACTTACGTAATACTTCAATAAATGTTTGCTGGGTAGTTAAAAAGTATTTTTATGTGTTTTTTGTAAAAAAAATATTTTTTTTGTTTTCTATAGGAAATTTAACTATTTAATTTAACTTTTAACGAAGTTAACTTTTCAACGAAATCAACTTTTAAATTTAACGAAGTTAAATTTTAATTAACTATTACCGGGTTAACGAAGTTAAATTCTCGATTAACTATGCCCAGCTTTGCTTATTAGGAGTACTGATTTCCCCTTGATTGGTGTTCACGCCAACCGCGTAAATATGAACGCTACCTTATATAAATTTGTTAAATGTAGGGGGCGCTGTTGTCTGTGGCGAAATCTGCTTTCAAGTATGGCGATTTCGGTTTTGCCGACGGCTTTTTGGCTTTTTAAAATATTAATTATCTCTCGTCCGAATACCATACGAAGCAGCAGCCGCCACAGCCAAGAAAAGCCGGTAAGATTTTCTGAGGAAAATCTATATATATAAAAGAGACGTGTATGTTTGTCTCGAGTAGACGCGAAAACTACAGCACCGATTCTCACCAAAATTTATATATGTGTTCTAGGGGTCGTGAGTCGTGACATAGGATAGGTTTTGCCACGCCCACTTTTACCGCCCACAAGTTAGAAAATACGAATTTCTCTCACATTTGTGAATCTTTAAAAGCAAATACCATATGATCAACAATCAACTTGGTTGCCACCTAGGACTTAATTTTTCCCCACAGCAGTGTTACCATATCTGCGGGTTAAAAAACCCTTTCGGTTTCTTTCAAAGTATGAAATCGATTTGCTAAAGTATTTCAAGTCGATGTACCGATCACAAATTTCAACAACTTCGTGTATTTTCAACATTAAATCAGAGAATGTTAATTATAGAGAAGGTGCATAAAGGAATTTCTGTTAAATTGTGGTTGGAATTTTGGG